>NW_012193720.1:1047030-1186548 GCF_000504015.1 Erythranthe guttata | reverse complement strand
GATTTCTGGATAGGTAGACGGAACTGACGTTGTCACAGTAGACAATGGTGGCTTTCAAAGTGGGCAGGGCAACTCATAAAGTAAATTGCGTATCCAAGTTGTTTCGGCGACGGCGTTTGCGACTGCCCGATATTCAGCCTCTGTACTAGATCGAGAAATAGTGACCTGTCGTTTGGAGGACCAAGAAATGAGGTTGTTGCCGAGGAAAACACAATAGCCCGATGTCGAACGACGAGTGTCAGGCAGCCACCCCAATCGGCGTCGGCGTAAGCGATAAGAGAGAGGTCCGGATTGGGAGAGAGGAGAAGGCCGTGGTCGAGAGTGCCACGAATGTAGTGAATGATACACTTGAGAGTAGCCATATTAGGTTCCCTTGGATCATGCATGAATAAACATATTTGTTGCACAACATAGTAAATGTCGGGACGAGTAAAAGTGAGGTATTGCAGTGCACCGGCAAGGCTGCGATAGAGTGTAGGGTCAGCAACGGGGGGTCCAGTGGTCGAAGACAACTTGCTATTTGTGTCAGCTGGCGTAAGACAAAGGTTGCAGGAAGCCATGTGTGCACGCTCTAGTATCTTGTCGGCGTACTTGCGTTGACAGAGAAATAGCCCATTCGACGAGCGAGTAACTGAGATGCCGAGAAAGTAGTGAAGATCACCAAGATCCTTCATTGCGAACTCTTGATTAAGGGCAGCGATGATAGAGCAGAACAATGCAGGTGTGGAGGCCGTAAGTACAATGTCATCGACATACAGTAGAAGGTAGGCGCATGAACTGTTGCGGCAGTGCGTGAACTGTTGCGACAGCACACAAAGAGTTAAGACGACACACGTGAGTGGGGCGAGATGGATCGACGATTTCGGAAGGTTGCTCGCAGTAGACAGTTTCAAAGAGATTGCCACACTACAAAAAAAGACACTTTAAATAACAAAACAATGGTAACAAATGATGATTTTGTCACAAGAACTACGTTATTGTAACGAAGAGTACCTTTCCTCACCAAAAACGTTACTTTTCGTAACCACATCCCGATCACGTTAAGAAGGCATTTTTCACATGAAGTTGGTGGATTGGCCATGATCGTGAGAGAGCAATACTGAGAATTGTTCGAATAGTGGCTGGTTTGACAACTGGGCTAAAAGTCTCGTCAAAGTCGATGCCAGCCTGCTGGTGAAAACCGCGAACAACCCACCGTGCTTTGTATATATCGCTCAAGGGAGCCATCCGACTTGAGTTTTTATTTGTATATCCTCTTACCAGAAATAACATTAGTGAACGGGGGCAGGGCACAACATTCCAAGTATTGTTTTTAATTAAAGTAGTATATTCCTTAATCGTTGCGTTTCGCCAATTTTGGTCAAGATTAGTTTGGCGATAGTTGGTGGGCATGGAAGAGGTAGAGGACGCAACTAGAGAGAAACGAACTTTGGGTTTGTGGATGCCCGCATTACTGCTAGTCACCATAGGGTGAGCAGGGGGAGGTGGGGGAGGTGTGGGAGTATGGGAAGAAGATGGGGGAGTAGGAGAAAGAGATGTGGGAGTAGGAGATGGGGCTGTGAGCTGGTCGTGGTCACGAGGTGGTGCCGCAGGTGAAGCAGGTATCGGCTGTGTTGGAGGACTGTTGGAATAGGGTAGTTCACTGATGGAATAGTTGGATGACATGTTGCAACAGTTAGAACAAGTATGAGGGAGGAGGAACAGTGAGGGTGTTTTTTCGTCCAAGGCAGAGGTAGGGAGTGTGTTTGTGGGGGGAGTTGACTCAGCAAACAGAAAGTGAGTTTCGTCGAAGGTAACATGACGAGAAATTATGTTTCCGCCAGTGGATCTATCAACGTAACAATAGCCTTTGTGAGATGAAGGGTGACCGAGATAGACACAAGGAGTAGAACGGGGGGCAAGTTTATGTGGTGTGGTGGCGGTGAGGTTGGGATAACAGAGACAGCCGAATACTCAAAGATGAGAGTATGTAGGTTTGGTGAGGTAAAGAGCCTCGTGAAGGGTCCGGTTTTGTGTGGTTTTGGTGGGTAAGATATTGAGTAGGTGGGTGGCCATATGAAGGGCTTTGACCCAATAAGTAGGAGGAATATGAGCTTGAAAGATGAGGGATCGAATCATGTTGGTTATAGTGCGGATCATCCGTTCTGCGTGTCCGTTTTGAGGGGAGGTGTGGGGACACGAAACACGATTAAGGATGCCGTGTTTAGTAAAGTAATTTTGAAAATCCGCATTTTTTAATTCACGGCCATTATCACTTGGTAAGGCTTTGAGGGGATGTTGGAATTGAGTTTTTAGAAGTGTATGAAAAGTGACAAATGTTGCAAAAACGTCAGATTTATTTCGAAGAGGAAAAGTCCATAAATAATGGGTAAAATCATGAACAAAAAGAAGATAGTATTTGAAACCCGTAAGACTAGAGACATGAGAAGTCCATAAATCAACATGAATAATTTGAAATGGAGCAACGGTAGTAGATTTTAGAGAAAAAAAATGGTAGAGGAAAATGTTTGCCTAATTGACAGGCATTACAAAGAGACTCCCTAGGGTCTTTATTATGAGAAAGAAAAGTGCTAGAAAATAAACGGGACCTAACGTGTTTCCCGGGATGGCCTAGACGCCGATGCCAAAGAGTTTGAGACGAAGGTGTTGAGACAATGAAAGAAGCAGTGGGAGGTGAGGTGAGAGAAGGGACGCCAAATGGATATAGGTCACCGGAGCTATTGCACTTAAAAATCTCGACTCGCCTCTGAAGATCCTTCACAGAAAAACCAAATGGGTCAAATTCAACCGAACATGAGTTATCACGGGTGAACTTTCGAACAGAGATAAGGTGTTTGATGATATTTGGTGTGACATAGACATTTGTGATGCGAAAATTGTTGGGTTTCGGGCACGTGTACGCAACGGAAAACAAAAATTTTATGCGATTTAAACAACTTTAAAGCACACAAGCACATGCCCGATAAATTAAATCAATTAATTGCATACCTTTGCGCTTCCAGCGAAATTAAAAACTAACAAACATGCTAAAATGTTTAACTAAATTTAAACCAATTAACATGCTCGCGTTTAAACCAATTAACATGCTTGCAACGATTAAAACGATTACATATAATCACACAAAATCATACGAAAGCAAACATGAACATTAAGTTTAAACGTGAACGGATCGAAACAAGGGATTCGTGTGTTTACCTCTTGAAGCGTGAGGTAGGAGCGCTAAGCAAGTCGAGATTGCTACAGAAACCAATCCGTACAATCGGGGCAGCAGCGGTGCAGCGGCAAGACGGGCCGTGGCGGCGCGTGTAACTCACGCGCGGTCTTCGGGCGGCGCGTGGGGTTGCGTGCGGCTTCGGCTCGTATGCTGCTCCTCGATTCTTCGATCTTCCTCCTCTCTGATTTCACCTCGTATACTTTTATCTACTAAACACGTGGCACTAGACACGTAATAGTTAGAAAAACGGAAGAAAAAGAGAAGGAAAGAGACTACCAAGGCAGTCGGCCGATGAACAGCCGTTCCGGCGAGAATCCGGCGACGGCGCCGGTGATGGCCGCGGGAGAGAGGCCGAGAGAGAAAGGTGAGCGTCTAGGGTTTTGATTAGGTCTTGTGTCTGTGTGCAAGGCCTATAAGTCAAGTATTTATAGTCCCTTGCATAAAACCCTAACGGGCTTAAGTTTGACCGGGCCCAACAGCTTAAGCTCGTTAGTTCCTTTACTTGCTCGTCTCTCTCAATTCAATGATCGGAAAACTGTAACGATTACATTTTCGGAATCATTATAATGTCCTCGTCATTACGAGTGCCAACTCTCGATTTCCAATTTTCCAAAAGTGGAAACCCTAATTCAGTGCACTTTCTAAATTTGGAAACTTCCCGATTTAGAAAGTTCACTAACATGTTCGCCTATTATTTTCCTTTTTCTCATTCTCATTCATAATTCCAAATTACGAATGTTGGATCGAATCATATTGACTTCCAATCATGCAAAGATAAACTTACTTTATCTCTGACCGTTTATTCAAAGATCTCATGTGCACGAGCAGTGTGACCCGCGATGGTTCAGGTGTAAGCTAGCCGTGGGCCCACAACTCTTTGTGGTCAAAACTCGTCCCTTAGAGTTACGATTAAGATGAAGCTCGTTTCACCTTAATCACCCAACGAATCAAGATTGGCGTCTAGCAACTACGCGTCATGATTCCTTAGATACAAATGAAGTGCCTGCAAGAACCTTCAGATATAGTTAACGTACAGTACGGTCCCTTCGATTCATATGTCCCGATTGAACTAGAGGCATTGGTTCATCGAGACCTCTTTATATGTTCAATGACGGTGCGATCGTTCTAAGTATTGTAATCGTCACGTGCATGACTTAGAGAATCGAATCCTCTAATCATCACTTAGTCAGCTCTGGCCAGAGACTTAGAATGATTACAAACTATCAGAACACACAGGACATCCAAGACTATTCTAGTGATCGAATCCCCGACTACAATGCACAGACCTCCCACTAGATTTCGGACTGCACGAACACTGGCCCTTGGGATGGTCCTCGGTGGAACTCAGGGACATGTCACGATACAGCTGGTCCTCTAGTGAAGTCACGGTGATGTCTAGGTCATAAGGACTAATGGTGTACAACTATACCATAGATATCTCTACTCGATTATTGGGAACCACTTAGAGATTTCTAGGGTAAGGGAGTTCAGTGAACTCGTCAACTTACGAGCACCCACTTATGCATGCCGATATCACAATACCGTTTACTGATGAGATGCAGTACACATACACTAAGTGCTAGTCTTAATGGGAAAGGCCGATATCCTCATTAGTGGCGTAACCCTTCGACTAGGAACACGTTTAACAGTTATAATACTTGAGTAAATATCTCACGATCCTAATGATCAATTACTAGTACTTGTAATAACTGTAAGGACTATATCTATGCTTGTGACAAAGGGACAAAGATATAGAATGCCAAGGTGTTTTATCATTAATACGAATAAAGGTTCGTTTATTACCATAATAAATACGAAAGACCACAACCACATGTTGGCTTGTTGGTCACCTACTCTAACAATCTCCCACTTGACCTAAAGCCAACTACCCATAAATCGAAATCCCATCGACTCTCGATGTTTCTCATGGACCGATCTCGGTAAAGGCTTCGTGAAGGGGTCTGCAACGTTCTCTTCCGAGGTGACTCGTTCAACCTTAACTTCACCTCTATCAATGATCTCTCGGATCACGTGATACTTCCTCAGAATATGCTTCGACTTCTGATGAGATCGTGGCTCCTTAGCTTGCGCCACGGCTCCGGTGTTATCACAGTACAACGGTACTGGATCACTAGCATTAGGAATGACACCCAACTCTTGGATGAATTTCCTTATCCAAGTCCCTTCTTTTGCAGCTTCGGACGCTACAATGTATTCCGCTTCGGTAGTGGAATCAGCCGTCGTGCTTTGCTTGGAACTCTTCCAACACACGGCACCACCATTAAGCGTGAATATAAATCCAGAATTCGACTTTGACTCGTCCACATCCGATTGAAAACTAGAGTCAGTAAAACCCTCTAATTTCAACTCGGCACCCCCATAGACCAAAAATATATCCTTAGTTCTTCGCAAGTACTTGAGGATATCTTTCACGGCTTTCCAGTGAGCCGGGCCGGGGTTAGACTGATATCTGCTTGTGACACTCACAGCATACGCAATATCGGGTCTCGTACATAGCATGCCATACATTATGCTTCCTATGGCAGAAGCATAAGGCGTCCTTTTCATCTCCTCGATTTCACTAGGTGTTTGCGGACACATAGATTTCGAGAGACGAACCCCATGGGACATTGGCAAGAATCCCTTCTTGGATTCTTCCATGCTAAACCGTTTCATGACGGTGTCTATGTACAGGCTTTGGGATAAGCCAAGCATCTTCCTTGCTCTATCTCTATAGATGCGTATTCCCAATACGTAAGATGCTTCTCCCAAATCCTTCATTGAGAAACGTGTGGACAACCATGCTTTCGTTTGTTGCAGCATTCCTACGTCATTCCCAATGAGTAGAATGTCATCAACGTAAAGCACTAAAAATATCACTGCCCTCCCACAAACCTTCTTGTATACGCAAGGTTCCTCCGGATTCTTCTCAATATCAAACTCTTTGATAGTTGAGTCGAACCTAATGTTCCAACTACGGGATGCTTGTTTCAATCCATAAATGGATCGCTGGAGCTTGCAAACCTTTTGCTCACTTCCAGAAGATATGAAGCCTTATGGTTGCGCCATGTAAATTTCTTCCTCAATATCTCCATTAAGAAAGGCGGTCTTCACATCCATTTGCCATATCTCGTAGTCGTACCACGCAACTATGGCCAGCAAAATCCTAATGGACTTCAGCATCGCGACTGGCGAAAAGGTTTCCTCATAGTCAACACCTTGCCTTTGAGTGTATCCTTTTGCTACCAATCTAGCTTTATAGGTCGATACCTTTCCATCAACTCCAATTTTCTTCTTATAGATCCACTTGCAGCCTATAGGAACAATTCCTTTGGGTGGATCTACCAAGGTCCATACCTTGTTGGAGTACATGGAGTCCATTTCGGATTTCATGGCAGTTAGCCAATGTCCCATGTCCGCATCCGATACGGCCTCATTGTATGTTCTTGGATCTTGTCCAAGATCAACATGATCTTCATCATTTTGGAGGAGGAATAACCTATCCGGCATTTTCCGAACTCTTTCGGATCTACATACCGTAGGTTCAGGAGGTATATTAGTGGTTTGTTGTATTGGTTCGATTGCTTGTTCTTGCGTTTGAAGTTCACTTTGTGGTTCTTGAACTACTTCAAGTTCTATCATGCTGCCCTTTCTATCGGATAGAAACTCCCTTTCCAAAAAGGTGGCATTTCTTGAAACAAACGTCTTTGCTTCTCTGACATAGTAGAACTCGTATCCCATTGAGTCTTCAGGATACCCCACAAAATAGCACAAGTCGGATTTACTATCCAACTTATCTCCCACTAATCGCTTCACATAAGCGGGACAACCCCATATCCTTATATGTTTGTAGTTGGGTTTCCGGGAATGCCAAAGTTCATAAGGTGTGGATTTAACTGCTTTGGTGTTAACTCTATTCAGCAAATACCAGTACGAAGTGCATGACCCCACAAGTATGCCGGTAAGTTTGTGAACCCCATCATTGATCGAACCATATATAATAAAGTTCGATTCCGACGTTCGGAGACTGCATTAAGTTGAGGAGTTCCCGGTGGAGTCCATTGGGATTGTATCCCATTTTCTTTTAGATAGTCAATGAACTCGATGCTCAAGTATTCTCCACCACGATCGGATCGCAGCTTCTTAATACTTCGTCCAAGTTGCTTTCCCACTTCGTGTCTAAAATCTTTGAACCTTTCAAATGTTTCAGACTTGTACTTCATCAAGTACACATACCCATACCTAGAATAATCGTCGGTAAAGGTAGCGAAGTAGTTATATCCACCCTTCGCACTAACACTTAGTGGACCACATACGTCTGTATGGATCAATCCCAAAAGACCCTCGGCTCGTTCCATTTTCCCTTTGTTAGAGTAGGTGACCAACAAGCCAACATGTGGCTGTGGTCTTTCGTATTTATTATTGTAATAAACGAACCTTTATTCGTATTAATGATAAAACACCTTGGCATTCTATATCTTTGTCCCTTTGTCACAAGCATAGATATAGTCCTTACAGTTATTACAAGTACTAGTAATTGATCGTTAGGATCGTGAGATATTTACTTAAGTATTATAACTGTTAAACGTGTTCCTAGCCGAAGGGTTACGCCACTAATGAGGATATCGGCCTTTCCCATTAAGACTAGCACTTAGTGTATGTGTACTGCATCTCATCAGTAAACGGTATTGTGATATCGGCATGCATAAGTGGGTGCTCGTAAGTTGACGAGTTCACTGAACTCCCTCACCCTAGAAATCTCTAAGTGGTTCCCAATAATCGAGTAGAGATATCTATGGTATAGTTGTACACCATTAGTCCTTATGACCTAGACATCACCGTGACTTCACTAGAGGACCAGCTGTATCGTGACCTGTCCCTGAGTTCCACCGAGGACCATCCCAAGGGCCAGTGTTCGTGCAGTCCGAAATCTAGTGGGAGGTCTGTGCATTGTAGTCGGGGATTCGATCGCTAGAATAGTCTTGGATGTCCTGTGTGTTCTGAAAGTTTGTAATCATTCTAAGTCTCTGGCCAGAGCTGACTAAGTGATGATTAGAGAATTCGATTCTCTAGGTCATGCACGTAAGGATTACAACACTTGGAACGATCGCACTGTCATCGAACATATAAAGAGGTCTCGATGAACCAATGCCTCTAGTTCGATCGGGACATATGCATCGAAGGGACCGTACTGTACGTTAACTATATCTGAAGGTTCTTGCAGGCACTTCATTTGTATGTAGGGAATCATGACGCGTAGTTGCTAGACGCCAATCTTGATTCGTTGGGTGATTAAGGTGAAACGAGCTTCATCTTAATCGTAACTCGAAGGGGACGAGTTTTGACCACAAAGGGTTGTGGGCCCACGGCTAGCTTACACCTGAACCATCGAGGGTCACACTGCTCGTGCACATGAGATCTTTGAATAAACGGTCAGAGATAAAATAGTTTATCTTTGCATGATTGGAAGTCAATACGATTGGGTCCAACATTCGTAATTTGGAATTATGAATGAGAATAAGAAAAGGAAAAGAGTAGGCGAACGTATTAGTGAACTTTCTAAATCGGGAAGTTTCCAAATTTAGAAAGTGCACTGAACTAGGGTTTCCACTTTTGGAAAGTTGGAAAACGAGAGTTGGCACTCGTAATGACGAGGACATTATAATGATTCCGAAAATGTAATCGTTACAATTTTCCGATCATTGAATTGAGAGAGACGAGCAAGTAAAGGAACTAACGAGCTTAAGCTGTTGGGCCCAGTCCAACTTAAGCCCGTTAGGGTTTTATGCAAGGGACTATAAATACATGATTTATAGGCCTTGCACAAAAAAGATAACAAACCCTAACCCTAAAGCGGCCGTCCACCTCTCTCTCTCGCTCTCTCTCTCGCGCGGTCACCTCCGCCGTTGACGCCGCCCCGTCGCCGGAATCGGCCATCCCTTGGCCGATCCCTTTCGGTACTCTTTTCTTCTTTCTTTTCTTCCGTTAATTCTAACTACTTCGTGTCTAGTGCCACGTTTTAGTAGATCGAAGTATACGAGGTGAAATCCGAGAGGAGGAAGACTGTAGATCGAAGAATCGAGGAGCAACGCACGAGCCGAAGCCGCACGCTGCCCCACGCGCCGCCCCGGAAGTCTGCGCGTGAAGCTCACGCGCCGCCGTGGTCAATCCGCCGCTGCTGCCGCGGCATTCCATCGCTGCCCCGATTGTACGGATTGGTTTCCGTAGCAATCTCGACGTGCTATACGCTCCTACCTCACGCTTCAAGAGGTAAACACGCGAAACCCTAGTTTCGATTTGAGCTTTGTTTAAACCTATGTATTCATGTTTGTTTCGTATGATTTTATGTGATTATGTGTAATCGATTAAATCGTTGCAAGCATGCTATTTGGTTTAAACGCGAGCATGTTAATTGATTTAAATTCGATAGAAATTATTAGCATGTAAATTGTTTTAATTTCGCTAGAAGCGCAAAGGTACGCAATTAATTGATTTAATTTGTCGGGCATGTTCTATGTGCGTTTTAAACTCGTTTAATCCGCATAAATTTTTGTTTTCCGCTGCGTATGCGTGCCCGAAACCCAACACCCTTTGTAGGGTGACTTGGTCATTTTCCCTTTAAGGCAAGATTCACAAGTTTGGAGTGATTTCACGTCCTCCAAAGAGAACAATCCTTCACTGACAAAATCGTTCATCCTTCTTAAAGAGACACGACCTAATCTAGCGTGCCAAAGTTGTGCGGGGTTTTGATCTATCTCCTTACGTTTTGCTGATATAACATTAATAGGTATTTCATTTGGATTTAGTTCATACAAGTTGTTTAATAGCCGTCCTTTGCAAATTAAATTCTCATTCTTTTGTATGATGCAAATCGAATTTCCAAAAACAAAAGTAAAACCTTCAATATCTAATACAGGAATAGAAATAAGGTTTCTAATGAGGGACGGAACAAATAAACAATCGTTCAAAACAATAGGAAAACTAGAATCCAAAACATTTAAGTAAATTGTGCCAATGGCTTCAGCAGCAACTCTTGCTCCATTCCCCATCCTTAGGTAGGTCTCACCCGCTCTAAGCCTTCGACTTCTTGTCAGTAGCTGCAAATCATTGCACAAATGTGAGCCACAGCCCGTATCCAATACCCAAGAAGAAGAGTTGACAGACAAATTTACGTCAATGAAATACGTACCCTTTTCAAAACCTTTCTGCTTCAGGTAAGCCTTGCAGTTGCGGCGCCAATGTCCTTTCTTTCCACAGTGATGGCAAGCATCATCAACTTGCTTGCCAACCTTTGCTTTGGGGCCCCCACTACCTTCACCCACTTCGAACTTGCTGTTTGGGAAGGGAACTCTTTCCTTTCTCTTCTTTTGGAAAGAACTCTTCTTTCCAGAAGTAGCAGCAATGAGAACAGACTTATCTTTCTTAATGGTGGACTCGAAGCTGACCAACATGTTCATTAACTCATCCAAGGGAGGATCTAGTTTGTTCATGTTGAAGTTCACTATGAACGATTCATATGAACTAGGAAGAGACAACTGGATCAAATCCAACGAGAGCTCGGCTGGGAGGGTGACATCAAGATTCACTAGCTTTTCAAGGAGAGTGATCATTTTGAGACAGTGCTCGTGGACCGAAGTCCCTTCGCGCAGTCTCGCTGTGATCAACTCCTTTGTAGCAGCTTACCTCGATGCCCTAATATTCTCACTATACATGCTATCGAGATGAGCCTTTATATCGAAAGCATGCATGTGAGACTCATATTTCCTCGCAAGCGCGGGCTCCATGGCGGCTATCATATAGCACCTAGCATGAGTGTCATCTTTCTTCCAAACTTCATAAGTTTCCTTTTCAGCATCAGTCGCTGTGGCAGGCATAGTGGCGGGAAGTCTCTCGTTCAAAACGTAGAGACGCCCCTCAACAGTTAGCACAAGCTTAAGACTACGCAACCAATCTAGGTAATTAGGGCCATTAAGTTTATTGTCGAGGATTGACATTATGGGATTCTTAGACATGATTATCTGAAACATATAGAGAAGAGGATTATTAGAGATTCGCGTTAAATGATTGTTACAATTAAATGTTTGGACTTATGTTATTTAATTGTTCTCCCACTAATTTTATCGAGTTCCACTTCGCTCTAGTAGACAAACGAGAAAACTGATTTTTCTTAATGGGCTTTAGGTCCAATAGACAAATATAACCCGTAGTTAATCTAGCCCGATTATATTTGCCCAAAGGTAGATCACAATCAATCATATCCACAATATGACCCTAAATTAATTTTACTCACACTTGATAATGACCTAAGTTAATCTCGCGAATATCAAAATCGTCGTGTGTCAAGTCTAACCTACCTATCAAAGATGCTCATAGAACTTGATTATGCCAAACTAATGCAGTCCCTAGTTAATCTAGCCGACCACGTTAATCCAACATAACCCTTTTCTATGGCTACCTTCATCGCTATGTCAATTGAATTACAGCTTACTCTACCATAGCACTCCCCGCTAACACGGCTTACCGCACTACAGTAAAGGGCTACACATAATCCAACCGTTGGCAGAAGGAAAGAAATAACTCAACAGATTGGGTCATTCTTTATAGCTTGAAATGATTCTCAATTAGATTAAGAATGAGGGGTTTTATTAAAAGTTTTTATCTCATCAGAAGGTTCGTATAGGTCTATGTGATTCCTACATCTATGTTCTCTAAATGTATATGGAAAACGCATATTGTCCTAAGAGGAACATACGACCTAATTATATAATTAATTACATTAATTAATTATCGGGTTTTTCAAAATAATTATAGAACCTCAACTAGCATAAATCATTCAAATAATGTTGAGGTACTACTAATTAAGTTGAACTTATAATCAATATTATATGTGTGTTCTATTAATTGAAATCAATTTAACAATTTAAATTAATTAATTAATCTAACACCTATTTACTAAAATAGATGATTGTCGATCCAATTATCTAATTGGGATTAATTGAAAATAATTTTCCAAAAATTAAAATCAATTTGTTTTAAGTTTAATTTTAGAAATCTGAATTTTTTTATTTTTTTTTTCAGTGAACCGGTTCGGCCCAACCGGTCTGACCGGTTCGGACCGAAGCGGTCCGGCTCTGTCCGGTCCAGCTGACCCAAATCACTGGGCCGGGTCAGTCGGACCGGGAACCGGTCTGACCGACCCGAATCCACGTGGATTCGGTCAACTGTATCGTGCACAACCATCGAACCGGCCGGTTCGACCGGTTCGATCCGAACAATTAAAAACCGATGTTTTAAAAATAATTTCAGATCCGATTTTCCAATTTTAAACAATTTTAAAGCTGGAAAAATTCTAAACAATATTTCAAAAATATTTTAAACTTACGAAAACTCCCAATTACATAATACGACAATCACTACTTTAATAAATCGAACATGCATAAAATCATAGCATATTAAACGACGCAATTAATTGCGCAACGAGCTCTGATACCACTGTTGGGTTTCGGGCACGTGTACGCAGCGGAAAACAAAAATTTTATGCGATTTAAACAACTTTAAAGCACACAAGCACATGCCCGATAAATTAAATCAATTAATTGCGTACCTTTGCGCTTCCAGCGAAATTAAAAACTAACAAACATGCTAAAATGTTTAACTAAATTTAAACCAATTAACATGCTCGCGTTTAAACCAATTAACATGCTTGCAACGATTAAAACGATTACATATAATCACACAAAATCATACGAAAGCAAACATGAACATTAAGTTTAAACGTGAACGGATCGAAACAAGGGATTCGTGTGTTTACCTCTTGAAGCGTGAGGTAGGAGCGCTAAGCAAGTCGAGATTGCTACGGAAACCAATCCGTACAATCGGGGCAGCAGCGGTGCAGCGGCAGCAGCGGCAAGACGGGCCGTGGCGGCGCGTGTAACTCACGCGCGGTCTTCGGGCGGCGCGTGGGGTTGCGTGCGGCTTCGGTTCGTATGCTGCTCCTCGATTCTTCGATCTTCGATCTTCCTCCTCTCGGATTTCACCTCGTATACTTTGATATACTAAACACGTGGCACTAGACACGTAATAGTTAGAAAAATGGAAGAAAAAGAGAAGGAAAGAGACTACCAAGGCAGTCGGCCGATGAACGGCCGATTCCGGCGAGAATCCGGCGACGGCGCCGGTGATGGCCGCGGGAGAGAGGCCGAGAGAGAGAGGTGAGCGGCTAGGGTTTTGATTAGGTCTTGTGTCTGTGTGCAAGGCCTATAAATCAAGTATTTATAGTCCCTTGCATAAAACCCTAACGGACTTAAGTTGGACCGGGCCCAACAGCTTAAGCTCGTCAGTTCCTTTACTTGCTCGTCTCTCTCAATTCAATGATCGGAAAACTGTAACGATTACATTTTCGGAATCATTATAATGTCCTCGTCTTTACGAGGGCCAACTCTCGATTTCCAACTTTCCAAAAGTGGAAACCCTAATTCAGTGCACTTTCTAAATTTGGAAACTTCCCGATTTAGAAAGTTCACTAACATGTTCGCCTATTCTTTTCTTTTTTCTCATTCTCATTCATAATTCCAAATTACGAATATTGGATCCAATCATATTGACTTCCAATCATGCAAAGATAAACTTACTTTATCTCTGACCGTTTATTCAAAGATCTCATGTGCACGAGCAGTGTGACCCTCGATGGTTCTGGTGTAAGCTAGCCGTGGGCCCACAACTCTTTGTGGTCAAAACTCGTCCCTTAGAGTTATGATTAAGATGAAGCTCGTTTCACCTTAATCACCCAACGAATCAAGATTGGCGTCTAGCAACTACGCGTCATGATTCCCTAGATACAAATGAAGTGCCTGCAAGAACCTTCAGATATAGTTAACGTACAGCACGGTCCCTTCGATTCATATGTCCCGATTGAACTAGAGGCATTGGTTCATCGAGACCTCTTTATATGTTCAATGACGGTGCGATCGTTCTAAGTATTGTAATCGTCACGTGCATGACTTAGAGAATCGAATCCTCTAATCATCACTTAGTCAGCTCTGGCCAGAGACTTAGAATGATTACAAACTATCAGAACACACAGGACATCCAAGACTATTCTAGCGATCGAATCCCCGACTACAATGCACAGACCTCCCACTAGATTTCGAACTGCACGAACACTGGCCCTTGGGATGGTTCTCGGTGGAACTCAGGGACAGGTCACGATACAGCTGGTCCTCTAGTGAAGTCACGGTGATGTCTAGGTCATAAGGACTAATGGTGTACAACTATACCATAGATATCTCTACTCGATTATTGGGAACCACTTAGAGATTTCTAGGGTGAGGAAGTTCAGTGAACTCGTCAACTTACGAGCACCCACTTATGCATGCCGATATCACAATACCGTTTACTGATGAGATGCAGTACACATACACTAAGTGCTAGTCTTAATGGGAAAGGCCGATATCCTCATTAGTGGCGTAACCCTTCGACTAGGAACACGTTTAATAGTTATAATACTTGAGTAAATATCTCACGATCCTAACGATCAATTACTAGTACTTGTAATAACTGTAAGGACTATATCTATGCTTGTGACAAAGGGACAAAGATATAGAATGCCAAGGTGTTTTATCATTCATACGAATAAAGGTTCGTTTATTACCATAATAAATACGAAAGACCACAACCACATGTTGGCTTGTTGGTCACCTACTCTAACAAAAATGAGTGGTTGAAAGAATTGTGTGGCCTGTGTAGGTGACGAGAGGGTGAAACCATTACCGACGACGACCTGTTTGGGGAAATTAATGCTAGGATTAAAAACAAAATTGAAATTATCTGAGTATGGTGCCATATGAGAGGTCGCCCCAGTGTCCATGAACCACTGTGACTCGGTAGGCTACCGAAGTGTCACGGTATTCAAACGATTTGCCAGATCCACCACGTTGGCACTGTTGCATGAACTGTTGCAAAAGTTGATGGAACTGTTAGAGCTGTGCCATGGCTGCTGTTGGGGATGAACCTGAGCAGGGGCCGAGTGGCCGGTGTAGGGTTCTGGTGGTCCAGCAAAGTAGGCCTGAGCTGCTGGAGTGGATGGGTGGCCTGATGTATTTGGAGCGGGTCCTAAAATTGACGAACGACTATTGTCGATAAGGTGCACGCCAGGGTTGAGATGCGCTATGAGCACTATGGTAGTCGTAGTGCTGCATGGGGTGACGGTTAGTGCCGCGACTTCCGCGACGGTTAAAACGGCCACCCCCGAGCTGATAGCGCGAAGAACCACCTCCGCGGGAACTGTTGCAGGAACTGCTGTAACTGTTGGATGGACAGTTCCACTGGAGGCATAGATAACAACATCGGTCTGCTCAGGTTCAACAAGTCTAGTTTCTCCCATCTGAAGAAGCGATCGAGTCTGTAGAAAAGTGGGAAGGGGATTCTGAAAGGAGATGAGATTGGCGACGGTCTCGTAATTTTTTGGAAGGCCGTGTAGGGTTTGTAGAACGAGTTCTTTGTCGGAGATTAGATTTCCGACATCGGCCAAGCTATCCACCGTGGTTTTGATTATTGGACAATAATCATGAATGGAGAGAGTGCCTGTCTTGACGGACATGAATTTCTCTTCAAGTTGAATGGCCCGATAATATTTATTATCGGTGAAGGGAGAGGAGATGGCGGTCAGAGATCACTGGCGGTGAATGTTTTGGAGAGAACCATGCTGGACAAATCATCGGAGATGGTGCCGTAGATCCAAGATTGGAGGATATAGTCGGCGCGTTGCCATTCATCGGCTGAAATTGAGTCGGGTCGGGGTTTTTCCATGGAGAAGATCGGAGAGGTAGAAACGACCGACGGTAATTGTGAAAAAATGGCTCCACTTTTGATAGTTGGGATTTTTCAGATCTAGGATGACGGGGATGAGAGATTTGATATTGGAGATGGCATGAGCAAGGTGGAAAGGATTGAGAGGGGCGGTGGGAAGAGGAGCTTCGTCGCCGGCCATGTAGAAGAGAGAGGCGACGGCGTGCTGAGAAGGGGAGGGTGGTGGTGACGGCTAGGTTAACCTAGTGTCTGATACCATATAGGAGAAATATAGTTGAAGAAAGAGAGAATTATATCTCTAACGTATATTAATCATATATATAGCTACATGTAGGAAACCCTAACCTATTACACAAGGTACCTAAGAGATATATACTATAATAAATAATAATAATAATATATACGCTAATACTAATAATTATAATGTTTTGTTTTATATGCAAACTGTTAGAGTAGGTGACTAACAAGCCAACTTGTGGCTGTGGTCTTTACCTTTATTCTTGTAATAAATAAACCTTTTTCGTATTTATGATAAAAACACCTTGGCATTCTATATCTTTGTCCCTTTGTCTCAAACATAGATATAGTCCTTACAGTTATTACAAGTACTAGTAATTGATCTTTAGGATCGTGAGATATTTACTTTAGTATTATAACTGTTAAACATGTTCCTAGTCGAAGGGTTACGCCACCAATGAGGATATCGGCCTTTCCCATTAAGAGACTAGCACTTAGTCTATGTGTACTGTATCTCATCAGTAAACAGTATTGTGATATCGGCATGCATAAGTGGGTGCTCGTAAGTTGACGAGTTCACTGAACTCCCTCACCCTAGAAATCTCTAAGTGGTTCTCAATAATCGAGTAGAGATATCTATGGTATAGTTGTACACCATTAGTTCTTATGACCTAGACATCACCGTGACTTCACTAGAGGACCAGCTGTATCGTTACCTGTCCCTGATTTCCACCGAGGACCGCCCCAAGGGCCAGTGTTCGTGCAGTCCGAAATCTAGTAGGAGGTCTGTGCATTATAGTTGGGGATTCGATCGCTAGAATAGTCTTGGATGTCCTGTTTGTTCTCATAGTTTGTAATCTCTAAGTCTTTGGCCAGAGCCGACTAAGTGATGATTAGAGAATTCGATTCTCTAAGTCATGCACGTACCTATTACAACACTTAGAACGATCGCACAGTTATTGAACTACTAAGGAGGTCTCGATGAACCAATGCGTCTAGTTCAATCGGGACATATGAATCAAATGAATCGTATTGTACGTTAACTATATCAAAAGGTTCTCGCAGGCACTTCATTTGTATCTAGAGAATCATGACGCGTAGTTGCTAGACGCCAATCTTGATTCGTTGGGTGCTTAAGGTCAAACGAGCTTCATCATAATCGTAACTCTAAGGGACAAGTTTTGACCACAAAGGGTTGTGGGCCCATGGCTAGCTTACACCTGAACCATCGATGGTCACACTGCTCGTGCACATGAGATCTTTGAATAAATGGTCAGAGACAAAAATGTTTTATCTTTGCATGATTGGAAGTCAATATGATTGGGTCCAACATTTTTAATTTGGAATTATGAATGAGAATAAGAAAAGGAAAAGAATAGGCGAAAATCTTAGTGAACTTTCTAAATCAGGGAGTTTCTAAATTTAGAAAGTGCACTGAATTAGGGTTTCCACTTTTAGAAAGTTGGAAATCGAGAATTGGCACTCGTAATGACGAGGACATTATAATGATTCCGAAAATGTAATCGTTACAATTTTCTGATCATTGAATTGAGAGAAACGAGCGAGTAAATAACCAACAAACTTAAGTTGTTGGGCCCGATCCAACTTAAGCCCGTTAGGGCTTTTATACAAGACACTATAAATACTTGATTTATAGGTCTTGCACAAAAACAACACATCTAAAACCCTAGCCGATCGCCCCTCTCTCTCTCTCGGCCATACTCACTCACGGCCGCCGCCGTCGCCGCCGTTCCACCGCCGGAAATCGGCCTCCCTTGGGCGATCAATCGTGGTAGTTCTATTCTTCCTTTTATTCTTCCGTTTATTCGAACTATTGCGTGTCTAGTGCCACGTTTTAGTAGATCAAAGTATACGAGGTGAAATCCGTGAGGAGGAAGATCGAAGAATCGAAGAACCGAGGAGCAGCCCCTGAGCCGACGACGCACGCGCTCCCACGCGCCGCCTGAAGACAGCGCGTGATCCTCACGCGCCGCCGTATCTCGCACCGTCGCCGCCGCTGCTTCGCCGTCGCCGCTCCCGGATTGCACAGATTTGTTTCCGTGGCAATCTTGCTTCGTTTCGTGCGCCAACCTCACGCTTCAAGAGGTAATTCTCGAATCCGGTATTCGTTCGAAATTAATTTAATTAGATTAAATTATGCATGATCGTTTTCGTAGTATGTTTTATGAATTTGTATGTTTTATATGTTTACATGAAATTTATGATTTACAGCGAGCACATTAATTAATTTAATGCGAGCATGCTAATTGATTTACTATCGATCAAATAATTCGCATGATTGTTGTTTTTAATTTCGCTGGAAGCGCAAAAGTACGCAATTAATTATTTAATTAACATCGGGCATGTAATTATGTGATTTAAATTCGTTTAATTCGCATAAAATTTTTGTTTTCCACTGCGTACACGTGTCTGATTCCCAACACAAACTTTATGCAATGCTTGTGGACGTACATGAATAATGTTTTGAAGTATTTTTATTTTGTTTTCATTGTTCCCCAAAACAAAATTGTATTTATTAAACTTTTCAAATCATTTTCTGAAAACAATTCAAAAAGGTTTTCTCTTCTTCAGACATAATGTGACTGCTACAGTAAAATAATTTGACTGTTATAGTAAAATGTGTTCACTAAAAAACAGATAAACCAATGTTAATAGAATCGGACGGAACCGGCCGGTCGGACTGGTTCGACCGTGACCCGTCAATAAAGCGGTCCGGTCTGACATCTAAAATTGGAAAAATCGAAAACCGGGGTCAAATGACCAAAATCGGTTCGACCAGGTAAAACCCAAGAACCGACGAGTCAGTCAAGGAACCCGGTTTTCGACCAAAACTTCTCGAATCACCGCAGAGTTGGTTATTTGTTGCTAGATTTGAGCGAACATTCACAGACTTAGTAGTGGGTGGCCGGATCTAATCATGAGAGGTCGAATGATTGTCGGATATGATCTTTTAGGTTAACGAATTGGGGTGGCCGATTGCCGGATTTGAAGAATAAAAAATGAAAAACTATAGAGTATAAGCAATAAAATATAGTAAAACGTGAGGTGTAGTAGATAAAGTGAAAATAATAAGTGAGAGATTAATAATATAAAGAAAATAATATTTTTAAACCATTAAAATTAATAAAATAATGGCATTTTAAAAAAATCAAAAACCCCGTTGAACCGGTTCGACCCTATGAACCCATGACCCAAACGGTCGCACGGTTCTATAGCCGGTCAGGTTCTGAAAACATTGAGATAAACATCACTTCAGCTTTCAATTTTTTTCTTCTAAAATATTTTTGTCTAACACCTTTAAACATGATTTGACTGCTAAAGTGTATTTTGTCTCCTTCCAAAATATAAACAAACATTACTATCATTCTCAAATTCTTCCCCCAAAACATATTTCCTCAAAATGAAATCAAAATAAGTTCCAAAACGCTTCGAAACATTAAGTAAATTTGCCGACGTATTGTAATATGTTGTTTTAACTATATTAAGGGATGAAAATTGGAATGGAATTTCCCATATTTTCATCGATTGTGATTCGAAATTTTCCAGTTCTTGAACAATATTTTTCAATTCGAATTCCGAAATTCCGAGTTCCGTTTTTTCCGAAATTATTTGGATTAGTTGGAGTTGGAATATATATATATGAGACTCTAACTTCGGATCCAATTTTATGTTCCGAAAATAATGCGTGAATTCCGTTTTTTTTTTACCGAATATTACACGAAAATAATACCGATCCGAATTTTTCCAATTTTGGAACAAGTTTTGTCGATCCAATTTCCGAAATTCCGATTCCGATTCTTTCCAATTTTCTTTGGAACGGTATTGGAACTAATTTTTCACTTCTAAAACAAATTATTTTTTTTCTGGAAGGGCTAATTCCGATCCGATTGGTCAGATTTATATCCCTAACTATATTGTATGGAAAAACTGAGTCCATCGATATCAGGATTAAAATTCATCTATAATGTCCATTAATTTTGTTTGTAAGATAATCAAATCTAACATTAAGATTAAATAAAAAAAAAAGGAATTGATAATATTTATTTGAAGCTAAAGTAATTTCGATATTTATATGAAAATTTAAAGAGAAAACATCAAGAGAAAATAATTTTCATTATTATAAAGATGTAATGTCATTTTTTTATCACTGTTGTAGTGAAAAAGAAATTTATATTTCCAAACACATCAACAATTTATAAAAATTAAAAGTACCTTATAAAGCTCTAGATTTATTTTTAATAAAAAAAGGGGTTAATTAATATACTTTGTTTTCGTCAATTAAAATTGTGAAAATTAAAAAATGAGAAATTGGGACTGAAAGTATTAAGTTCTTATGAAATAGGATATTTCAAAAAACTTTAAGAAAAAAAAAAAGAGAAAAGTAAAAGAAATAAATAAATAATAATGATAAAATCTATAACATTTATTTGCATAATCCAAAAGCAAATGACGAGAGAGCACATACCATGTTTGAAAAATTCATCGTCAGCAGGGCTGTATTCCATGGGCCGGGCCAAATTTCATCGCCCACTCACCTCTCGCCACGTCATCAACCATCACGTGCTACTTCCTCTTACAAAAAAAAACATAGTCCAAATCGAAAAAAAAAAAAAGAAAAAAAAAAAACATTTATAGCGCAGTCAGTCAGAAAATCCCCCCTGTAAATTATTTTTAGCGTATACATGGATCCTTGCTCGATTCAGGTGGCTAATGGGAGCCAGCCGCCGCTGGTGGTTGCCGCCGGATCAAGGAGGCGGAAAAAGTGCAGGTCAATGAGAGAGATTATGAGGGTGGCGAAGCGGGTGGACCTGGCGGCGGAGAATGACGTCGGCAGCGGCGGGGATTATTACAGCGAAGTGAGGTGCGAGGAATGCGGCTCCGGGGGAAGAGAAGATGAGATGCTGTTGTGCAACAAATGTGATAGAGGTCACCACATGCTGTGCCTTCGCCCCATCGTGACCCGGGTTCCATTCGGGTCATGGATCTGCCCCGCTTGCTCCACTGACAACAACAACAACAAGAGCTTGATCCAAAGTATATAAATCAAACCATAACAAATAAAAATTACACACACACACGTTCACATCTGGAAACATGTATTGGTTTCACCTGTGGGTGCAAACAGCAAACTAATAAAAATTCAGATGATTTAATCATACCACACGTTATATAATCTGTGTGTGTGTGTGTGTGTGTGTGTTGTGAGAGTGAGAGGAATAAGTGCCCTTTTTATATGTGTTATTATTAGTGGAGATAATCTTTAATTTAAAACCCTTGTTATATATATGTGCAGGTTTTACTGAGAAGGAGATTTTCGATTTCTTTCGGATTCAGAGTGGCGGCGAATTCGAATTCGCAGACAAATGTGATGATGCACCCAAAGGTATACCATCTATTATCAATAATATTCAGTTTTGTTTAATTTCGCATTTCTTCGTGTCCATAGAAAACGGTTATTTTTTTTGGCGGCAAGATGACATTAATAGACACGTGTTTTAGCAGTACGTATATCGACGATCGCATTCATGGGTTACGTGTTTTGAAAAATTTCATGCATCAAGTTACCAAAACGAGATAAATTTCTTTGCGTCGAGTCATTAAGATGTTTTGAATTATTAGTTATGGTATAATAACAAGTTTTGGTTGGGATAGTCGGTTATATATATACAGCTTAACAAAAGATTTTGTTATAATACCTACTCATTTATAAGTTTAGTCATGATTTTCATTAGCCCAATTGTTCTATTAATCCTATGAAAAGTTTCTACAAGATCATGAATACATTATATTCTATTATATTTCAAATAATGTAAGCCATTTTTCACCATTAATTAGTATCCAACTTATGTAGTGATAATACTTCAGTTGGTCCAAATCCGAGATTAATTAATTACTTTGGCCGCCCTTTGCATATTTATTGTTCCACTAATTATGCAGACATATAACAATATGTGCATGAATACATGTTCTTTATCTTACTGAGCTTTAATCTTATTTTAACCATTGAAGGTGACAACCAAAAGGCTTTGATATGTTTTGATATATATTTAACTCTTGGTATCGCCTAATTTCAGATACCAAGAAACGACGTAGACGTACAAGCACATTAGAATTCCGAAAGAAACGAAGAAGATTATTAACACATATTCCATCACAAGATCCTGCAAGAAGACTAGCTCAGATGAGATCTCTTGCCATGGCTATGACTTCACAGAATTTGGAATATAGCAACGAACTCACTTACAACCCTAGCATGGCTCCTAGATCAGCCAATCGATCTTCTTTTGAAAACGGGGGCATGCAGGTTTTATTTTATTTATAAACCTTCTCTAATTAATTTATTTGTTTCCATTTTGGTTGCTCATTTTCATTTTTTCGTCAGATTCTTTGCAAAGAAGATGTAGAGACGCTGAAAAACTGTAGGGCACTGTATAGAAGAGGCGAATTCCCACCTCTTGTTGTAGCATTTGATTCATTGGAAGGGTACTTAATTGTGTTTTTTTTTGTTATTATATGATCAGTTCATGCAATTATATATAGTAAATTATAGCCCTAATATCATATATACGTCAATACGAAAAAGTTCATATTTTATCTTTAGATTGATTTGAATTTGATTGTTGTCACGTGTAAATTTAATGGTGAAAAAAAAAGAGCCGATTACACGTGGCAGAGGTTAGTTGAATACAATAAATTATAAAATCAATGTGAAACTTGTACGTAGGTATACTGTACAAGCTGACGGGCCCATAAAGGATATGACTTTGATCGCTGAATATGCGGGCGGCGTTGATTACATAAGAAACCGGGAGGAAGATGACTGTGACAGTATGATGACTCTCCTTTCTTCAGCCGACCCGTCTAAAAGTCTTGTTGCATGTGCAGATAAACTTGGAAACATCTCCCGATTTATAAGTGGCATTAACAATCACATAGCGTAAGTTTCTAAAACCAATCATATTATCTTATAGTATAAGCTGTACCTGGTGAATTTACATAATTGTTATATATCCGCGTCCATTTACACACATAGACATTGGCATGTATGTATGAATGGTGGAAACACATTTTAATTTGTGGTACGTGAACAATGTATTACTCTTCAAAAGTAGTTTTGTTCTAGTTATGCACCTAAATCGTACACTAGATACACTGCTCACTTATTCAGTTTTTAGTTATGCATACCAATTAGGTGTACCAATTAGTTTATATTTAAATTGTTACATTTTTTTCTTATTAAAAGAAAATTAATACAATATGTCACATTGTCTTGTTAATGACATCATTTGATCTTTTGCAGGAATGGGAGAAAAAAACTAAATATTAAATGTGTGAGGTACAACGTAGACGGAGAATGCGTGGTGCTTCTAGTTGCGAATCGTGATATCGCAAAGGGTGAGAGGCTTTATTACGATTACAATAGTTGTGAGTATGAATATCCAACCCATTATTTTGTATAAATTAAGTTTTTACTTCAAAATATAAAGTTGTAAATTTATTTTTCCTTCAAATCAAACACTCACAGCAGATAGAGAAATAAACCAATTTTTTTACTTCAATTGTATTGTACGTGCATAGAAGTTTACATTAGATTGCGCATGTTTTACACAAACTTTTCACATATATGGAACTGATCAATATTGAGCATAAATTTGATCACTTTGTTAGAATCAACAGTCTTATTGAATATTAGGTAAGTTCAACAAAATTTACTCATCTTGTGTGGAAGTAAACTTAAAAAAACAATTAACGGTCTTATTTACCTTTATTAATCACTCAACAATTAATAAATAATTGATAACCAATTATTTATTAATTGCTCATAAATTACTGAACAATCTACTACTACTACCACAACAACTACTACCACAAGAACTACTATTACTATTTCTACTACTATTACAACATTTATTAATCTCTAAGAAAACAATAAACAATTAGTAACCTATTATTTATTAATTACTCATATATTACTAAAAAAATATGAACCAATTATTAATTAATAATTTATTTTTACTTTGCACCCCGAAAACAAAAATACACCAATAAAAAATGAAGTTGTTGTCATTAAGTTTTAAAAATTCAATTCAATTACATCCTTAATAATGATAATGTTTGCTTGTTGTGTAGACTTTGTGCAATGCTAGCGTGCTAAAATATCTCGAGATATAAAAATGGGTGCTCAATATATGTATTCTTTTTTATTGAAAAATATATATATGATTTTTACGATGTATTGTACTATATTGTGTTAACATACAAGTTTGATAATTTTTATTAGTGTTTGAACTTATTCCATTATGCATGGTTGTTAAATCGAAAATCGAATCGAGAATTGATTTGTCAAAAATTAAAATAGTAAATCGAAACGAATCGTAAATCATAAAATTTTTAATTCTTTCAAATAATATTTTATAGAAATTATATAATGTTATAACAAAATATATGTCTTTTAGAATTTATACATTTAAACTATCAAAGTTGAATATTGAAGAATATAAAAAATTGATTGAATTTAATATAAATAAATAAATGACGTAATACAAGCTCGGTTAAGGTATTATAATCGCTGGCGTGTGAGAAATTCGAGTTAAAATACAAATGCCTCTTAAGAACTAATTAAAATAAAATATTTATGTAACAAAAATAAAATTGAACTCATTCTAATTGATTTTCCTACTTTATTTTATTGCAACAAAAGATGAGGAATAAAAGCAAAAGTAGTATTATATTGTGATTTTGTTTTTGTATATACTTGATTTAGAGCCCGTTTTGCTAAGCTTATTTAAAACATCTTATAATCTCATACATCTGATAAGATGTTTTAGAAGCTGATAATCTGTTAGATCTTATTTTAAGAATTATTTTTGAAGGTGTTTGGATATGTAGCTTATAAGTTACTTTTAGTTTTTATAAGTTGTTCAAGTGTTTGGAAACAAAAGATCTGTTTATCGCTATAATGACAAAAAATGTACATGACGCCATTATAACTGTTAAACTTATTTGACTCAAATACTTTTCTTCATAAAATATTATTATATGTTTTCACAAATTAATTTTTGAAATAAAAATAATAATATAAAATTATATGTTAAATAAACTAAATATTTTTATATGTATGTTGATATGATATATGACAAATCAATGTGAAACTTGCATGTACGTATACTGTAGAAGCTGATGGGCTCATAAAGGATATGACTTTAATCTCTGAATATGCGGGCGACGTTGATTATATAAGAAATCGGCAGGAAGATGATTGTGACAATATGATGACTCTCCTTTCTTCAGCCGACCCGTCTAAAAGTCTTGTTGCATGTGCAGATAGGCTTGGAAACATCTCCCGATTTATAAGTGGCATCAACAATCACGCAACGTACGTAACTCTCTAAAGCTATTCTTCTTTTCCTATAGTAGATGCTATACCTGGTGAATGCACATAATTGTTATATATCCGCTTCCATTTACACACATAGACATTGGTATGTGTGAATGAATGTTGGAAACACATTTTAATTAATGGGGAACAATGTATTAATCTTCAAGAGTAGTTTTGTTCTAGTTATGCACTTAAACCGTACACTAGATACACTGCTCACACTAGTAGAAACCGGCCACAGGCGACGAAAAATTGCGACGAAAATAGGACTCTTGCGACGAAATGAGGACTCCTGCGACGATTTCGATTTCGTCGCAATGGGGGCCCAAATTCGACGCCAATGATCCCGTCGCAAACGCTGCGACGAATTCTTGGTTTCGTCGCTACGAGGGCGACGAACAACCTTTTCGTCGCAAAAAGTCGATTTTATATAATAAATTAGATTTTTGTGTTTGCGACGTTTATATCTACACTATCGTCGCTGCATTCGACGACGTTTGCTTACTTTCGTCGCAAAATAAAAATTTCAACAAAAATAAAATAATATTAGTTTGCGACGAAATATATATATCGTCGCAACATATTGCCACGATATTTCTCTTTTCGTCGCCAATGTTTGCGACGAATGTTAATTATTCGTCGCAAGATTAAGTTCTACCAAAAGAAGATTTGCGACGAAATATAGTACATCGGCGTACTAATTTGCGACGAAAATGATTATATTCGTCGCAAATGTTACTGTAAGTTTTAAATATATATATTATTTTATATAATAAATTACCTGTAAATAATTATTAATTCCACTAAAACAATTAAACTACTAAATTAAATTACATAGCAATTTTAAAGTTGAAGTCTACATAAAATTAAATACCAAGTCAACAGTACATATACGAATCTAGAATTACATAAAAACTTAGAAAAATATTGTAGCATTACAAAATGAAATTAATCCGAATTGAGTCGTTCTTCGCCGTCATTTGAAGTACCCGAATTTGGAGTTTTGGAGATGGGCTGATCGACAATTCCTTTTTGTCTTAAAGTATTAAGTAATGAGTTAAAAGATTCTTTAAGTGAGCTCACTTCATTTCGCGATTCTTGCAATTCTCCTTCTAAGAGTTCGACTGTAGTCTCCAACTCTTCATTTCTAACAGAAGAAAATCTTGATCTTGCAACTTTCTTAGTGGTTGAGCTTTGAATCCCAAGTACTTTTGTCTTACCCAACACTCTTTCACAAGCTATTGAGTCGGCCGTACTTTGATCTTTTCCATCATTAATACACTCTTCGTATACTCTTTCCAAGTCTTCCTGAAAATACAAATAAATAACCATAAATTCATAAATTAAACAAAAAATTGGGCAGCATAACATCTATTGTATGGACATACCAAAAAAATATCAATACATAGAAAACACATCAACAAATTCAACATTTATACCAAACAATAGATCAAACACAATTTAACATATATACCAAACAATAGATCAAACACACAATACCAAAACGAAAAACCCACCAACTAATTCAACATACAAAACAATTAAGGATGAAAACTTACCACAATAGCACGTTGTTCAAGAGTTCCAATCCCAGTATATAGTTCTGCCCTCTCACCCTCCTCCGTGGATGACCCGGATTCCACGAATGGCATCAATGGGTCGATACGCATATAGCCTTTTTTATATTTATCAACCACGGTAGGAGCTTTACCAAATTTTTGAAGTTGTAATAAAAATTTATAAAAAAAATTAATATAAAATATACATGAATATAATACGAAAAATTTAACAAAAAAATATATAAGACTAGACTTACACATGTTCATGAGACCACCCACTAATACTAGTTCGACCCCAATGGTGGTCGGTAGGGATTTTCATTCGGGATTCTTGGCATTTATCAGACTTAGACTGTGAATATACACATGTTAATAAACTTCGATTAAATTTATTTGAACATGACAAATTAGAAAAAAAATCAAAAGAAATATAATTTACCTTGCCATCACCACTGGAATCAGATATAGAAAAAAATTGATCACACAATTCCTCCCATGTAGATGAACTAATCAATCCCTCCGGACGATTTGCCTTAGCAGTGGCAAGATCTGGTGCTCTATCATAAAATTTTTTCAACACTTTAGTTCTATGATCTTTCCAACGAGCATTGGCCGTAGCATTGAACCATTTCTTCGTAGCATCTCGATCAGGAAGTTTCCATTTGTCCTAACAAGAATAAAAAAAATTCATATACAACAAATCAATTTAACTAACTAAGAATTATTATTAAATTTTTAATAATTTCAAATACCTTGAATCGTAACCACAATTGCTCAACCCGACCGTCTTTTTTGTGCTTAGGCCAAGAAATGCAAGGACTAAAAAGGTCACAATGTGTAACTTGACTAGCAATGGCCCGCACCAATCGGTTCCTCCGACGCCCGACTGGAAGACCTGCATCGTTAAAGTCCACGTGTACTACTACATCATAATCTGTGCTCGAACCTTGCCCTGTGCTCGAACCTTGCCCTATGCTCGAACCTTGCCCTGACATAGAAAATACACAAATCGGGTTGGCTGAACAAGAAAACAATGAGTTGTCTAAATGTACAAAACTTGCGCTTCCCTTTCCAGCTATACTTGATTAGTTGTGTTCCTTTCTTCAAAGCAATGAGTACTTTCAGTCAACAAGTCAACAAAATTAAGAGAGATGTTCATATATTTGGTATGAATTGAATTTGAAGTCTAACAGTAATGCAACTAATAATCGTTTTGAGAAATTTCAGTTGGAAAGGAAAAGCATATTTTTATTTTACATATACAGATATACATACTGATGATGCTAAAGATAGATCACCTTAGAGTGTTGAAGTATGATGAGCTGGGAGAGCAAAGCAGATCAGTAGCTTGACAACTTGATGATCCTGAGGTACCTGCAATCATAGAACACGTGAACTAGGCCGGGGGTTGATCCGGCGGAAACCCCTCCGACGCTCAAGTCAGACGTGCGGATAGTGGAAATAGTCCAGAGAATACGTATTGTAGTATTGCTCAGTTAATAGGACGTACCTTAATAAAATGAGTAAAACCTCTATTTATATGTCGTTTATTGGGTTAGGTTTGCTTTGTTAGGCCCAAGCCTTACTTGAAGGTGTTTGGGCCTCGGTGATATTAGTCTTCGATATTGGGCTCGTAGCCCAGTAGGTACAGAAATTGTAGGCCTATTGGGTTGGCCCAATTAGGCATATCATTAAGCCCCCCACTCTCGAGTCGATGTGGGGGCCATGTTGTGATGGGTCTCAGATCGTGTCGAGAGTAAAAATTGTAGAAGTCGATCGTTGGCGTATGGCCTAATGGTATGCGAAAACGCGTTGGAGCGTGTGTCGGAGGGGCGTGAATGCGCGTTGGCGCATAACGCGACAAGGTTGTCGCGATGTAAGTTAATTGAGTCGTCGGTTTTGTCCCGCCACGATGTAGTAGCGAATTATCTCCTCGTGAGAGTTGTCTTGTCGCGGGGTAATAGTGTTGATCGAGTTATCTCCTCGTGGGAGTTGTCTCGCGATAATGTAGTAGCACGGATCAAGTAATCTCCTCGTGGGAGTTGTCTCTGGGGTAATCGAGTTGATCGAGTTACGTCCTCGTGGAAGTTGTCTCACGATGATGTAGTAGCACAGAGTTAGTACTCTCCTCGTGGGAGATTTTATTTTTCGACATTGTCAATGTTTTGACGCGTTGCTTATATGTGTTTACATATAGCCTTGTGCGTGATGTACTTGAGGAGGGGATCAGGCTCTCAAGATTTTTTTTTGTTTTATGGGGGTCGTGCCCCTTGTTAGACCTCGTGGGTCTTAAGTATGTTTGGACCGTGGCCACGTTTTAATGAATGACCCATTGAAAACAAGTAGATAGATTTGAGTAATCAAGCTGGCCAGGCTATATAGATTCTCATACTGTCTCTAAGTGATTCTAGGGTTGTAATCGTGCTAACTTGAGCTTGTGATTATATAGTGATTTTCAGGCGAGTTGTCTCCTCATGGGAGTTGTCTCGCGGTGAGTAATATTTATCGAGTGAGGTGGTTGCACGTGGGAGTTGTCTTGCAACGAATTTGTAGTGTCGAGCGAGTTGGCTCCTCGTGGGAGTTGTCTCGCTGCGGGTTGTAGTATCAAGCGAGTGGTCTCCTCGTGGGAGTTATCTCGTTGTGGTTTCGTAGACCCGAGGGAGTTGGCTCCTCGTGGGAGTTGCCTCGCAACAGGTTATAGGACAGAGCGAGTGGTCTCCTCGTGGGAGTTGTCTCGCTGTGGTGTTGAGATCCGAGGGAGTTGGCTCATCGTGGGAGTTGCCTCGCAACGGGTTGTAGGATTGAGCGAGTGGACTCCTCGTGGGAGTTATCTCGCTATAGTTTAGAGACTAGAGGGGGTTAGCTCCTCGTGGGAGTTGTCCCGCAACGGGCTATAGGGTGGAGCGAATGGTCTCCTTGTGGGAGTTATCTCGCTGTGGTTTTGAGATCCGAGGGGGTTGACTCCTCGTGGGAGTTGCCTCGCAACGGGTTGTAGGATTGAGCGAGTGGACTCCTCGTGGGAGTTATCTCACTATAGTTTTGAGACTAGAGGAGGTTGTATTATTGCGCGAGTTGGCTCCTCGTGGGAGTTGTCTCGCAAGGGAGTTGTAGGAGCATCGGATGGCGCGCGACTGAGGAGTGCGCGGACAGAGGTCGCTCTGAGCGAATTGTCTCCCCGTGGGAGTTATCTTGAAACGGGTTGTATGGCCGAGCGAGTTGTATTACTGAGCGAGTTGGCTCCTCGTGGGAGTTGTCTCGCAAGCCCCCCACTCTCGAGAGGATGTGGGAGCTACGTTGAAAAGGGTACCGGATCGTGTCGAGAGTAGATCGGTGCTGTAATGTTTCGTTAGTCGTTGGCATGGCGTGGAAAAATAATTTTTTTTTTTATCCGTTTGATAGCAAGCGCGATTTGGTAGGGGCGTTGAAGAGCTCGCGCTATTTAATTAAGCGAGGTGGAACTATCAAGCGATTTGATGGAGTGCAAAGAAATTCTCGCGCGATTTAGTGAAGTGCGTCAAAATCTTGACGTGATTTGAGGTAGAGTTTCGAGAGTTGCGCGCGACCTCAGGTATGCGCGCGCTAGGAGGTTGGATGGGCGGCACGCATTGGAGGACGCTGATGTGCCTGAGTTCGCGCACACTTGGGGTCCGTGCGCGCATTAGCCCACAGAGGGGAGGCACGCGCGCATGTATTGTACGGAGAGAGAGAGTGTGTAGCTGTTGAGAATTTTATGAGGAGTTGATAGGGACTTCCTCGAGAATGGCGCAACATATTGCTTTATTCACTTTTTTTTTTTTTTTTTTTTTTCCCCCTTTTCGGGAAGCGTGCCGAGCGCGCGCCTCGGGAGTCGTGCCCGCGCGCGCCTCGGTAACCGTGCCCGATTTTTTGTTTTGCCTCGGGAAACGTGCCCGTTTTTTTTTTTTTGGGAAGCGTGTCGGATGCGCGCCATCGGGAAGCGTGGCGTGTGCGCCTCGAGATTCGTGCCCGCACGCACCTCGGTAATCGTGCCCGAGTTTTTTTTGCCTCGGGTAAAGTACTTGTTTTTTTTTTCGGGAATCGTGCCCGTTTTTTTTTTGGAAGCGTGTCGGATGCGCGCCTCGGGAATCGTGCCCGAGTTTTTTTTTTTTATTTTATTTCGGGAATCGTGCCTGTTTGTTTTTTTTTTTTTTTTTGAATGGAGCCGCGCGGCTTGGCTCTGGCGCGCGCGCGGCCCGGCTCGGCTTGGCTGCACCTTCCTCTTCTTTTTTTTTTTTTTTTTTTTTTTTGTATGAGCCGCGCGGCTTGGCTCGGGCGCGCGCGCGGCTCGGCCCTGGCGCGCGCGCGGCTCGACTTGGCTGATTTTTTTTTTTTTTTTTTTTTTTCTTCTTGTTCTTGTATTTTTTTTTTATCTTCTTTTTTCTTCTTCTCTTTTTTCATCTTCTTCTTTTTTCTTCATCTTCTTCTTCTTTTTTCTTCATCTTCTTCTTCTTTTTTTTTCTTCTTTTTTTATTTGGTTGATATTCACCCCCTTGGGGATGTTCTATTTTCTGAGTAGGAAGATTATCTTCGTCTCTTGCGATGTGATATGAACCCCTTTGGGGATGTTTTAGTTTTTGAGTAGGGAGATTACCCTCGTTCCTTGAGATGGGAAGTGCACCCCCTTGGGAATGTTCTATTTTTTGAGTAGGGAGATTATCCTCGTTCCTTGAGATGGGATGTGCACCCCCTTGGGAGTGTTCTATTTTTTGAGTATGGAGATTATCCTCGTTCCTTGAGATGGGATGTGCACCCCCTTGGGGATGTTATATTTTTTGAGTAGGGAGATTATCCTCGTTCCTTGAGATGTGATGTGAACCCACTTGGGGTTGAAAGGTAAGGGTGATGTCCAACCTTAGGATGGGGATAACTGTCCACTGTAGGATGAGGCGCTCGAGACCTATGGTCTTAGGTGGATGCGCACGGTTGTGCCATTGGTTCGCGCGTGCGCGTCAGACCATTTTTTCTGTTTTTTGAAGTAGGGACGTGAAACACTTGATGGGATGTTAAACCCCTTGGGGTTGAAAGGAAAGTGGATGTACCACCCTTGAGATGAGATACCCAACTTTAGGATGGGATAGCCCCCCATTTAGGATGAGGCGATCACGAACCACTGGGGTGAGATGCCCAACCTTGGCGATATATGGTGCCACTGATTCAGTGGCATCACGAGTTGAATCTTCCGTGATCATACGCTGAAGGTCTTCTTCGGTTATCTGAACCGTTCGAGAAGTAAGTAGAAATTGATCATGTTGAGGACCTAGTGGGGCCTCACGACGAGGAGCGTTGGCTCCTGCTATGACGATGTATGATGCCACTGCTTCAGTGGTAGCACAAGTTGAAGCTTCCGCGATTATACGCTGAAGGTCCTTATCGGTTATCTGAACCGTTAGAGGAGCAAGTAGAAGTTGATCTTGTTGAAGGTTCGGCGATTCATATGCTGAAGATCCTCTTCGGTTATCTGAACCGTTTGAGGGGGGCGGAAGTAGACCCCCAGAGAGTCGATGACCCATGGCGAATGAAATGTTTCGGGGGCACTGTGAACCCCCAGGGAGTCGATAACCCTTGGCGAACGAAATATTTTGGGGGCGATGTAAGCCCCCAGGGATTTGATAACCCTTGGCGAGCGAAATATTTTGGGGGCAGATGTAAGCCCCCAGGGAGTCGATGGTGGTGGTGCCATAGGTGGCTCCAAATGTGGAGCAGGTGCTGGTATCGCGTTGGGAGCATTTGCTCCCATCGTGGCGATATATTGGGTCACGGCCTCTGTGGCAGCGCGAGTTGAAGCTTCTGCTATCATGCGTTGAAGCGCATCCTCGGTTATTTGAACCATTCGAGGAGCAGGGAGTGGTGGATCGGCGAGTGGTGGGTCCCGAGGGGGGATCACCTGAACCTCGCGAGGCGGATCCATGGGACGTGGAGGAGGTGTCAAGCCAGAGCCTCCACGAGGTGGGAGGTCGTTAGCTGTGTCATTTTCTCTCCGAGCAGACGCCTCAGGAGGATCTTGTTGGCTACCTGATCTGGTTTGCATCGTTCCCACAGACGGCGCCAAAATGATGATGCTAAAGATAGATCACCTTAGAGTGTTGAAGTATGATGAGCTGGGAGAGCAAAGCAGATCAGTAGCTTGACAACTTGATGATCCTGAGGTACCTGCAATCATAGAACACGTGAACTAGGCCGGGGGTTGATCCGGCGGAAACCCCTCCGACGCTCAAGTCAGACGTGCGGATAGTGGAAATAGTCCAGAGAATACGTATTGTAGTATTGCTCAGTTAATAGGACGTACCTTAATAAAATGAGTAAAACCTCTATTTATATGTCGTTTATTGGGTTGGGTTTGCTTTGTTGGGCCCAAGCCTTACTTGAAGGTGTTTGGGCCTCGGTGATATTAGTCTTCGATATTGGGCTCGTAGCCCAGTAGGTACAGAAATTGTAGGCCTATTGGGTTGGCCCAATTAGGCATATCACATACCTTAATGTTTTCAGTAGTAACTTTAGGTTAAAAAATTGTCTTAATTAACCAGCCAGCTGTTAATTACTGTTAAGAGAAACACAATACAAAATCATATCATATATTTTGATTGATTTGATTAAAGTTTACCGTAAGTGTGAATTAATGAGTTGTAAAGTCAATTAGAATGGTCTTTCTATGATTTAATTTCCAGATGATAAATGTTCTGTGATGTGTGTGTCATCACTAAAATAGATCATCACTAAATTAGAATCGATAAGGAAAGATATGTATAATTATCATTCGAGAAATTAGGGTTAGAGCAACTCCAACGGGTTATTAAATGGGGTATCAAATCCCCTAACCTTCATTTGACTCCCCAAATTTAAAAATTTTATTCTTCAATGGGGTTATTAAAATAGGGTTCTATTTTGATAACTCCAATATCCGGAAGTAAAAATACATCCTAGATATATAATTATCAAATATTCTCCTAAAAAATAGGAGCACATGAAAAAAGAAAAACCTCAACAAAATTGAGTTTTCTTTTCAAGTAAAGATCTCAACAAAATTAAATTAATTTTTCTCTTCAACAAATTTCCACTTGAAAAAACAATCTCAAAAATATCTCAACAGATTTTTTTTTCTAGATCTTCACCGAATTTCCACGGGAAAAAAGAATTCTTTTTATATATAATAATTTGCTACATCAAAATTCTCCACACAATCATCGAAGGCCGACTCGGTGTATTAATCACCATTGAAGACACTTCAAGCAATTTCTAGGTTTGCTTAATTTTTTAATACTTTTTTTTATAATCATTAACTCCTGGGAATTCTTTTATAATACTTTTTAAATTTTTTATGATTGTTTGTATGATTATTTAAAATGGATTACAAAATAAATAATATATAAATAATCATAAAATTTTTTGATAATTGTTTTTTGATACTTGTGGTTGGAGTTCACTAGTTGTATAGAGATATCAAAATAAATTCCTGGTAATCAAATGAGTATTTGATAAACCCATTTGATAACAATGGGTTGGAGTTGCTCTTAGAAACGAAAGGTATACAATTCTTAACTTCCGGCGAAAGACTATATTGATGTTGTAATTAACACATATAAATAGATCCAGGCCTTAACTACAACAACAATATAAATTAAATACCGATTAGGCTTACGATACTTGTATTTGATGTTTATTGTTGTTGTTGTTTTTTTTTTTTTTTTTTTATAAAATTGTTGATCATTTTCATTTATTAAAAGAAAATGAATACAATGTGTGATATTGTCTTGTTAATGACATCATTTGATCTTTTGCAGGAAAGGGAGATAAAAACAAAATATAAAATGCGTGAGGTACAACGTAGACAAAGAATGCGTTGTGCTTCTCGTTGCGACTCGTGATATCGCAAAGGGTGAGAGGCTATATTACGATTACAACGGTTGTGAGTATGAATATCCAACCCATTATTTTGTATAAATTAAGTTTTTCCTTCAAAATATAAAGTTGTAAATTTATTTTTGCTTTAAATCAAACACTCACAGCAGATAGAGAAATAAACCAAGTTTTTAACTTCAATTGTATTGTACGTGCATAGAAATTTACATTAAATTGCGCATGTTTTGCACAAACTTTTCACATATGTAGAACTGGTATTGAGTATAAATTTGATCACTTTGTTAGAATCAACAGTCTATTGGATATTAGGTAAGTTCAATAAAATTTACTCATCTTGTGTGGAAGTAAACTTAAAAAAAAAAATAACGGTCCTATTTACTTTTATTATTCACCAAAAAATTAATAAATAATTAGTAACCAATTATTTATTAATTGCTCATAAATTACTGAACAATCTACTACTACTATCACTACAACTACTACCACAACAATTACTACAACCACTACTACTATTACTATTTCTACTACTATTACTACATTTATTAATCACTAAGAAAACAATAAATAATTTGTAACATAATATTTATTAATTACTCATATATTACTAAAAAATATGAAACAATTATTAATTATTAATTTATTTTTTACTTTGCACCCTGAAAAAAAATACACCAATAAAAAATGAAATTGTTGTCATTAAGTTTTAAAAATTCAATTCAAGGGTAGAAAGTGTCATTAACTATTTTCGAGGATGCAAACTGCCCAAATTCTACATTTCAATTTTTAAGAGTGCAAAGTGGAATTACATCCTTACTAATTATAATGTTTTTCTTGTTGCGTAGACTTCCTGCAATGCTCATGGGCTAAAATATCTCAATATGTGAAAATAGGCTTGATAGGGTTGTTTGTATTATATTACCATTGTAGGGGTACTATTTTTCCTTGTGTTAGGCCCAAAAGATTTTATCGAGGCCACCAAACGCTTTATCATAATGAAATATTAAAATCTTTTTGGCCAAAAAAAAATTCTTTAATTGAATCGAAAATCGGTTTGTCAAAAATTTAAATCATAAATCGAATAGAATTGTAAATCGTAAGATTTGTAATTATTTCAAAATAATATAGATACTTATTATATAAATATTTTAAAAAAAGTATAGTGTTATAGCAAAATTTATATTTCTTTTAAAGTCTATAAAATCAAACTATAAAAGTTGAATCTTGAAGAATATAAAAAAATTATTGAAATAATATTTAAATAAATTACGTAATAGAAGCTCAGTTATGCTATCATAATCGGTGGTGTGAGAGAAATTCGAGTAAAAATATAATTGTCTCTTGAGAACTAATTAAAATAAAATAATACTTATTTAACAATAATAGAATTGAACTCATTTCAATTAATTCTCCTACTTTGTAGTGCAACAATAGATGAGGAATAAAAGCAAAAGTAATACTATATTGCGATTTTCTTTTTGTATATATTTGATGTAATAGTATTTCACGAGGATAAAGTGTTGACAATAACGTAATAATCACATTAACTATTTCTAATTTATTTTAAAAAATTTGTTAAATCATAAACATTGTAAATCGTAAGAATCGAATCCTAAATCGTAAGATTTGTTCAATTTTTTGATATTTAAGATTTGAATCGATTTGGGTATGAATCAAATCGTAAGATTTTAATAACCATGCCATTATGATTGATAGGAAACTTGTGTTTTGAGCGTTGTAGTAAATATTGCAATACGGTATGATTATATAAAAAATATATAAACCGGCATATGTATCGGTTTTCTTTAAATATTGGTAAATATTTACCATATCTATTATGGTGGTGATTTGTGCAATTTTCAGCTCACCCTGGTGATTTGTGCAATTTTCAGCACATATTGGGGTGATTTTGTGCAATTTTCAGCATGTTTGGGGTGATTTTGTGGATTTCAGCATCTTTGGGATTATTTGTGTGATTTCCAGCACATTAGAGGTGATTTGGGCGATTATCAGTAAAATAAATTTACAACAATTGTGGTTTTTTTTTTTTTTTTTTTTTTCCCCTTTAATTAAGGCAAAGACAAACAAATTGTTTCAGATAAATATTATTATTCTCCCGATTAAAGTACGAAAAATATAACTACAAAAAAAAAAACACCAACAAAATTGTTCAACATTACATAATTCCAAGGCGATTTATATCAATAAAACCAACAGTAGCATTTATAACCATTAACTATGACTTTTTTTCCTTGTTAATAATTTGATGTTGAAATTGCCATGTAGGTCTATTTTGATTCTTGAATGAGTGTTTAATTAAAAATATTAAATTTAACTATATTTTATTATACAAATATATATTTTGTACTATTTTCAATATTGCGTCAAATATCGTACGATACAATATGATAAACGATACGAAACAATATGTATAGAAAAACGTCACGCTTTGTATTTTCGATTTGATAACATTGGTTTTGAGATTTCTAAATCATTTTAATTCATTTTAACTTAAATAAAAAAATATGTTAAAAATATTCAATTCCATATCACCAACATAAGTATAGTGGACATCATAAAAAAACTCTAATTTATTTTATATAATATCGAGAAATTTAATTATTAAAAAAAGTTGTAACTAACAAATATGAAAGTGGTCTATCATAAGTTATTTTGGGTTGGATACAATTATGTTATTTTATTTTTATTATATATTTGGATGCAATTTTTTGGTGGCGGAGTCAGAAATTTGAAGGAGGGTGTTTGGCTAAGCTTATAAGTTGTTAAAAAGACTTTATATGAGGCTTAAGACCTTATAAGTTCTTCCAAAGTGTTTGGTAATTTCGTTTTAATGATCTTTATAATTCAAAAAATAAGCTGCTCGAGAGCTATTAAGATTTTTTTTTAAAGTACCTCTAACCCCCTTTTTATTTAAGATCTCATCATGAATAAATATAGCTTATAAACACAATATTCAAAGACGGACATTAATAGACACGTGTTTTAGCAATATGTTTATCGACGATCGCATTCATGGCTTACGTGTTTTGAAAAACTTCATGCGTCAAGTTACCAAAACGAGATAAATTTCTTTGCGTCGAGTCATTAAGATGTTTTAAATTATGAGCTATGGTATAATAAGAACTTTTGGTAGGGATGGTCTGTGTTATATATACTTGACAACAGAGTTTGTAATAATACCTACTCATTTATAAGTTTAGTCCTGATTTTCAATAGCCTTATTTGTTCTATTAATCCTATGAAAAGCTTCTGCAAGATCATGAATACATTATATTCTATTATATTTCAATTAATATAAGCCATTTTCACCATTAATTAGTATCCAACTTTTCTAGTGATTAAAATTTGAGATTGGTTCAAATTTGAGATTAATTAATTACTTTGACCGCCTTTTGCATATCTATCGTTCCATTAATTATGCAGACATGTAACAACACGTGCATGCATACATGAGTCTTTTATCTTGCTGAGCTTTAATCTTATATTGACCATTGAAGGTGACAACCAAAAGACTGTGATATGTTTTGATTATATATTTAATTCTTGGTATCGTCTAATTTCAGATATCAGGAAACGACGTAGGCGTACAAGCACATTAGAAGTCCGCAAGAAACGTAGAAGATTATTGACACATGTTCCATCACAAGATCTTGCAAGAAGACTAGCTCATATGAGATCTCTTGCCATAGCTATGACTTCACAGAATTTGGAATACAGCAACGAACTCACTTACAACCCTAGCATTGCTCCTAGATCAGCCAATCGATCTTCTTTCGAAAACGGGGGCATGCAGGTTCTATTTTAATTATAAACCTTCTTTAATTAATTAATTTGTTTCCATTTTGGTTGCTCATATTAATTTTTTCGTCAGGTTACGTTCTTTGCAAAGAAGATGTAGAGACCCTGAAAAAGTGTAGGGCATTGTATAGAAGAGGCGAATTCCCACCTCTTGTTGTAGCATTTGATTCATTGGAAGGGTACTTAATTTTTTTTTTCTTGTTATTACATGATCAGTTCATGCAATTATATATAATAAATTATAGCCCTAATATCACATATACGTCAATACTAAAAAGTTCATATTGAATCTTTAGATTGATTTGAATTTGATTGTTGTCACGTGTAAATTTAATGGTGAAAAAGAAGGCGCCGATTACACGTGGCATAGGTTAGTTGAATACAATAAATTATAAAATCAAGGTGAAATTTGAATGTAGATATACTGTACAAGCTGACGGGCCCATAAAAGATATGTCTTTGATCGCTGAATTTGCGGGCGACGTGGATTACATAAGAAATCGGGAGGAAGATGATTGTGACAGTATGATGACTCTCCTTTCTTCAGCCGACCCGTCTAAAAGTCTTGTTGCATGTGCAGATAGGCTTGGAAACATCTCCCGATTTATAAGTGGCATTACCAATCACACAACGTAAGTCTCTAAACCCAATCTTCTTCTCTTATAGTAGATGCTATACCTGGTGAATGCACATAATTGTTATATATCCGCTTCAATTTACACACATAGACATTGGTGTGTGTGTATGAATGATGGAAACACATTTTAATTAATGGTGAACAATGTATTAATCTTCAAGAGTAGTTTTGTTCTAGATATGCACTTAAACCGTACACTAGATACACTGCTCACTTATTCTATTTTTTGTTATATATTCCGATTAGACTTACGATACTTAAATATTTATGTTTATTCTTGGTGTTTTTTTTTTTTTAATAAAATTGTTGATCATTTTCATTTATTAAAAGAAAATGAATACAATGTGTGATGCTTCTCGTTGATATTTTGCAAGAAAGGGAGGAAAAATACTAAATATAAAATGCGTGAGGTACAACGTAGACAAAGAATGTGTCATGCTTCTCGTTGCGACTCGTGATATCGCAAAGGATGAGAGGCTATATTACGATTATAACGGTTGTGAGTATGAATATCCAAGCCATTATTTTGTATAAATTAAGTTTTTCTCAAAATATAAAGTTGTAAATTTATTTTTTCTTTAAATCAAACACCCATAGCAGAATGAGAAATAAACAAAGTTGTTTACTTCAATTGTATTGTGCATAGAAATTTACATTAGATTGCGCATGTTTTGCACAAACTTTTCAAACATATGGAACTAACATTGAGCATAAATTTGATCATTTTGTTAGAATCAACAGTCCTATTGGATATTAGGTAAGTTCAACACAATTTACTCATCTTCTGTGGAAGTAAACTTAAAAAGAAATTAACGGTCCCATTTACTTTTATTAATTACTAAATAATTAATAAATAATTAGCCACCAATTATTTATTAATTGCTCATAAATTATTGAACAATCTATTACTACCACCACCACTACTACTACCACCACCACTAATACAACTGTTTCTACTACTAGTATTACATTAATTAAATCACTAAGAAAACAATAAATAATTAGTAACCAATTATTTATTAATTACTCATATATTACTAAAACAATATGAACCAATTATTAATTTATAATTTATTTTTTACTTTGCACCCTGAAAAAAAATACACCAATAAATAATGAAGTTGTTGTTATTAAGTTTTAAAAATTCAATTCAAGGGTGCAAAGCATGGTTATCGAATCAAAAAATTCGGCGTATCGTTTTCCTCCGTGTATCGTATCGTACGATATTTAACCAACTATTAAAAATAATATATATATATATATATATATATATATATATATATATATATATATATATATATATATATATATATATATATATATATATATATATATATATATATATATATATATATATATATATATATATATATATATATATATATATATATATATATATATATATATATATATATATATATATATATATATATATATATATATATATATATATATATATATATATATATATATATATATATATATATATATATATATATATATATATATATATATATATATATATATATATATATATATATATATATATATATATATATATATATATATATATATATAATAAAAATAGTATAGAAATGTAAAATTTAATATTTTAAAGTCAAACCGCTCATTTCTAATTTCTTAAAAAAAATAATCTATCATAAAATATATCATAAAATAGGACAGAAGTCATAAGTGCTCATAAGAATAACATCAACAGAGTTCAAATTTTGATCCCTGATTTGTAAAAAACTAATCTATCACTCATAATCTTCAAGATCAATGTAACTTAAACTTTTTTCATCCACCAATTTCAAACGAGTGTATTCATTCTCATGTTCATCAATCTCTTCAACTTCATCAACTCCAACTTTGGCATTTTCCTATTTTCTCTTACCAATATAAAACTTGGAGTGTAAATTTCTTGGAACTTATATATGTAAGAAAAATATTAAATAATATTGAAATACGTTTTCAGGCCCTGATAATGTGAATATTTCGTTTTCTTCTTTTTTTTTTTTTTTTTTTAATTTTTTAAATTTTTTTATATTTTTTTAATATTTTAGCTAATATCATAAATATCGTATCGATATGATACGATACGATATCTAGCGATATCGTATCATAATATTTTGGCGATACGATACGATATCTCGCGATATTTAACGGTATTAATCATAGCCGATACATATTATGAGTCGTATCGTTTTGATTGGGACCGTACCATTGTTGGTTAAACTACGTACACACAAATGCACGTATCGTACAAGTAATATAGTGGACTAAAAGTCCGGATATCAAACCCACAGGGAATATTTAATTATTTAATCCTAGACGCTAAATCCTACCAATTATTATCAAGCCCACCCCACACAGTCGAATTTTGAGAGAATAAACTAAATTAAACTAAATTAAAAAGCAAATTAAAAAGACAAGAGCACGGAAGCAATTAAAAACGAAGGTTTAATAATTGTAAAGAAGCCTAGGATTTTATTCTCCCCCCTATGTGATTATTATTCCCCCAATTCCTTCAAGTATGCAAGTAATGAACCCGGATTATTAACCTAAGATGCTAAAATAATCATAACCCGTTTCCGCGTGTATTACGATTCTAATACTCTAGATTCAATTACTATATTCCTATGCAATTAATTCTAGAACACATCATTAAGCACAAATCTCAATAATGGCTACCTAAGAGATTAACTATACTCCTATATTAATACCACAAAGGCTCTTCTACCACACTTCTAATTATTAACCCGATCTTCCGATTCATGCGATTAACAATAACATAAAAGCACATAAGGTGATCAAATTCATGCACTTAATAAAACAAGTAGGAGAAATAATCCGGAATTAAAACTTGCATAAAATCATAGAACAGGGTCCCACATAGGGTTCCAAATAAAATCCTACAAATAAGAAAATTAGCTACTCATAATTAAAGGAAAAACGCAAATAAAATTAACCATAAACGGTAAGTCTATGCTTGGAGTCTTCGAATCTTCGTTATTGCTTTGTTGCTCTTGAAATTGCGTAAAAGATCGATCCCTAATTGTGTGCTTGGCTTGGTCTTATATAGGGTGGATAATTGTTGGTCGAAAACCTACACGCAAGTGCACGTATCGTACAAGTAATATAGTGGACTATTAAGTCCGGATATCGAACCCACAGGGAATATTTAATTATCTAATCCTAGACGCTAAATTCTACCAATTGTTATCAAGCCCACCCTACACAGTCGAAAAAGGATTAATAAACTAAATTAAACTAAAACAATTAAAAACACAAAAACAAGAAAGCAATTAAAAATACGAAGATTAATCAAAGTAGACAAGCCTAGGATTTTATTCTTCCCCCTATGTGATTATTACTCCCCCAATTCCTTCAATTATACAAGCAATTAATCCGGATTATTAACCTGAGATGCTAATATAATCATAACCCGCTTCCGCGTGTATTACGATTCTAATACTCTAGATTCAATTACTATATTCCTATGCAATTAATTCTAGAACACAGCATTAAGCACAAATCTCAATAATGGCTACCTAAGAGATTAACTATATTCCTATGTTAATACCACAAAGGCTCTTCTACCACAGTTCTAATTATTAACCCGATCTTCCGATTCATGCGATTAACAATAACATAAAAGCGCATAAAGTGGCCAGTTTCATGAACTTAATAAAACAAGTAGAAGAAATAATCCGGAATTAAAACTTGCATAAAATCATAGAATTGGGTTCATAAATCCCACATAGGGTTCCAAATAAAATCCTAGAAATAAGTAATTTAGCTACTCATGATTAAAGCAAAAACGCAAATAAAATAAATCATAGACGATAAATCTTTGCTTGGAGTCTTCGAATTCTTCGTCTTCGTTATTGCTTTGTTGCTCTTGAAATTGCGTGAAAAAGATCCTCTAATTGTGTGCTTGGCTTGGTCTTATATAGGGTGAAGAACTTGGGGAAGAAGGCAGTTTCCTTGTGCAATTAAAATTCCTTCACTGCGCTATTTCGCCCATCCGGACGGCCGTGTGAGATTTATGCCTAAAATTCGCACGGCCGTGCGGTCCTTGATTCTCGAAAATTCTGCTTGTTTCACTTTTTGCCCATATTTTCTCCAAAATTGCAGTTTTGACCCCATACTTTTCCAATTCTTCAATTTATACCTGAAATACAATAAATCAACTTTTTAAGCACCAATTATCGTTAAAACACACCAAAAGCTCAAATAAAAAGATACGATAAAGTGTAAAAATATACACTTAACACACCCCCAAACTTGAACTTTTGCTTGTCCTCAAGCAAAATTTACCAATAAGCAATTAACTCAACGATAACATCTCATCACATAGATCAATGATCAACTTCACGTTTTCAGAACTTGTAATTATAATGACAATTCTTTAGACATTCGCAAGCTCAAAATTCAACAACACTTAGTCACTCACCATTACCAAAAACCACAATTCATACAATTGCTTCAAGCATCCAATATTTGCAAATTAAAGATAGAAAGAATTTATACTTACATGCATATGCTTGACTCCAAACACTCACCAAATTATTCTACTCTACTAATATCGAACATTAAGCTATTGGGATCATTGGGGCTTTGTGGCTTTCAATTGTTAGGCTTTTTGGTTCGAGGTAGGAAATATGGGTATGTGTGGCTATTCTTCTTGACTTTAGGTGATTACGCCAAAATTTGAAAGATAGGCGTTTGAAACAATGAATTCACCTCTACGGACTTTAATAAACTCGATTTTCAAAAGTTCAAAAGTCTCCACTTTTGCTTTTGAGGCAATGGATCGAGTTTTCAAAAATATTTCAACAACTAGTCCTTATTTCTCCCTTCTAGTCTCTTCTTCTTCTTCTCTTTTTTTTTTTTTTATATATATATATATATATATATATATATATATATATATATATAGAAGCACATATATTTATCTCTTTTTTTTTTTTTTTTTTTTTTGTTTTTTTTTTTTTTTTTTTTTTTGAAGAAGAAGAAGAAGAAGGACCTTATAAAAATTTTCGCCCGAACTCCAAGGGGTAATTTTCAAGAATCTCCACCTATTCTACCTTACATATATGGCTAAAAGAAAGAACACCTTTTCTCCGAGGCTCAAATCAAGGTTCTAAGGAATATTTCGATAAAAGGGTCGGCTTGAAAGGCTCAAACGGTTCAAAGAAGGCCCAAATCATATCCCAAATCACTCACTACTCAATACTTCGTATCATAAATTTCCTAAGGTGAGTCTTAAAACCGAACATAGCATGATCTAGCACAAATTAATTCCAAATTTAAAATACAAAACGTTCAACCAAAGCAATGCACAAAATGTGATTCCTAGCAATAATTCGCTTCTAAGTCCCGTTGAATCGAAAGCTAAACAAACATCAAATCCTTATCACATAAAACAAGCAATTTCATCATCAAACATTGATCATCTCTCATCATCATAAATCATAGATGCATTCGACTCAAGCAAATTTTTTTTTTTTTTTTTTTTTTTTTTTATCCGGAATTACGAGAAAAACAATAAAAACGACTAAAACCTAATGCATGCAAACTAAAACAAATAAGCGCAAAAATAACATGTTTTTCACCCCCAAACTTAAAATTTTCGTTGCCCTCAACGAAATTAGCACAAAGTTTAAGGATAGAAAACACCTGATTTAGTTGGGGTCGATGTGATCGGGGTGCTCCTCCCTCGCTCTCTCACGCTCATCCTCATCGGACGGCTTGGACACGGGCTCAAGAATGGGTGCCGGTGGATGCCGGCTCGATGCACTCGGGCGTGGCTTGAAAGATAAGATTTTGAAGAAGTTGGTTCGATGCTCTAGCCTCCCTGTCAATACCAACACAAAATAAGAACCGGAGAGTGTGTGAGTGAATTATGTGTGTGGAAGTTAGAGAAAAGGAAAGAGGAGGGTTTAAGAAAAAAAAATTTGGGGAGAAAATCTAATTTTCGAAAACTTAAAAGCTCCCTTATAGCCTCGGACGGCCGTGCGAGATATAAGCTGAATATCCGCACGGCCGCACCAGTTGTTGAATTTGGGCAGTAGCCACTTGATCAAATCTCGGACGGCCGTCCGAGATTTGAGCCCTCATTCCGCACGGCCGCGCCAAACTGCAATTTTGTCCAGTAGCTGCTCCAAAATCTCACACGGCCGTGTGAGATTCCTGCCTTTTTCTTGCACGGTCGTGTGTGTATTTGCAATTAGGTCCCTGAAAAATACAAACTTCTTATTAGTGCCCCTAAAACTTTTTTTTTTTTTTTTTTTTTTTTTATTTTTTTTTATTTCGGACGCCCGACTCGACCCTCGATCACGTTTTCGACCCTGAAAAGTAAAATTCAAATAATAAATTAGAATGCATGCTTATGATATTAAAAACGAAACGAAAAATTAAATACGAAAAACAATAAAGCTCGGGTTGCCTCCCGAGAAGCGCTAAGTTTAAAGTCTTCAGCCGGACGTAGCTTCTTTCTCGTTAAGCAAAGGTGACCAAGGCCACTTGACGTTCGCCACCATCTCCCCAATAGTGTTTGAGTCGATTTCCATTTACTTTGAATACTCGTTCCGATTCACGGTCTTTGATTTCTATAGCTCCATGTGGAAAGACTTGTTGAACGATGAACGGCCCCGACCATCTTGATTTAAGCTTTCCCGGGAATAACCGGAGCCGTGAATTGAACAAGAGAACTTCTTGCCCTTTTTGAAATTGACGGTGCAAGATGTTGTTGTCGTGCCACCTTTTGACTTTTCCTTTGTATAACCAATTGCTCTCGTACGCTTGCTCTCGTAATTCGTCCAACTCGTTGAGTTGCAATAACCTTCTTTCCTTGCATTCTTTGTAATCGAAATTCATCTTTTTTAGCGCCCAATAAGAACAATGCTCCAACTCCAACGGTAAGTGGCATGCTTTACCGAACACCACACGGTAAGGGGTCATTCCCAATGGCATTTTAAAAGCTGTACGATATGCCCATAGTGCATCATCGAGTTTTTTCGACCAATCCTTTCTTGTTGGGCCTACCACTTTTTCCAAGATATTCTTGATTTCACGGTTCGTAACTTCGGCTTGCCCATTCGTTTGTGGATGATACGCGAGTGCAACCTTGTGCTTTACACCATATATGCCCATCAAGTTGTCAAATTGCTTATTCACGAAATGCGATCCACCATCACTGATAATTGCCCGTGGTGCCCCAAACCTAGTGAAAATCTGTTTCTTCAAGAAAGCACACACTACAGATGCATCATTAGTAGGGGTGGCTATGGCCTCTACCCACTTAGTAACGTAATCGACGGCCACTAAGATGTATTGGTTATTGAATGAAGGGACAAAAGGTCCCATAAAGTCAATACCCCAAACATCAAAAGGCTCGACTTCGATCATCGTGTTCAATGGGAGTTCATGGCGAGCCGAAATATTGCCCGTGCGTTGGCACCGATCACAAGTAATAGCAAATTTATACGAATCTTTAAAAAGAGTGGGCCAAAAAAAACCTGATTGAAGAACCTTACGTGCTGTTCTTTCGCCTCCATAATGTCCTCCATAATCCGAACCATGGCAGTGAAAGAGTATGTCTTGCTGCTCATGTTCCGGGACACATCTTCGCACCAACAAATCGCTGCATTGTCTAAAAAGAAAAGGCTTTTCCCAAAAATAAAATTTAACATCATGCAAAAATTTCCTCTTTTGATGATAATTGAGATTCGGTGGAAGCACTTGACTAACCAAATAATTTACATAATCGGCAAACCAAGGAACCTTATTATCAAAAGCAAGCAACTGTTCATCAGGAAAATTTTCATTAATGCAAATTCTATCGCTTTCGTCTACATCTTTCTCAAGTCGAGATAGATGATCGGCGATTTGATTTTCACTACCCTTTCGATCACGAATTTCAATATCAAATTCTTGCAACATTAAAACCCACCTAATGAGTCTAGGTTTTGCATCCTTTTTAGTAAACAAATATTTGAGGGCAGCGTGATCAGTAAAAACAACAACTTTGGGTCCTAACAAGTAAGAGCGAAATTTTTCAAAAGCAAAAACAACAGCTAATAACTCTTTTTCCGTAGTGGTGTAATTTAATTGTGCATCATTAAGAGTTTTACTAGCATAATAAATTGATCGAAAAATTTTCTCTTTCCTTTGACCTAAAACGGCGCCAACCGCAAAATCACTAGCATCGCACATAAGCTCAAACGGTTCATCCCAATTCGGTACACAAATAATAGGAGCGGATACTAACCTTTGCTTAAGCTCGTTGAACGCTTGAAGACACTCACCATCAAAATTGAATTTTGTCTCCTTCTCGAGTAGGTTACAAAGGGGCTTGGCAACTTTTGAAAAATCTTTGATAAAACGCCGATAAAAGCCCGCATGTCCAAGAAAACTCCTAATGCCTTTGACCGAAATAGGTGGCGGAAGATTTTCAATTGTGGAGATTTTTGCTTTGTCCACTTCCAAGCCTTCTCGCGAGATTTTATGCCCAAGCACAATTCCTTCGTGCACCATGAAGTGGCACTTCTCCCAATTTAGCACCAAGTTGGTTTCTTCACACCTGCGCAAAACCTTAGCCAACATGCAAAGACAAGTGTTAAAGGTATCACCGAAAATAGAGAAGTCATCCATAAATACTTCTAAACCGTTCTCTACCATATCGGTGAAAATAGCCATCATGCACCGCTGAAAAGTAGCGGGTGCATTACATAAACCAAAAGGCATGCGTCTAAATGCAAAAGTACCATAAGGGCATGTAAATGTGGTTTTGTGTTGATCATCCGGTGCAATGGCTATTTGATTATATCCCGAATATCCATCTAAAAAACAATAAAATTCTTTACCTGCCAATCTATCAAGCATTTGATCAATAAAAGGTAAAGGAAAGTGATCCTTTTTAGTGGCTTTATTTAATTTCCTATAGTCCATGCAAATTCGCCAACCCGTTGTGGTTCTAGATGGAATTAATTCATTATTTGCATTACGGATAACTGTCATACCTCCTTTCTTAGGAACACATTGAACGGGGCTTACCCATGCGCTATAAGAAATCGGATAAATAATACCTGCGTCGAGCCACTTGAGAATTTCCTTCTTGACTACCTCTTTCATGATGGGGTTGAGACGCCTTTGGTGTTCGACTGACGGATGTTGTTGATCATCTAAGATGATTTTGTGCATACATAATGAAGGGATAATTCCCTTGATATCCGCAATTTTCCATCCAAGCGCCGTCTTGTGTTCCCGCAGTACTTCCAATAACCTTTGTTCCTGCAAAGTAGATAGAGATTGTGAGATAATTACCGGCAAAGTGTCATTCTTACCGAGGTAGGCATATTTGAGGTGTCCGGGTAATTCTTTCATCTCAAGCTGCGGTGGTTCCTCCAATGATGTTTTGAATGCCTTGGGGGTGGTAAGGGTGGCCAAATCCAAACTTTCAAACTTTTGCCGGGTGAGAAAATCACCGGAATCTAACCAACAAATTTGCTCCTCCACTCTTTCATCTCCACAGTCGTTACCTACAACCAAAGATGCCTCCAAAGAATCCAAGTGTAACAAATCAAAATTTTCAAAACAACAAGACTCCACTAAATCGATAGAGAAACACTCATTAGAATTGTGCGGCCGCTTAATTGCATTAAAAACATTAAATTTAATAGTTTGGTCATGCACCGTCATGGTGAGATCCCCACTAGCACAATCAATAACAGTACGTGAAGTAGCTAAAAACGGCCTTCCCAAAATAATTGGGATTTCTCTATCTTCATCCATATCAAGAATCACAAAATCAGCAGGAAGAATAAATTCGTCAACCTTCACTAAGACATCTTCTAAAACCCCCTTTGGGTAGACTAGAGACCTATCGGCTAATTGGAGTGTTATAGCCGTTGGTTCAATTTCACCCAACCCAAGACTCTTATATGTAGAAAAAGGCATAAGGTTGATGCTAGCCCCTAAATCAATGAGTGATCGAAAAAATTTATCTCCTATTGTACAAGGGATAGTAAACTTACCTGGGTCGCCTAGTTTTTGAGGGAGAGGTCTCGTAAGGATTGCACTACACTGTTCGGTGAGTTGAATCATCTCGTTTCCTTGCAATTTTCGTCCCTTTGTTACGAGTTCTTTGACAAACTTCACCCACTTTGGCATTTGTTGGAGTGCTTCGATGAGAGGGATGTTGATACGGATTTCCTTCATCTTGTCAACAAAGCTTTGGTATTCGGCATTCAACTTTGGCGGTTGGAACCTTTGCGGGTATGGAATGGGTGGAGCCGGTGTGACCGTTGCCTTTGAAGTTTCGCTCGGAACGTTTGTGCCCTCTTCCGCTGCGTCGGTTGCCTTTGTTTTTCCACTATTTGTCTCTTTTCTAGGGGCTTCTTCCAATTGTCGTCCGTTACGTAAACTCACCGCTTGTACTTGCTCGTTTTGTCTTTTTCTTGGGTCCTCCGTGTTTGATGGCAATGCTCCTTGCGGGCGGTTCTCTCGATTCAAAGCTAATTGAGCGACTTGGTTCTCCAAATTTCGCAACGAGGCTTGGGTAGCGGTCATGAATTGGGCCAATATCTCATCCGTGCTTGATTTTTGGGCCGGTGGATTGTTGCCTTGATAGCTTTGTTGAGGAGGGGCTTGATTTTGGAATTGGCCTTGAGGTCTTTGATATCCTTGGCCTTGTTGATTTCCTCCATATTGCCCTTGTGATCTCCACCCTTGATTTTGGAATTGGCGAGGCGCGTTGTTGACGTAGTTGAGCGACTCCACATCTTGTTGGCATTGGAGTGTGTAATGATTTCCCCCGCAAATTTCGCAACATGGAGACTCAACGGCTTGGACTTGTTGTGGTGGATTTGCTTTGATGTGTTGTAGAAGGAGTTGATTTTGTTGAGCAATTTGGGTCACTTGAGCTTGAAGGGCCGTAATTGCATCTAACTCCAACACTCCGGGAACTTTCTTGGCTCCACTCACCGTCCTTTCGCTTGACTTGGCAAACCGATTTTGAGCTATTTGATCCAACATGATAAACGCATCGGGTATTGATTGACTCATAAAATTACCTCCGGTTGATGCATCTAAGACGGTTCGTGCATTCTCGTTAATCCCTTGGTAAAAGATGTGGATTTGCCGCCATTGTTCGACTCCATGTGTTGGACACTGCCGCAAAAGAGTTTTAAATCTCTCCCATGCCTCGTATAATTGCTCGCCTTGCTCTTGGACAAAATTGTGAATTTCTCGTCGGATTCTCTCGTCCTTCTCGGGTGAGCTATAGACTTTCATGAAAAGGTTGAGGAGTTGAGGCCACGACGAGATAGAGTGGGGGGCTTGGGATATCAACCACTGGCGAGCTCTTCCTTGTAGGGAGTGCTTGAAGAGAATTAATTGAAGCGCCTCTTGGGAAACGCCGTTTTGACGGTGGGAGTTACAGGTATCTAGAAAATTGACAATGTGAAGATGGGGATCTTCACCTGCCAATCCACTAAATAACCCGTTATTTTGGAGCATCGTCAAGAGGCCTTGCTTGATCTCAAAATTGTGCGCCTCAATGGGTGGATATTGGATGCTCGGGCGGAATCCGTCATGAGTCGGGATTATGTAGTCTTGAAGTGCCCGTGGCCTAACTGCTGGTTGTACTGGAAGTTGAGGGGGTGGGTCTTGGACTTGGTTTCCGTTGGCCCCGAGTAAATTACCCGCTGCCCTGCGTTCTTCGTCCTCCATTATATTGTTTGCGCGTTGAAGTCTTCTAGCGGCTCGAAAAGTGCGTTCGATTTCGGGATCAAACGGTTCTCTGGCAAGATCGAGTCTCCTAGGCATACACCGTACCTAAAAATAAAAATAAAATAAAACAAAAATTAAATGGGTGAATCGTGAAAATTGTTCAAATATAGAGCTAGAATAAAAATAAATAATTAAAATAGTCCCCGGCAACGGCGCCAAAAACTTGTTGGTCGAAAACCTACACGCAAGTGCACGTATCGTACAAGTAATATAGTGGACTATTAAGTCCGGATATCGAACCCACAGGGAATATTTAATTATCTAATCCTAGACGCTAAATTCTACCAATTGTTATCAAGCCCACCCTACACAGTCGAAAAAGGATTAATAAACTAAATTAAACTAAAACAATTAAAAACACAAAAACAAGAAAGCAATTAAAAATACGAAGATTAATCAAAGTAGACAAGCCTAGGATTTTATTCTTCCCCCTATGTGATTATTACTCCCCCAATTCCTTCAATTATACAAGCAATTAATCCGGATTATTAACCTGAGATGCTAATATAATCATAACCCGCTTCCGCGTGTATTACGATTCTAATACTCTAGATTCAATTACTATATTCCTATGCAATTAATTCTAGAACACAGCATTAAGCACAAATCTCAATAATGGCTACCTAAGAGATTAACTATATTCCTATGTTAATACCACAAAGGCTCTTCTACCACAGTTCTAATTATTAACCCGATCTTCCGATTCATGCGATTAACAATAACATAAAAGCGCATAAAGTGGCCAGTTTCATGAACTTAATAAACCAAGTAGAAGAAATAATCCGGAATTAAAACTTGCATAAAATCATAGAATTGGGTTCATAAATCCCACATAAGGTTCCAAATAAAATCCTAGAAATAAGTAATTTAGCTACTCATGATTAAAGCAAAAACGCAAATAAAATAAATCATAGACGATAAATCTTTGCTTGGAGTCTTCGAATTCTTCGTCTTCGTTATTGCTTTGTTGCTCTTGAAATTGCGTGAAAAAGATCCTCTAATTGTGTGCTTGGCTTGGTCTTATATAGGGTGAAGAACTTGGGGAAGAAGGCAGTTTCCTTGTGCAATTAAAATTCCTTCACTGCGCTATTTCGCCCATCCGGACGGCCGTGTGAGATTTATGCCTAAAATTCGCACGGCCGTGCGGTCCTTGATTCTCCAAAATTCTGCTTGTTTCACTTTTTGCCCATATTTTCTCCAAAATTGCAGTTTTGACCCCATACTTTTCCAATTCTTCAATTTATACCTGAAATACAATAAATCAACTTTTTAAGCACCAATTATCGTTAAAACACACCAAAAGCTCAAATAAAAAGATACGATAAAGTGTAAAAATATACAATTAACAATAATTTAGAGAAGAAGGTAGTTTCCTTGTCCAATTAGATTCCTTTAATGCGCATTTTCGTCATCTCGGACGGCCGTCCCAAATTTTGTACTAAAACTCGGACGGCCGTCCCAAAACCAGAGGCTGTTTCTGCTTCTCAGACGGCCGTCCGAGTTTTAAGGGTTAATCCGGGACGGCCGTCCCAGCCTAATTTCTTCAAACTTTTTATTTTTTCACGTTTGGCCCATATTTTCTCCAAAATTGCAGTTTTGACCCCATACTTTTCCAACTCTTCAATTTGTACCTAAAATACAATAAATCAACTTTTTAAGCACCAATTATCGTTAAAACACACCAAAAGCTCAAATAAAAGGTACGATAAAGTGTAAAAATATACAATTAACACACCCCCAAACTTGAACTTTTGCGTGTCCTCAAGCAAAATCTACCAATAAACAAATAACTCAACTACTACATCTCATTACATAGATCAATGATCAACTTGACGTTTTCAGAACTTGTAATTATAATGACAATTCTTAGGCATTCGCAAGCTCATAATTCAACAACACTTAGTCACTCACCATTACCAAAAACCACAATTCATACAATTGCTTCAAGCATCCAATATTTGCAAATTAAAGATATACATAATTTATACTTACATGCATATATTTGACTCCAAATACTCACCAAAGTATTCTACTCTACTAGTATCGAACATTAAGCTATTGGGATCATTGGGGCTTTGTGGCTTTCAATTGTTAGGCTCTTTCGTTTGAGATAGGAAATATGGATATATGTGGCTATTCTTGTTGAATTGAGGTGATTACGCCAAAATTTGAAAGATAGGCGTTTGAAACAATGAATTCACCTCTAAGGACTTTAATAAACTCGATTCTTAAGAGTTCAAAAGTCTCCACTTTTGCTCTTAAGACGATGGATTGTGCTTTCAAAACAATTCAACAACTAGTCATTACTTCTCCCTTCTAGTCTCTTCTTCTTCTTCTTTTTGTTTTTTTATTGTTTTTTTATAATATATATATATATATATATATATATATATATATATATATATATATATAGAAGCATATATATTTTTCTCTTTTTTTTTCGGATGAAGAAGAAGGACCTTATAAAAATTTTCGACCGAACTCCAAGGGGTAATTTTTTTCAAGAATCTCCATTTTTCTACCTTATACGCATTGGCTAAAAGAAAGAACATTTTCTCCGAGGCTCAAATCAAGGTTAATCTAAGGATAATTTTGATTAAAAGGTCGGCTTGAAAGGCTCAAACGGTTCAATGAAGGCCCTAATCATATCCCAAATCACTCACTACTCAATACTTCGTATTATAAATTTCCTAAGGTGAGTTCTAAAACCGAACATAGCATAATCTAGCACAAATTAATTCCAAATTTAAGATACAAAACATTCAACCAAAGCAATGCACAAAGTGTGATTCCTAGCAATAATTCGCTTCTAAGTTCCAATCGAAAGCTAAACAAACATCTAATCCTTATCACACAAAACAAGCAATCTCATCATCAAACATTGATCATCTCTCATCATCATAAATCATCGATGCATTCGACTCAAGCAAATTTTTTTTTTTTTTTTTTTTTCTCGGAAAAAACGATAAAAGCAAATAAAACCTAATGCATGCAAACTAAAACAAATAAGCACAAAAACATGTTTTTCAACCCCAAACTTAAATTTTTTGTTGCCCTCAACGAAATTTGCACAAAGTGTAAGGATAGAAAACACCTGATTTAGTCGGAGTCGATGTGATCGGGGTGCTCCTCCCTAGCTCTCTCACGCTCCTCATCATCGGAAAGCTCGGGTACGAGCGGTTGCACTTTTCTTTCCCTTTCCCTTCCCTTTGGAAGATGATGCTTCACTCGTGCGGCCTCGTTTGTTGGACGACATAGTTGGGAGAGAGGTTGGAATAGATTCGGTGAGAATTGGTCGACAATCGAACTCAAAATTTGGCTGGAGCAAATTGTCAAACACCTTGTGGGCGTGCCTTGAAAGAGTAGATTTTGGAGAATTTGGTTTGATTTTCTAGCCTCCTTGTGTGTGGGATTTGAAGAGAAGGAACGAGGAGGGTTTAGGAAATCATGGGGGAGAAAATCTGATTTTTTAAATTTAAAACGCCCCAAAAATAGTCGGACGGCCGTCCCGGCTTTTGTGCTACATTTCGGACGGCCGTCCGAAATGTGTCTCTCCTTACTGGTTTTGGGACGGCCGTCCCACAAATTAGGCATGTTTTGGGACGACCGTCCCACATGCTGTGATGCTGGATTTTGCCTTCTGTTTCCTGGACGGCCGTCCGGGATTTTGCTTGCAATTTCGGACGGCCGTCTCGACCTCCTGACCATGTTTTCGACCCTGAAAATTACAATTCAAATAAATTAATTAGAATGCATGCCTATGACAATAAAAACGAAATGAAAAATTAAAGAAAACTACGAAAAACAATAAAGCTCGGGTTGCCTCCCGAGAAGCGCTAAGTTTAAAGTCTTCAGCCGGACGTTGCTTCTTTATTTTCAAGCAAAAGTGACCGAAGTCACTTGGAAATCTTCACTTGATTTCCAATACGGTTTGAGCCGGCTCCGCTTCATGTTGAACGTACAATTTGAATCTCGCTCCTTTATTTTGACCACTTCGTGAGGAAGAATTTCTTGGACAATAAACGGCTGCGACCACTTTGATTTGCGCTTCCTTGGAAATAACCAAAGACGGGATTTGCACAATAACACCAATTGTCCTTTGTGCAATTTCCTTTTGACTTTCTCCTTACGACCACAATAGCTTGACTCATCCTTCTCTCGTGGCTTGCTCGAGTCTTAGGGTGGCAACATCTTCCTTGCACTTTCATCGTCGTTATGACCCCAACTCGTATGACATTCTCTCGGTGGAGTTGAAATTCAGTCCATGAAGTAAACTTGCTCCTTCCGATTCCCGTTTCCGCCATCATCTCCTGCACTCAAAGATTCTTTCCCATTGTCCAAGATCAAAACATCAAGTTTTTCATGATTTGTAAAATCCATAAGTTCAATAGCAAAACAATCATTATAATCACATGGATTTTCATTAGCACTAAAAACATTGAATTTGATTGTTTGATCATGCACCATCATTGTAAGATCACCACTAGCACAATCAATAAGAGTTTTTGACGTGGCTAAAAACGGCCTCCCTATGATAAGAGGTATCTCCCTATCCTCATCTATATAAAGTATAACGAAATCTACCGGGAAGATAAATTTATTAACCTTCACTAACACATTCTCTAAAATACCTTTTGGGTAAACTAAAGATCTATCGGCTAATTGAAGAGTTATAGCCGTCGGTTCAATTTCTCCTAACCCAAGATTTTTAAAGTTAGAATAAGGCATAAGATTAATGCTCGCGCCTAAATCAATGAGCGATCTAAAATTTTTACCTCCTATATTACAAGGAATAGTAAACTTACCTGGATCGCCGAGATTTTGTGGAAGGGGTCGAGTAAGAATTGCACTAATTTGCTCCGTGAGTTGGATCATCTCGTTCCCTTTCAATTTCTTACTTTTCTTCACGAGGTCCTTGAGGAACTTCACCCACTTTGGCATCTTTTGAAGTGCTTCAAAAAGGAATATTTATGCGAATTTCCTTCAACTTGCCCAAAAATCTTTGATATTCGGCATCGAGCTTCTTCTTTACAAACTTTTGAGGATAAGGAATTGGAGGGACTTGTGAAGGCACCGTTGATGGTGGCTCTTCATGAGCTGATTCTTTTTCCTCATTCACTTTCGGCTTCTCGATTACCGTGTTTCTCTTCTCTTTTCGTGGGGCTTCCTCCAATTGCTTACCGTTCTTCAAGGTGACTGTTTGGCACGTCTCGACCTCGATCTTTTTCGTTAGAAATCGTTGTGGATATGGGATTGGTTCTACCCATTCAGCTACAGTGACTTGCGGCTTTGTTTGAATTTCTTCCATTTTTTTGATCTTGATATCGATAGCTTGGCACGTCTCAAACTTTTGCTTTCGAGGATCTTCCGTATTCGATGGCAATGCTCCCGCCGGACGGTTCTCTTGATTCAAAGCGAATTGAGCTAATTGATTCTCTAAATTCCACAGCGAGGCTTGGGTAGCGGTCATGAATTGGGCCAATATCTCATCCGTGTTTGATTTTTGGGCCGGTGGATTGTTGCCTTGATAGCTTTGTTGAGGAGGGGCTTGATTTTGGAATTGTCCTTGAGGTCCTTGATACCCTTGGCCTTGTTGATTTCCTCCATATTGCCCTTGTGATCTCCACCCTTGATTTTGGAATTGGCGAGGCGCATTGTTGACGTAGTTGAGCGACTCCACATCTTGTTGGCATTGGAGCGTGTAGTGATTTCCACCGCAAATTTCACAACATGGAGAATCAATTGCTTGGACTTGTTGTGGTGGACTTGCTTTGATGTGCTGCAGAAGGAGTTGATTTTGTTGAGCAATTTGGGTCACTTAAGCTTGAAGGGCCGTAATTGCATCTCACTCCAACACTCTGGGAAGTTTCTTGGCTCCACTAACCGTCCTTTCGCTTGACTTGGCAAACCAATTTTGTGGAATTTGATCCAACATAATAAAAGCATCCGGTATCGATTGACTCATAAAGTTACCTCCGGTTGATGCATCTAAAACGGTTCGTGCATTTTCGTTGATCCCTTGGTAGAAGATGTGGATTTGCCGCCATTGCTCTACTCCATGTGTTGGACACTGCCTCAAAAGGGTCTTAAATCTCTCCCATGCCTCGTATAAATGCTCGCCTTGATCTTGGACAAAATTATGAATTTCTCGTCGGATTCTCTCGTCCTTCTCGGGTGAGCTGTAAACTTTCATGAAAAGGTTGAGGAGTTGAGGCCACGACGAGATAGAGTGGGGGGCTTGGGACATCAACCACTGGCTAGCTCTTCCTTGTAAGGAGTGCATGAAGAGAATTAATTGAAACGCCTCTTGGGAAACGCTGTTTTGACGGTGGGAATTACAGGTATCTAGAAAATTGACATTGTGAAGATGGGGATCTTCACCCGCCAATCCACTAAATAGCCCGTTATTTGGAGCATCGTCAAGAGCCCTTGCTTGATCTCAAAATTGTGCGCCTCAATAGGTGGATATTGAATGCTCGGGCGGAATCCGTCGGGAGTTGGGATTAATTATGTAATCTTGAAGTGCCCGTGGCCTAACTGCTGGCTGTAACGGAAGTTGAGGGGGTGGGTCTTGGATGCGAATTCCATTCGCATCGAGTAAATGACCCTCGGCGTCTTCGCGTTCTTCGTCCTCCATTAAATTGTTTGCGCGTTGAAGTCTCATAGCGGCTCGAAAAGTACGTTCGATTTCGGGATCAAACGTTTCTCTAGCAAGATGGAGTCTCCTGCGCATACACAATACCTAAAACAAAAATAAAATAAAACAAAAATCAAATAGGTGAATCGTGAAAATTGTTCAAATCTAGAGCTAGAATAAAATAAATAATTTAAATATTCCCCGGCAACGACGCCAAAAACTTGTAGGTTAAAATACCTACACTTAAGTGCACGTATCGTACAAGTAATATAGTGGACTAAAAGTCCGGATATCGAACCCACATGGAATATTTAATTATTTAATCCTAGACGTTAAATCCTACCAATTATTATCAAGCCCACCCTACACAGTCGAATTTTGAGAGAATTAACTAAATTAAAAAGCAAATTAAAAAGACAAGATCACGAAAGCAATTAAAAACGAAGGTTTAATCAAAGTAAACAAGCCTATGATTTTATTCTTCCCCCTATGTGATTATTTGTAACACCCCGCATTTTCGGTAAAACAATTTTTACCACCTTTATGTGCATATTTGTGAAATTAGAATTTATAATAATTCTTGCATGATTAGTATTTATGTGAATTAGGTGATTATGTGAATTATGTGCTTAGGAAATATTTCGAAATAGTATGTCGAAATAAATTATTTTTCATAAACTAGGATTTTATTCTTGCATGTAATTTAAATGAGCATTTCATCATATTTATGCATGCACAAAATTTTAGAAAATAAATTTTTATCATGCATTTTAGGATTTTTAATTAATGTCGAAAATTTGAAAATCCTCCCCACGTTTCTTGAATTTTCGGACACCTCACACACACACACACATGATTTTTAAATTTTGCATATTAATTGGTAGAAAAACATGCATTAGTGTGGTTGTACTTTGAGCATAGAAAGAAATACCCAAGCCTAGTTCCCTAGTTTATAGACTAGGCATGCTTTTCACTCCACTTTAAGTAAGACCAAAAGTCTTTCTTCTTCTCCCTCCTTCCTCTTCATTTCGGCAGCCACACCACCACCACCATAGCCACCATTTTCTCAAGCTTGAACCACCCAAGAACCACCACCACTCCCATTTTCGAAAATTGCAAAATCACCCCCAACCCACCTAAAGATTTAATTGCCAAGAAGCCCCTCCTCAATACTTACCCATTAAGGTTGCAAGCCTCTTCATTCTATAAATAAAACCCATTACCAAGTGTTTTCTCATCTCCCCACTACAATCCTAAGAAATCTCTCTTCTCTTCTTTCTTCTTCCATTTTCGAAATTAGTAGTAGAAGAAGCTCAAAATATTTTCTTCATTTGAATGTAAGAGCTTCATCTCCTCTCTTATTCGAAAATTTCCTCTCTTCCTTCTTCATATTGTTTTGTAATCTAATTCTTTATCTCTTCTTGTATTAGAGAGAAAAGAGCTAACAAATCCTTCCCCTAAAGAGTATAGGTGAGAATTCTTGAATTCTTGCTCAAACCTACAAACCTACAACACCACTAGTATTTTCGGTTTTTATGTGATTTATTTGTTGATTCTTGCATATTATTTGATTATATGGTTTAGATGATGATTGCATGTTAGTGTTTTGAAAAGATAACCTTGTTCTTGAAATTCTACGATTTTTTCGAAAATTTGGGGAAAAATGTTTTAAATGGCTTATTTGGCTTAATTAGTGCCTTGCATGTGTTGATCTAGTGTTTGATTGTTGAATTTTGGAAAGAAAATGAATTTTTGGCCTAGCCATGAAACTTTCGAAAATTTGGGGAAAAATGTTTTAAATGGCTTATTTGGTTTAATTAGTGCCTTGCATGTGTTGATCTAGTGTTTGATTGTTGATTTGTGAAAAGAAAATGAATTTTTGACTTAACTAAGGAACTTCGAATGTTTTTAGGTAAAATGCTTAAAATTGCTTATGTGGTTTATTTTGTGTTTTGCATGTGTTGATCTTGTGTTGATTGTTGTTTTAAGGCCTTGCATGTTAAGGTTGGTGATTGATTGTCGATCCAAGGTCTTGCATGTTAAGATCTAGTGATTGATGGTTGATCTAAAGTCTTGCATGTTAAGATCTAGTGTTTTCTATGAAAAATGGTTAAGAACTAAGAATTTGTGCTAATTTGATTTAAAATACTCTTGCATGTGAAGATCTAGTGTATTTGCTTGAATAAATGTAAAGATGGAAGTCTTGAATTTTATTCTTGTAAAAATGCTAGATCTAGTGAACTTTGATGTTAGATTGTTTTTGCATGTTAAGATTTCGGTTATTTCTACGTTTTTATGACTAAATGACTTTGTGAAACTTTATGTGTATTTTCTATGTGCTCCTATGTGCTCTTGCTTGCTTATGTGAATCATTGGGTGTGAGGATGAGAGAAAGGTAAGTAGAAAGGGGTGCATGGGTGGGTGCATTAAGTGTCATAAATTTTTAAAAAAGATAAAACTATGTTGGAAAGTCTTTCGAGGTTACGGTAAATTTCTCGGGTACGGCGAGCCGGTACCGTAGGGCCTAGGGGTGGTTTGATCCCACGTAGTTAGTCATGGTTCGAATTATATGGGGTTATTTACCGGTAACTTAGATTGGCTCTTCCGAGGGATTCCCGACAATTTTTCATGTCATGCATGTTGCATTTCGGTGTTGTTGATATAGGTGGGAAAATCTCACTCTATGGTCTTGGGACCGTAGGGTTATAAAGGTGGGAAATTCCTTCTATAATCTTCAATACGTGTCATGGCATAGGGTTATAAAGGTGGGATATTCTCACTCTATGGTCTTGGGATCATAGGGTTATAAAGGTGGGAATTATCTCACTCTATGCGTGGTGACAATTATGTGAATGAAGATTGCCGACGAAAAAGGGAAGTATATGATTGTTTTACTTCATGTTGTATGTTCATGTATAAGATATATGTATGTATATATATATATAGATATATGTATGCTCTATGTGCTATGTGTATTCGATATTACTTCAAGATTCTCATTGAGTCCTCAAAGACTCATATAGGTGTTGTATGTTTGTAGGTATACCCGATTTAGGGCCCGAGGAGTGAAGTTGGGAATCGAGCTCGAGAATCGGAAGGAGATCGTATGGAGGGGTTGTGGATAGTGTTGGCTCTCAATTTAGTTATGTGGTTTTATTTGTATAATATGCTTGTAAAAACTTTTGATACTGTTTTAGGTATTTTCTACCGTTCGCTTCCTCCGATCGGTGGAAATTATTAAAAGACGATATGTGTAATAGTAATTAGGATTACCCTATTTTGGATAATTAATCGGTAATCCGTAGTCTTTTGTAAGCGAAAGCAAATTTTCACTATTTATATGCATGCATGCTTTCGGCTAGTAATTCTTCGTGTTTTGTATCCATGTTCTAAAATTATTTTCATATAGGTTCTCTGCTTAGAAAATCATGAAATTTTAGGAGTCTCTGCATCTCTCTGTCCGAATCAGTTTGATAGGTCTTGTGCATGATTTGGGTAAGAACTCATTTAGTTATGATTTAATTCTCACTACTGCATTGAAACAGGGCCATTCGGGTGTTTTCTGGTCTATCTGGAGTTTTACTCACCCAAATGCCTTGTTTCCACTTGGAAAATGTTTTAAACTTGCCTTTCTGCCTTGGGGTATAATTTGGTAGTTTTTGGGTCAGTGAGGAATTTATTATGAATTTTCAAAACTCCCTCCCCTGTTCTGGATTTTTAAACTGAGTGACTGTGCCATTTTATTTATTTCTCCTAAATGGCCATGCATCTTTCAAAATTGTTTTAACTGAGTGATCAAGACCCATGTTAGATGGTATGGTATAATTTTGGGGTTATTTGCATGAGTAGTTTAAGAGGAATTAATTTTTAAAGCTTCTGCATTGAATCTGTCCGCATTTGCCTTAAGTCCATCATGCCTAGTTACTTTCTAGTCTTGCATTTAGCATGCATTGGTGTTAAATATTTGATTAGGGTTTAGCAAGTTGTGCCCTCTCTCCCTCTGATATAAAAAGAAAAAAATTTCACGTAAATTTATATCCACAAAAATCATGTTTTCAAAAGTCTTCCGCTGAGATTACATATAATAAGGGTAATCGAGAGAGGGGTGTCACATTATTATTCCCCCAATTCCTTCAAGTATGCAAGTAATTAACCCGGATTATTAACCTAAGATGCTAAAATAATCATAACCCGCTTCCGCGTGTATTACGATTCTAATACTCTAGATTCAATTACTATATTCCTATGCAGTTAATTCTAGAACACAACATTAAGCACAAATCTCAATAATGGCTACCTAACAGATTAACTATATTCCTATGTTAATACCACAAATGCTCTTCTACCACAGTTCTAATTATTAACCCGATCTTCCGATTCATGCGATTAACAATCACATAAAAGCACATAAGGTGATCAAATTCATGCACTTAACAAAACAAGTAGGAGAAATAATCCGGAATTAAAACTTGCATAAAATCATAGAATTGGGTTCATAAATCCCACATAGGGTTCCAAATAAAATCCTAGAAATAAGAAAATTAGCTACTCATAATTAAAGGAAAAATGCAAATAAAATTAATCATAAACGATAAGTCTATGCTTGGAGTCTTCGAATTCTTCGTCTTCGTTATTGCTTTGTTGCTCTTGAAATTGCGTAAAAGATCGATCCCCAATTGTGTGCTTGACTTGGTCTTATATAGGGTGGAAAATTTGGAAAAGAAGGTAGTTTCCTTGTGCAACTAGGATTTCTTTAATGCGCCTTTTCGTCATCTCGGACGGCCGTCCCAAATTTTGTACTAAAACTCGGACGGCCGTCCCAAAAGCAGAGGTTGTTTCTGCTTCTCAGACGGCCGTCCTTGTTGTAAGGGTAAATCAGGGACGGCCGTCCCGGCCTAATTTCTTCTGATTTTTTATTTTTTCACTTTTGGCCCATATTTTCTCCAAAATTGTAGTTTTGACCCCATACTTTTCCAATTCTTCAATTTATACTTAAAATACAATAAATCAACTTTTTAAGCATCAATTATCGTTAAAACACACCAAAAGCTCAAATAAAAACGTACGATAAAGTGTAAAAATATACACTTAACAACCATCTCGCGATATATATCGCGGTATCTCGCTAGTTTAACTACTATGGTGCAAAGTGCTATTAATATTTTCGAGGATGCAAAGTGTCCAAATCCTACATTTCAATTTGAAGAGTGCAAAGTGGAATTACATCCTTACTAATTATAATGTTTTGCTTGTTGCGTAGACTTCGTGCAATGCTCATGGGCTAAAATATCTCAATCTGTGAATTTAGGCTCGATAGGGTTGTCTCTGATTTTTTATTACCATTGTAGGGGTACTTTTTTTTTCCTTGTTTTATGCCCAAAAGGTTTTAACGAGGCCGCCAAACGCTTTATCATAATGAAATAATAAAATCTTTTTGGTCAAAAAAAAAAGTCTTAAATCAAAACGAAAATCGGTTTGTCAAAAATTCAAATCATAAATCGGATAGAATTGTAAATTGTAAGATTTATAATTCTTTCAAAATAATATAGATAATTATTATATATAAATATTTTAAAGAAATTATAGTGTTATAGCGAAATCTATATGTCTTTTAAAATTTATAAAGTCAAACTATAAAAGTTGAATCTTGAAGAATATAAAAAAAATGATTGAATTAATAAATAAATAAATTACGTAATAGAAGCTCGATTATACTATCATAATCGATGGTGTGACAGAAATTTGAGTAAAAATACACAAATGTCTCTTGAGAACTAATTAAAATAAAATAATATTTATTTTACAAAAATAGAATTGAACTCATTTCAATTGATTCTCCTACTTTATAGTGCAACAATAGATGAGGAATAAAAGCAAAAGTAATACTATATTGTGATTTTCTTTTTGTATATATTTGATTTAATAGTTTTTCACGGGAATAAAGTGTTGACAATAACGTAATAATCACATTAACTATCTCTAATGTATTTTCAAGATTTTCTTAAATCGTAAACATCGTAAATCGTAAGAATCGAATCCTAAATCGTAAGATTTGTTCAATTTTTGACATTTAACATTTGAATCGATTTGGGTATGAATCGAATCGTATGATTTTAATAACCATGCCATTATGATTGATAGGAAACTCGTGTTTTGAGCGTTGTAGTAAATATCGCGATAGAATACATTTATATAAAAATTATATAAACCGGCATATGTATCGGTTTTATTTAAATATTGGTACATATTTATCATATCTATTATGGTGGTGATTTATGCACTTTTCAGCTCACCCTGGTGATTTTTGCGATTTTCAGCACATATTGGGGTGATTTTGTGCAATTTTCAGCATGTTTGGGGTGATTTTGTGGGATTTCAGCATATTTGAGATTATTTGTGTTATTTCCAGCACATCAGAGGTGATTTGGGCGATTGTTTGGTTTTTATTTCTTTAATTAAGGAAAATAAACTGTTTGAGATAAATATAATTCTTCTCCCGATTAAAATACAAAAAATGTAATTAAAAAAATAAAAAGAAAATAAAAACCAACAAATTTGTTCTACATTACATAATTGGAAGGCAATTTATATCAATAAAACCAACAGTAGCATTTCTAACCATTAACTATGATTTTTTTTCCTTGTTAATAATTTGATGTTGAACCTGACCTTTAGATCTATTTTAATTCTTGAATGAGTGTTTGATTAAAAATATTAAATTAAACTATATTTTTATTATACAAATATATATTTTGTACTATTTTCATTATTGCATCAAATATCGTACGATACAATACGATAAACGATACAATACAATATGTATAGAAAAATGACACGTTTTGTATTTTTCGATTTGATAACATTGGTTTTGAGATTTCTAAATCATTCTAATGCATTATTAACTTAAATAAAAAAATAGATATTTCAAAATATTCAATTTCATATCACCAACATAAGTATAGTGGACATCATAAAAAAGCTCTTATTTATTTTATATAATATCGAGAAATTTAATTAATTAAAAAAAAAGTTGTAACTAACAAATACGAAAGTGATCTATCATATGTTATTTTGCGATGGATACAATTATGTTATTTTATTTTTATTATATATTTGGATGCAATGTTTTGCTGGTGGAGTCAGAAATTTGAAGGAGGGTGGTCTTAAAAGGGTGTTTGACTAAGCTTATAAGTTGTTAAAAAGAGTTTATATGAGGCTTAAGACTTTATAAGTTATTCCAAATTGTTTGGTAATTTCGTTTTAATGATCTTAAAAATTCAAAAAATAAGTTGCTTGAGAGCTATTAATATTTTGTTTAAAGTACCTCTATCCCTTTTTGTTTAAGATCTTATCATGAGTAAAAATAGCTTATAAACACAATATTCGAAGACTTTTTAAATAAGACATAGCATCTTATCAACTCCTAAAATAGTTTATTGGACGTAAGAGTTTATTAATTATTTAAAATAAGTTTAGACGTTTATTGGATGTAATAACTCATTAGAAATTACTAAGAGCCTTCTCCATTGGTTTCACCATTTTTCACTAATCTCATTTTTTTGTGGTGAAAACATTGGTTCATCTCCTATCGGTAGCACACCATTTTACCCTTCTATCATTTTTGATGAAAAAATGGTGTTTTTGGCCCCCATGCATTTCGCCAAAATTTAGACCAAATAATAAAATAATAATATTTCACCATTTCACCACTTATAAGAAATGAAATTTGGTTTGGTCTCGCATGGCATTTCACCATATATGTAGAGATGGCAACGGGTCGGTTCTGGGCCGGGTTTGTCTAAACCCAAGACCCGACCCACGAAAAATATATAAACCCAAGACCCGCCCCAACCCGCTTTAGCTTAGACCCAGACCCGCCCCAACCCAAACCCTAACTAAACGGTTCCGACCCGCCAGACCCGCTAGACCCATTAACATACAAAAAGTTTAATATTTTTTTAATTTTTATAACATTTTGCTTGGATCTTTGTTCACAGTACTCTCATCTATCTCAATTCACGCGAATATGGAGGATTTTTCTAATAATATGGCTCGATCTCTGGCGCTCACACACGATGAAGAGGAAGGAATCACTATCGACACTATTGGCCTGTACACTAATGTTATGACTAGTTTCAATGCTATTGGGCGGATCGTTGCCTCAAGGGAGATCTCGGCCTATACTATCAAGGAGAATCTCTTACAGATTCTTCAGCCGGTTAAGGCATGTGAGATAAAAAATTGGGGCTCTAATAGATTTATCTTAAATTTCAAACACTACATGGAGTTATGGACTAGGGGTAAGCATAAACCCGCCGAACCCGACTCGCCCGCCCGCACGACCCGACCCTATCCACCCGCAACCCGCCAATTTAACTATCGAAAATAATAGTAGCAGTTTGTGATTTGGGAAACCCGTCTGGTGTGGGTCGGATTTCGGGTTTGACTGCCAAAACCCACCCACCACCCAACCCGCCATATCATATGTATATACATATATGTATATGTATTTATCTAGATGCCAACACCACATAAATCTCACCTGGTCGTTTTTTTCATTTCTACAAATCATATATTTTCTAGAAAATCATCCAATGTACAACCATTTTGTTCCACTATATATAATATATTTTTGTTGATATACTTACTATCAAGGAGGTCTAAATGAAGACAAGGAAAAGGCAGAGGAAAAGAGAAAAATAAAAAGGAAAGAGAGTGGAGCGAGAGGTGAGGAAAGAGAAATGAAGAAAGGGGGCAGCAGAAAAGGGTGGAGAGAACTAGGTTAGGAAAATTGAGATTGTGAGTCTAAGAAATACGGTAGACAAACAGTGTAGACTACTAACCCGCCAACCCGCCCGCTAACCTGCCCATCGACTCACCATCCGCTAAACCCGAATTGGCCAGTTTATAATTCTTTTTGGGTGGTTTCGGGTTGTAATTTGGTAACCCGCCTACCATTGGGTCGGGTTGATTTTTTCTCAAAACCCGCCCGAATCCGCGCGTGTTCACCCCTAGCATGGACTACACACATGCCATGAATGGATGCCTGTAGTTAATAGATAAGAACGCTGTCCTGGTCCATGAGTGGACAACGGATGCCGATTCCACCTCTATGGATCTATATATGAACATAGGAATTCGACTACACCATCTCCCTATTTTGAGAAAAAAAATTCATGTCGATGAACAAATCGGAGGAAAAATAGGCGAATTTGTACAGATCCTTAACCCCAATCAAATGGATTTCAACTCATATATAAGGCTCAAAGCGCGAATTGACGCTAATAAAAGTGTTGAAATTAATGCTCACTTTTGGAATAATTAAAAAAAATATTAGTCTTGTAAAATAATATCTAGAATAATCTATAGGACTCAAGCTAGCTAGATACTTCTAGCCATAGAAGAATATTCAAGAAAATGTAGAATTGTAAGGAGAATTCTAGAGAAGGACTACTCTAGCAATTCTCTAGATTCATCCATGAAGCCTATAAATAGGCTATGAGGCATTGTAAACAATAATCAACTAAAAATCAAAACTAATAAAGCCTTCTCCTTCAACTAAGTCCTATTGTCCCTTCTCTCCAAATAAATCAAACTATCTCCAAATTACTATTCACCAGCTCTCACAAACTAACAGTGGTACCAGAGCCCCGTTCGATCAAAGACTTGGGTGTTCCCTTCACTACATACTATTTCCAAAACCATCCTATATTATTCCATTAACTTACACCATGGCCTATACACTATCTAACAACCAAATTGCTCTTCCTATGTTCTTTGGAGAAAAATATGACTATCTGTCTATCAAAATGAAGACCTTCTTTAAATCTCAAGGCTTATGGGAGATTGTCGACGAAGGGTTCACTACTCCTAGCGACACTTCTAAACTCTCTCAAGTGGAGAAAGATAAGTTAGCCAAGGATATGGAAAAAGACAACTTGGCACTCTACAACATTCAACTGGCTATGGCGGATTCAATTTTTCCAAGAATTTGCGGTGCTACAAGTGCAAAGGAAGCGTGGGATACCTTGAAGGAGGAGTTCCAAGGCAAAGTACGAACTACTAAACTTCAAACTCTACGAAGGGATTTGGAGAATATGAAAATGAAGGATTCCGAGACCGTAAATGAATATTATTCTCGACTAAGGGAATTAGTTAATCAATTAAGAGCTAATGGAGAAGATATTTCCGATAAAAGAGTAGTCGAGAAAATATTAATCAGTTTGCCGGAAAAATATGATCCAATCGTTACAACAACTGAGGAGACAAAGGATCTCGCCACTCTCTCTGTCACGGAGTTGGTAGGCTCTCTTGAAGCATATGAGAAAAGACTGAGTAGGCGTGAAAGTGATTCAATGGAGAATGCCTTTCAGTCTAAACTCAAAATACGGTCTCAAAACTCAAGATATAAGGAAAGAAAATTTGGAGTAAGTTCTAGAAGTGGAAATTCTAGAATTGAAAAAAATGGAGGAGATAAATATGATGATACGAAATCCAAATACCCGCCATGTCGCGTCTGCAAGAAAACTAGTCATCTCGAAAAAGATTGCTGGTTTCGGGGAAAACTACAATGCCGGAATTGTGGAAAATTCGGACATGCCCAGAAGGATTGCCGCTCCAGACAAAGTCATCAGGCCAACTTCACAGAACAAGATGAGAGGAAAGATTATCTATTTTATGCCTGCCATGCTGCATCTGAAGTAAAAAATGACACTTGGTACATCGATAGTGGTTGCAGTAATCACATGACGAGTAACGAGGAGATCTTTCAAGATATAGAAAAGTCCATGAAGACAAAAGTAAAACTCGGCAATGGAGCCTTGGTGGAAGCTGAAGGTCTAGGCACAATTGCTGTCAATACTAAGAAAGGTACGCGTCTTATTCAAGATGTCCTACTCGTACCTAAACTCGACACGAATCTCATAAGCGTGGGTCAGATGATGGAAAAATGATATTCTCTACTCTTTAAAGGAGACTCGTGCACAATATATGATAAAAAAAACACAAGAACGGAAATAGCAAAAGTTAAAATGCAACAAAAGAGAAATTTTCCTATAAACTGGCAGCACGTGGAAGTAGCCATGAAGGCTCTAGAAGATGAGTCATGGCTATGGCACCGGAGGTTCGGACATTTCAACTTTCATGGATTAAAGATTCTTCACCAAAAGAAAATGATGAAAGATCTTCCGGCTATTCACGAGAAGGACGACGTATGCGAAGGATGCTTACTTGGCAAGCAGCAGAAGAAACCGTTCCCATCAGGCAAGGCTTGGAGAGCCAAGAAGATTCTAGAGCTCGTGCATACCGATGTTTGTGGACCAATGAGGACTCCATCCTTGACGCAAAATAGGTACTTCATTCTCTTCGTTGACGACTATACAAGGATGACTTGGGTCTACTTTATGCGACAAAAATCAGAAGTATTCAATATCTTCAGAAAGTTCAAGAATCTAGTAGAAAATCAAAGCAATCGGAAGATTAAAGTTATAAGAAGCGATAGAGGAAAAGAATACACCTCTAAAGAATTCAACAAATTCTGCGAAGATGAAGGAGTTGAACACCAACTAACAGTCGGCTACGCTCCTGAGAAAAATGGCTTCTCCGAAAGAAAGAACAGAACGGTGATGGAGATGGCAAGATCTATGCTAGAAGAAAAAAGAATGCCGAAAATGTTTTGGGCAGAAGCAGTATACACAGCTGTCTATCTACTCAACAGATGTCCAACTAAGGCGGTGCAAAATCAAACACCTATAGAAGCTTGGAGTGGTCGTAAGCCGTCAGCGAAACATTTAAGAGTTTTTGGGAGTATTTGCTACGTCCACATTCCAGCAGTCAAGAGGCATAAGCTTGAAGAAAAGACAGAAAAAGGAATATTTCTGGGATACAGTACAGAATCCAAGGGATACCGGATTTACAATCTCAAGACTAAGAAGCTTATCGTCAGTCGCGATGTAGAATTCGACGAGAAAGCCACATGGGACTGGGATGAAAAAAATATAATGAAACAAAACATCATGGTACCGAGAATACAAGGACCATCAACAAATCATCAAACAGTAGAGTTGGAAGAAACACAGACTCCTAGTGGAACTACTAGACGTGGAGAAATTATCGAAGAAGAAGAAAAAGAATCATCACCAGAGTCACCACCACTAAGAACAAGATCGCTCGAGGAAATCTACGAGTCATGTAACTTTGCAACTATGGAGCCAAGGAACTTTGAAGAAGCATCAAAGCAAGAAGTTTGGGTAAAAGCTATGGAAGAAGAGATCCGGATGATCGAGAAGAACAAGACATGGGAGATGGTAGATCGACCTTCTAACAAAGATATCATTGGAGTAAAGTGGGTCTACAAAACAAAACTCAATCTGGATGGCTCGATTCAGAAGCACAAAGCGAGACTTGTCGCCAAAGGATACTCACAATTACCAGGTATCGACTACACTGAAACATTTGCTCCCGTTGCACGCTTAGATACAATAAGAGCACTTATTGCACTAGCTGCACAAAATAAATGGAGAATCTATCAACTGGACGTCAAGTCAGCATTTCTCAACGGCTATCTTGAAGAGGAAATCTATGTGGAACAACCACAAGGATTCGTGGAGAAAGGAAAAGAAGACAAAGTTTTAATTCTCAAGAAAGCATTATACGGCTTAAAGCAAGCCCCACGAGCTTGGTACAGTCGGATCGATACTTATTTCACGAGTCGAGGATTTAGGAGGAGTCAAAGTGAGCCTACTCTCTACATCAAGACACATGGTACGACCGATACACTCATTGTCTCTTTATATGTAGATGATCTTATATATACGGGAAACAATGAGAGTATGGTTAAAGAATTCAAGGAAGATATGATGAAGATATTTGAGATGAGTGATCTCGGATCACTTCATTATTTCCTCGGCATCGAGATAACCCAAAAAGACGAAGGTATTTTCATCGCTCAGAGAAAGTACATCGAGAGTTTACTAAAGAAGTTCAGAATGCACGATTGCAATCCAGTTGCTACACCTGTAGTAACTAACGAAAAACTAAGAAAGGAAGATGGATCACCAAAGGCGGACGATTCACTCTACAGGAGTATAATAGGAAGCCTGCTATATCTAACAGCTACAAGACCAGACATTATGTACGCCACAAGTTTACTATCCAGGTTCATGCAAAGTCCGAGTCAAGTACATTATGGAGCAGCAAAGAGGATCCTTAGGTACTTGCAAGGAACGAAGGACTATGGAATTTGGTACAAGCATGTAACATGCTCGAGTTTAATAGGCTACACCAATAGTGACTGGGCCGGATCATTGGATCACATGAAGAGTACCTCAGGTTACACATTCTCTCTTGGTTACGGAGTATTCTCATGGGCATCAAAGAAACAAGAAAGTGTGGCGCAATCATCAGCAGAAGCCGAGTATATGGCAGCTGCAACAACTGCAAGCCAAGCTATATGGTTACGACGAATATTAGCAGATATGGGCGAGGAACAAACTAAGCCGACGACAATCTATTGCGATAACAAGTCTGCAATAGCAATGGCGAAGAATCCGGTTCAACACAGCCGAACTAAGCACATAGCGATCAAGTACCATTTCTTGAGAGAAGAAGAAGCAAACAAAGAAATTCAAGTGAACTACTGCCCCACAGAAAAACAACATGCAGATATTTTCACGAAGGCCCTTCCGCGTCCGAAGTTTGAAGAACTGCGTACGATGCTCGGTATCTCCAAAATGAGCATTAAGGAGGAGTGTTGAAATTAATGCTCAATGTTGGAATAATTAAAAAAAATATTAGTCTTGTAAAATAATATCTAGAATAATCTATAGGACTCAAGCTAGCTAGATACTTCTAGCCATAGAAGAATATTCAAGAAAATGTAGAATTGTAAGGAGAATTCTAGAGAAGGACTACTCTAGCAATTCTCTAGATTCATCCATGAAGCCTATAAATAGGCTATGAGGCATTGTAAACAATAATCAACTAAAAATCAAAACTAATAAAGCCTTCTCCTTCAACTAAGTCCTATTGTCCCTTCTCTCCAAATAAATCAAACTATCTCCAAATTACTATCCACCACCTCTCACAAACTAACAAAAAGCCTAAAGAAAGGCACGAATCTGCACAAAATGCAAATGGCTCGAAAAAATGGACCGCCTTCACCTACGAAAGGATTCCCATTTTCTGTTTCTTATGAGGGGGTTATTGGGAATTTGGAAAATCGTTGCCCTTCAGATTACGAGGAGAACTTCAGCGAATGAGGAGAACAATTTTCGTATGGAGCATGGTTGAAAGCTACAAAACCATCCGACGATCACAAACCAAGATCCCTTTTGCTTGCACTCATTGCTAACGAAATGGGGGTGGGACCCACTGTTCGATCAGCTCAACAAGGTGCCAATATTTTTTATGTTTCAAGCTAGCGTGACAAAGCTACCAATATTGGACATGGTGCTGGGAAGGAGAATTCTAGTAATATGGGATGGGACGACTCCACTCTTATTACTAATTCAATTGAATTCTAGGCCAGCGGATCCACCGTCACACCAAACCGAAGGCATATCTGCATCACCAATAAGAACAAGAAGAAAGCAACAAAAGTAGGAATAAAGGACTCAGATAGAGTCAGTAAGAAGCAACAACTTACTTTACGTGACGAGGACCTCGACTTAGCGGTGGGACTGCCATGCAGTCCTGCCGAGAGCAATGAGTTGCATCTCCCGGAATTCTCAAGGGGTCGGGGGCCCCTTGACAATTCACGTGCTCGGAGATATTATCCGAGATCATATGCCCCTGCTGGTGGTTCTCTCGGAAATGAGGGCAACACACCAAGTTATCGAGAAACTGAAAGCAATATGGAATCTAAATGGTGTAAATGTTGATAGAGTTGGCTACTCTGGACGTCTAGAATTGTTATGGCAAATTTTTTTTGAAGTAAATCTCATTAGTTACTCGAACAACCATATAGATATAGAGGTTCAGGAGTGGAATCACAATAGCAAATGGCGAGTAACCGGATTTTATGCCTTCCCACAGAAGGGCCGAAAATACCTTTCATGGGAGCTCTTTCGGAATTTGACAGCTCAAAGTCCCCTCTCGTGGTTGGTGGGTGGGGACTTTAATGAAGTTCTTAGCAACAATGAGAAATTGGGGGGCAACACTCAACTGCCGGGTTCGATCGAGCCATTGGATCATTGCGATTTAGCTGATTTGGGTTATGAGGGTTCATGTTTCAGGTGGACAAATAGCTGTACTTCTTACTCGATCAAAAGTCGTTTGGGACAGAGCATGTGCAATCAAATATGGTTATCATTGTTTCGCATGCACGCGTACACCATCTACACTCTTCGAGTTCTGATCATATACCTATAAAGCTTGTGATGCTTGAAGTGACTGCATTTCAGAATATGAGAAAGCGAAGACAATTTCGTTTTGCAACAACCTGGATTAGTAGAGATGAATGTGAAAATATTATTAAACGACAGTGGTAGGATCATAAGAGCACGGACCCAATTGAAGTCTCATGTCTAAAAACGAGGAGTGCAAGCTTGCGTTGCTAGACTGTAGCAAAGTGGCCGCTAATAATCCGAGGAAGTAGATTGAGTTGCTCCATAAGAAAATCCGAGCTTTGACAGAGGGTGAGTACACATATAGTAGGAGAGAGGAACGGCGGTCTCTTCGAGCTGAATTGGAGAAGCCTTATGCCCACAGCGACACATATTGGCGCCAGAGAAGCAAAATTCAATGGATACTGGATGGAGATAGAAATACTAGTTTTTTCCATTCTAGAGCTACAATCCGATATTGGACTAACGGAGTCTCTCGATTAAGAGGTAACGATGGCGTGTGGAAGGAAAGGGAGGATATTAAGCGGGTTATCACGACATATTTTGATTAGATTTTCAAGTCCACAAATCCGATTGAAAATGAGATAGATAAGGTACTGACGAATATTGAGTGCAGAGTGTCGGGAGCAGCGAGTCACCTTCTCTCCACGCCATTCATGGTGGATGAGGGAACCTAAGACATCTCCCAAATGGCCCCTCTCATATCTCCCCGTCCATATGGACACCTCGTTTTTTTTATACTAAATACTGGCATATCCTTGGTTCGAGTGTCTCTTCTTTTGTAGATAACAAAATCATCAATACCAAAAAAAACACAATGTACTTGGGCAGCAAAAAAATAAAAACCATTATAAAACAAAAACACAACAAAAAATGCTATCTCTCTAATTTTTTTTAAAAAAGTGCACCAACAAAGGCCGCCGCCACCCATCGCAACAATTAGCTTGCTCAAAAAACTGAAACAAAGAAAAAAAAGAACAAAAACAATGAATGTGTGAGTCCAGTTTATTCAAAAAATTCACTTTTCAAAGGTAAGAACTTGGAACACACTACAGTTTTATGAAAATTCACTAGAAAATAATTAATATCCACTATAGAAATAGCAAGTTTTCCAAGGTACGTTTAACTTTGGTACTTAAAAATTATCGAAATCCACTATAAAAATTTTACCCAACTGAAATCATAAAGCAATCTATACATTGTATATATACCTGTGATGCTGTACATTGTATATATACATGTGAAATCTCGACAGAAGGGATCAAATTCCAAAGCTCCATCGTCCACGCCAAAAATGTTAGAAATACACACACACACACTTCTTTGTTTCCATTTTGAAATTTTCATTCCAGATAGAGGGAGAGGCGATATTTGAAGAGAGAGAAGAAGAGTATATGTGTGGGTGGAGGAAGAATGTGAAGGGCTGCAATTTACGCCACATACCTAACGGCCTCAAACTCGCCGTTTTTCCCTACCAACCCCCAAAACGAGACAACAGTTTGCAGAAGTCGACATGCCAATCTACGTCAAGGGTGGCGCCCACAACTCGCAGATCTACGCCATCCGCAAGTGCGTATTTCAAAGACCTCGTCGCTTTCTACCAGATGTACATTGATGTGTAGTGGTATGGGTGTGGGCGTGGGTTGTGGAGAGAAGAGGAACGAGAGAGACGTGATTAGGTTAAAGAAATTGAGAAAAGGTAAAATAGGTTATTTATAATATAATTTGCTGAATAAAATACAATTGGATTTATCTCAAAAACGAGGGGGAAAAATGATCTAGTCAAATGATACAATGCATATGAGGGAGTTTTATCAAATAACCCCTTAATTCTCCATTATTAATAAATGTATATATAGTAAATTTTCAAACCCATATAAACAATAGACTTAACAAAAAATGCATGAGTTATTACTAGTTAATATAAACAAATAAGATTTTTCTGATCATATTATATATAGATATATAATAATAGATACAGTAAATTAAAATCAACAAAAAAAGGTTGGTTTATAAATAAACAACGATTATATTTTGTTGTCAAATCACTTGGAGCATTTACAAAAAAAAAAAAACATTTCGTTGTCTTTTGTCATTTATTGGCAACCAAATGAATTTGTTGCCGTTGTAAATATATTTTCTAAAATTTTATATCGTAGCACAAAGAAATATTCTTTTGCAACAAACAAAGTTGGTGTGTTACACTAATCCGTTGCGTATATATTTCAAAGGCAACAAACATATCTTGTTAGATAGTTTTTTATTCTTTAACCACAAATACTATACTTTGTTGCTAAAATATAACTATTGGCAACAAAATTAATTTTGTCGATAAAGAAATCGTTGTCTATTTTTCATTTTTTTAAGTGAATTTCACAAATGCGCTTCGCACATGCGAATGAAGCAATGAAGTCTTTTCAAATGAGATTCATGAAAAGGGCAAGTCTCCATAATTTCTAGAATTGTAGGGAGTTGATCACAAATATTGACTTCATCTTTGATTCGTCAAAGCTTGTAGAAAAATATTGATTTTGTATTATATTGCATTATATTGTCCTACAAGGGATGATTTAACCGGGTGGAGCAAGTAAGCCTATGTCAATTGACCCATGTTCGAATCCCTTTACAATTGGTCGCTAGGTGGAACTTGTCACACATGGTTAGCCCTATGCAATTTACGTCTCTTGTATGATTTGTAAACTATTATACGGAAGTATATGTTTATTCAGTGCACCTATATGATTGACTACGAGACCTTTGATTACCAACAAAAAAGATCAATAATGCATTCAACGTTATCTCGAAAAGGAAAGGAAAAAACATGTGTTCAACAAAATAAATCTTGACACCAAAAGATAACGATTGAATTAAAAAGAATATTTAAGTATTATCTCTTAAGATAGTGTTTGTTATAATCATTGTTGAAGAGTATTTTTTATATTTTTTGGTAATGAAGGAACCCGCAAGCAACTATATTGGTGTAGTGGATAAATCGACACTTTCTCATAATACCTTGCAAACCAGGAGATGTGAAACTACACTAAGCTAACCATGTGCGACAAGCTCCACCTTGCGATTGTTGGCAAGGGGATTTGAACCTGATTGTTGAAGAATATTTTATCTTTTATTTCGCAGCATACATAATTAACTTTTACTTTTCTTTAGCGTGCAAGAAAATAGCGAGAGTAACCATTAATAATTTAGGGACGGCGTCTATTTAAAGAGGGTGACAAGGATATGATTTTCCAATGGAGTTAATATTGTAGATTTCCTCAAACTAAATTTAATTAGAACTAAAAAATAATTCTTACTATTATTTAAATAAAAATTATTTCAAAATATAATAGAAACTGATTTTTAAGAAAAAAATTATCCCTAACTTGTCCTTATATTCTAAATACAGCTTCTGTATTTATGTTTCATCAACTCAGATATATTTATCTTCTTTGCTCTCTCTCTCTCCTCATTTAAGGTTGAGTGGTTATGGTGGTTGTGATGGTGGCTATAGTGGGTGGCAGCGGCTACGGATGTAGTGAGGTATGGTTATGGAGGAGGCTATAGTGGGCGGCGGCGGATACGGAGACTGAGGGTATGGTAGGTGGCGGCGGATACATAGACTGAGGGTATGGTTGAGGTGGTTATGAAGGCGGTTAGGACGATGGTGGTTACCATTACGCTGGTCGTGGTTATGCGTTTTAATTTTCTTTCGATCTTTTTTATTTTTGTATTTTTGTTTTCAATTTGTTTTTTAAATTTTTTTTGCAGCATCTATTACTAAATAGAAACTCGATTACAAACTTATCAAAATCCTCTGTGTAATCAGCGTAATACGCTACAAAATTAAGGCAATTCCCTACAAAATTAACGTAATCCACTTTAAAATTAATGTAATACATTATTAGATTATTGAAATCCACTATGAAGCCAACTTAAGTGCTTCATTTTTTGGAGGTCCATTACGCATTTTCAGCACGTACATTTTTTTTTCTTCTGAAATTGTGTTTAGAAATTGTTTTCTTCTGGAATTTAATTTTCCCGCCATTGACTTTGAATATTTTTTTAGCAGTTTGACCACGATAAAATAATATTATTGCTGGCACAATAATAGTATTATGTTTACAATAATATGAAGTAATATTATTGTGGTAATTTTAATATGACTGTCTTGGGGTTGTTTAGTGTCCGAGAGGACTGTTTTTCTTGGACCATAAAATATTCATTTTGATGAGTACAAAATAGTTAAAATTTAATCTCATCCAATACGTTTACTGTACGTGGATCTTTTATTTAGATTTACTTATACTTGTGTTATAATTGACGGATTTTGTGTTTTGTAGGTGAAAAATAAGAATTAGGTGACCATTAAGGAAAAAATATCAAAAAGAAACGAAAAAGTTGCAATTAAAGAAATAAAATCAAATTGGAAGAAGCACGCATCAAGTTTGGCACTGTCCAAAATTTTGACCATATCTTCCTCACCTGAACTCCAAATCACTGGATTCCAGTGGCATTGTAAAGCTAACTTTAATGGCTACAATGTGTATCTATGTATGTGTCCTAGATTCGAATTCTAACAAGGTCAAAAATGGATTCAAAACCGACCAAAGTGCAGACAAAAGTTTCGGACGACCGTTACAATTTTGTACTATAATCTGGGACAACCGTCCCGTGATGCGAAACTAGACAGTACCTACGAAAATTGAGATGAAAGTCCCAAAACGTCCTGGATCTTTGACGGCCGTCCGAGACCCTGAATATCTGCACAATAAGGGAGTTTTAATTGCACAAGGATGCTCTTTCCTTTTGATCAAGTCTTAACCACTATATAAACACATATTAGTGGGATCCAAACACAAAATTTTACACCACAAAACGCCAGAATGATGATCGAAAACTCTATGTGAATTCTATTTTGTTTATCATATGAATTAATAGTAGCTAAATCTTTAATTTATAGGATTTTATTTGAACCCTATGTAAGATTTGTGAACTCAATTCTATGATTTTATACAAGTAATATTTTTTGATTATTTCTTCTACTTGATTTATTAAGTTCATGAACTTGATCACTTTATGTGCTTTATTGTTATTGTTGAATGCAAGAATCGGTTCAACAATTAGAACTTTGGTAGAAGAGCCTCTATTGTGTTATCATTGGAATATAGTTAACCTCTTAGGTAGCATATTTTGAGATTTGTGCTTAATGCTTGCTTCTTGATTGAATTGCGTAGGAATACAGTAATTTAGTCCTGGATAATAGTATCGTAATAGACGCTGAAGCGGGTTATGATTAAATTAGCATCTAAGGTTAGTAATCCATGTTATTTGCTTGCATAATTGAGGGAATTGGGGGATCAATAAGCACATAGGAGGGAAGATAAATTCCTTGGCTCGTTTACTTTGATAATCTGCGTGTTTATTTATTTTTCATGCTATTTAATTTGCGTTTAATATTTTAGTTTAATTTAGTTAATCTTCTCCAAAGTCGACTATGTAGGGCGGGCTTGTACACAATTGATAGAATGTAGCGCTTAGAACTAGATAGTTGATTGTTTCTTGTAGGATCGATATTCGGACTTAACTGTCCACTATATTACTTGTACGATACGTGCACTTGCGTGTAGGTATTTTCCACTAACAACGATCTAGTATGAGCTAGTATGACACTAGACAGTTGTACGACCCCAGTAAAAACACATCGACACACGCGTACACGCATTGTACTTCACGTAAATTATGTAATTAACCTTATATCATTAAATCAAAGAATTAAAACATCCATTAAATTTTTACCATTCAAATATATAGTAAAATATATATTATCAAACAACAATAAATTACACGTCAATTCCTAATCTCTCAAGCAGGCCTTTGCCCAAAACTAAAATTTCTAACCCCAAACCACAAGCTTTGTGTAAGGTTTTCTCATTCGGGTGCATCAAACACAATTCTTTGCCCGAATTAGGATACATTTAAACCTCTATAAATTAATACAGTCGGGACCATCAAAATCTCATTAATTTAGCGAAATATTAACTCATCGTTAAATTAATAATTATTAATTTATACATTAATTAATCGCTTATTAATTTATGAAATTATTTTTATTATTATTTTCAATAAATGTATTTATTTTTTATTTTTTTTACATGTATATTATTCATTCTATCATTAGTTCAATGTATTACAGAGTCCATTTTACAAACGGAAGCTCTTAAAGCAACAATGATATAGAACGATTTTATATATGTTGAGTTATGAGAAAACTATATTGAAAGTTTTAACCATGTTAAGAAAAGTGAAGGACGAGATTGATGATAATGTGAACTACAATAATAAACAAGCGACAATAAAATTGTACTGTAATAAGCCTTCAAAGATCTATAAATTAAAATATGTGATGTACCATGTAATTTAAAATATATGGGGCTTCTTAAAATTTTGGAATGTGTATTATCTTATAAATTTAGCGAATTATTAATTTAGCACATTGTCCCCGAGTCGGGACCGGAAAATTTATTATTTAAGCGAGGTTATTAATTTTTCGGGTATTAATTTATCGAGATTCTATTATATATGGCGTTCAAGGAAGAAACGTAGGAAACACGTGACGATGAATTCTAGGTGCTCAGAGTCTTGAAAGTCGAAGGTCTAGATCTCACTAGAGGGAGAAACTAATCCCTCAAAAAGCTTGAAATTGCTGCATGTGTATCCACCTACATCATAAAATGATTCATGCTCATTTCTTCAGGTACGGGTATGTTACACCTGGCGACATTCATGACTTGCTTTTAATAGACAAATTGGGCAGGGAGAAGCCATTGACCGGATTTGGAGGTGTGTTTACTTTCTTCTTGTTCTTATTCTCAATATCGAATTATTGCTTCGCAACAATGAGAAGTGAATATTTTATACAGACCATGGTTATATACTATATACATTGGTGCTAATGACAAAGGAGTCGACGAACCCGATCGTACTAATGGAACAAATGTGAAGAGCAATTGGAAACAACCCGAAGAGATTGTTGCTGCTTCGGCAAGTAATGGAGGGTGTTGCAGAGGTGCTAATGGAGTCTTGTTGTGGTGGGTGCAGTTATTGCAGCTGTTGTGGCTTACTGTGCGTACTAAACTATTATGCCGACCGCTTTGTGCGAGAAAAAATGAAATTAGATATATCGAAAATCGAGGTATTTGATATTTTAATGCACTGGTTTGATCTTATACTCTTCCATGTGTGTATTTATTACTTTCTTAGTTGCATGATTTACGTATAAATAAGTTGTAACAGGAATCCTTTTATTGTGGGATATTATACCTATTAAAAGGCCATGCAACAAAATAGTAAATGTGAGTTTCTTTCAACATTCAAATATAAAAATGAATACATGACAAACACATTTTAATTGAAACTTTAATACAATTGCGTGAGAGCGATGAAGATTATAAAGTGAACATTTTAATTTATTATTATTTTTCTTTTTCTTTTTTTAATAAATCTGTTTGTTATATTTATATATATATGTTTTGTTTACTGTGCAAACATTGTGCAATCTTTGTGGTTTGAAACATGCTCGAATTATTAGAAGGATTGTAGTCTGTTGTTTTAACTATATTTAGGGGTGGAAATTAGAAAGGAATTTCCAATCTTCGTCGAATATTCTGATCCAAAATTTTTCGATTCTCGAACAATATTTTCCAATTCGAACTTCGAAATTATTTGGATTAGTTGGAGTTAGAATATATATATATATATATATATATATATATATATATATATATATATATATATATATATATATATATATATATATATATATATATATATATATATATATATATATATATATATATATATATATATACACATAATAACAAACAAAAAAATTTATATAATAAAACACTTATTCTCACTAAGAATTTAAAAAAAAAAATTAAATATATATATATATATATATATATATATATATATATATATATATATATATATATGTATATGTTCCAAAAATAATCTGCAATTCTGATTTTTTTTCTGCAAATATTTTTTCTCCGAATTCCGATCCGAAAATTTTCAATTTTGGAACAATTTTTTTCATTACAATTTTCGAAATTCCGATTCTTTCCGATTTTCTTTGGAACTGTATTGAAACTAATTTTTCACTTCCGAAACAAATTATTCTTTTCCGAGAAATCTAATTCCGATCCGATCCGTCCGATTTATACCTCTAATATGTTGTATGTGAAAACTGAGTCCATCGAGGTTAGTATTCATCTATAATGTCAATTAATTTTATTTGTAAAATAATCAAATTTAACATTAAGATTAAATTAAAAAAAAAAAAAAAAGGAATCGATAATATTTATTTGAAGCTAAAGAAAATGATCAGAGCAAATACCAATAGGGATGACAATGGGGTGGGTTTTGCAATCCCCATCTCCGCTCCGTTATAGAAATCCTCATCCCCATCTCTGTCAAAATCACCGTATATTATAAAAATAATTCTCATACGCACCCCATAAAATTCCTTGTGTAGGCCCACAAGGTTTTTAACGAGGCCCCAAGTCTTTCGATAATAATGGAATAATAAAGTTTTTTCGGACAAAAAAAAAAATAAATAAATAAAAAAATAAAAAAATAAAAATAAAAATAAAATAAAATTCCTACGGGTACCGGGGCAAATAAAAATCTCCAACTATTTTATTTATTTTATTTAATAAATAAATATGCAATTCACTAATAATTTAAAGGCTTATTTCAACAAACAAAAATATATTTGACTATATTACTAATATGCAAATCGTGATATCGCAAAGGGGGAGAGACTATATTACGACTACAATGACTATGAGTATGAATATCCAACTCATAATTTTGTCTAAGTCCTTTGCTCATAATGTCTTCTCCGAATAAAGAAGCAAATATATTTTTTCTTAAAATCAACCTTCGCAATACTGTATTCCTACGCAATTAATTCTAGAACACAACATTAAGCACAAATCTCAATAATGGCTACCTAAGAGATTACCTATATTCCTATGTTAATACCACAAAAGCTCTTCTACCACAATTCTAATTATTAACCTAATCTTCCGATTCATGCGATTAACAATAACATAAAAGCAGATAAGGTGATCAAATTCATGCACTTAATAAAACAAGTAGAAGAAATAATCCGGAATTAAAACATGCATAAAATTATAGAATTGGGTTCATACATAGGGTTCCAAATAAAATCCTAGAAATAAGAAAATTAGCTACTCATGATTAAAGGAAAAACGCAAATAAAATAAGTCATAAACGATAAATCTATGCTTAGAGTCTTCGAATTCTTCATCTTCGTTATTGCTTTGTTGCTCTTGAAATTGTGTAAAAAGATTCCCAATTGTGTGCTTGGCTTGGTCTTATATAGGGTGAAGAACTTGGGAAAGAAGGCAGTTTCCTTGTGTAATTAAAATCCCTTTACTGCGCTGCCTCGGGGTCTCGGACGGCCGTCCCACAATTTGAACTAAAACTCGTATGGCCGTCCGAGCTTTATATCTTCAGAATTTTGATTTTTTCACTTTTGGCCCATATTTTCTCCAAAATTGCAGTTTTGACCCCATACTTTTCCAATTCTTCAATTTGTACCTAAAATACACACTACAAGAAAATGCACTTCTGGCGAGGAAAATATTCGTCACAATAGATGCTTTTTTTGTCACTAAAACCTTTAGTAACGACGAATTTGTTACCTTTGTATTGTCCTCTAAAGCTCGACGCTAAAAGTTTTGGTGACAAGTTAAGTTGGTTCGTTACAATATCATAATCTATGGTAACAACATGATCCTTACCAATACGATTTTATGTCGTTACAAAAACAACATTCGTTACCAATAGTCAAATTTTGAATATTATTTGATATATATTTTTAATAATAATATTTGTCACAAATACTTATTATGACAAATTTGTCCTCGCAAATACCCATAATTATTATTTTATTTTAGCCTTATATAAATCATAATTTTGTCACAAATACTATGACAATAAGTAGTAATAATAATAATAATAATAATAATAATAATAATAATAATTATTATTATTATTATTATTATTATTATTATTATTATTATTATTATTATTATTATTATTATTATTATTATTATTATTATTATTATTATTATTATTATAATATTTATATTTTTCATATAGTTTTCGATAATGGCTTGTAAACCTGAAATAAATTTGTATAAATTGCCTCAAAAATCATATATACAATTAAAAAAAATATATCCCAACTAGCAAAAAAAAATACATCCTTCAACAGAAAATATATAAGTTTCAAAAGTAAAATAAGATGACATGTAGCAATATATTTCAAACTGTATGGCCAATATGATCAAAATCCAAGCTAAGTTCTAAAACTTCATACCGTACTGTCTATCGTATTTACTCCAATAACCTGTAAATACAAGATGGTTTAATGTTGTTAAATCATCAAGACACATGAACAATTTTAAGAATAAACGCTATACATAGAACAAAATAAAAATTAGGAAAATATGTATATTATCATGAGATCATATAATTGAATGTCAATATTTACTTACATTATAATCAACTCTTTTGTCTCTTCTCGTACACCTTGTATTTCTTCACATCAACTCCGTTTATATATATATATATATATATATATATATATATATATATATATATATATATATATATATATATATGTTCTGTAATGAATGCTAATCGAAATAATAAGTAACTGCATATGAAAAATAATAGATTCCAGGTAATTGCACCAACACGATAAACTATTTTTTCTCATTCAAGTCAAACTCACGGAATGCCTAATGATTCCGTTTAGGCTAAGGTTTATTTAAAGACAATTTCTTCTACTTTTCACACAGTAATATTTCATGCAAGCAAATAAAAACTAGAACTACATTAGCACAAAGTGTAATTTGGTACTATATCAATATTTAGGAACTGCCATCAACCAAATTACACAATTTTACCATAACTAGAAGCAGCAAGCGTAACCAAAATTCAGGAATATATAACTAAAAGCAGCAAGTGTAAGCCTCAATTCAAGGAGATCAACCGAGAGAATACCTAAGAGAAAAGTCCATATCAATATAACCTGAAATCAAGGGTAGTAGTACCTTGAATTTTTTACTTGTTGCAACTTCATATTGCATCATCCACCATTGTATTTATTCCAAAGGCCTGCATACACAAGTGTAATTCAAATTTTATTTCATGTAGAATGTAATACTGTTACTAATGGACAAACATGGAAATTAAGAAATATAATTATGAGAATTGAAATTATTGTTAAAAGAGCAGAAGTTTCAATACTAGTTGCATATGGATTATTCCCAAAAGCTAACAAGATATCAGTTATTGAAGCACCATGTTCAACACTGTATTTCATAACTTCAAATTAAGTAACCACACATACCTAGACATACATAGTTTATCATTATAGTTTTTCATTTGCCTATCTACTCCTATTGGAGAAGAAAATATTTATTCCAACTACAAAATCATAATTCGTAAGAAAACACATATACTATAAATAAAAAAAGATTGTGACAAGGCACAAACAAGCATACAAATTGAACCTATTTATCCAACCCAATCACCGTAAAGTAAGTGATGTATAACAAATTTAAGTGGCACGAGAGAGTTAAAACTTTAAGTTCTTAAAACCAACTAACAGTAAGACATAACACAACAAATTGCACATTGTGAGTTTAAGATCAACCGTACGAATTAAATTGAGAGCAATTGTTATTCCACATTAGCCATGCTCCACTAATCATAACAAGTCTTCGAATACATAAAACACCACTGTAATTTGTAAATTAATCATAAATAGATAGCACAAAGTGAAAAAAAAATCAACTACATCAAGCAAGATTAAAAAGTAAGATAAACAAACAGAGTACAAACACTTACTTCTTGACGCATCGATATTCAAATTTAGCTTTGTCCAAGTTCAACCTGCTTCTAGTTATCTCCTTGCATTTCTCCAAATAGCTTCTAAAGAGAAGGCCTGAAAATTGGTATGACAATCACCAAAATAATACTCTAAGTCTCTGCCCTAATCTCTACTCCTCTCACAATTCACACACCTTCTAATAACCAAAGTTCAAAGGGAAAATAATAGGCATCTAGATCGGAGTTTCTTCAAGGTAATATTTTTTTCATACATCACCTAGGAGAGTGGATTGAGAGGGAAAAAAAACTAGCTATACCTTAAATATCCGATTTTCCCAATTGTTCTTGATGTTTGCCCAATCGTTGATGCCCAAATTGCCGCTGCCCATTTGCTCTATCGTCGATGTCGCTACCGCTTCATCAAATTGTTGCTGTCCATTTGCCCAATCGTTGTTACCGTTGTTGCTTCGCCAAATTGTCTTTGCAACTATTACCGGTGGTCGACATGATGCTGCAAACCTTTTCGGTATGCGGCGGTGGAAATTGGAAAGGACGATGGTGTGTGAAAATTGAAAACCCTAATAGCCCTGTTCTTTTGTTCTCCTTTCCCAATTGAAATGCCCATGTTTTAAATCTTAAGTTTGCGTAAATTAATGTAAAAACAAAAATAAAAAAATCTTGTAACAAGTTTATATTTGTCACAAGAGTATATTCTTTTAGTGACAATATTATATTATTAGTAATGAATATTATTTTTTGTCACGAAAAAGAATTCTTTTGGTAACGATTATTCATTTTATGTAACTACGCTTGCTTCTTGTTACTGAAAACTGGACCTTTTGTAACGAAAATACTCTTTTTGTAACAAACATTTTGTTTCGTTACCAGAGATTGCGTTTTGCGTGACAATATCCGGCTTTCGTTACAAGAAATCATTTCTTGTGACAAATAATCCAATCGTTACCTTTGTTTTGTTATTTAAAACATCTTTTTTTGTAGTGACAATAAATCAACTTTTTAAGCACCAATTATCGTTAAAACACACCAAAAGCTCAAATAAAAAGGTACGATAAAGTGTAAAAATATACATTAACACACCCCCAAACTTGAACTTTTGCTTGTCCTCAAGCAAAATCTAATCGTAAGCAAATAACTTAACTACTACATCTCATTACGTAGATCAATGATCAACTTCACATTTTCAGAACTTGTAATTATAATGACAATTCTTAGGCATTCTCAAGCTCAAAATTCAACCGCAGTTAGTCACTCACCATTACCAAAAACCACAATTCATACAATTGCTTCAAGCATCCAACATTTGCAAATTAAAGATAGAAAAAATTTATACTTACATGCATATATTTGACTTCAAATACTCACCAAAGTATTCTACTCTACTAGTATCGAACATTAAGCTATTGGGATCATTGGGGCTTTGTGGCTTTCAATTGTTAGGTTATTTGGTTCGAGGTAGGAAATATGGGTATATGTGGCTATTATTCTTGAATTGAGGTGATTACGCCAAAATTTGAAAGATAGGCGTTTGAAACAATGAATTCACCTCTAAGGACTTTAATAAACTCGTTCTCAAAAGTTCAAAAGTTTCCACTTTTGCTTTTGAGGCAATGGATCGAGCTTTCAAACAATTCAACAACTAGTCCTTATTTCTTCCTTCTAGTCTCTTCTTCTTCTCTTAATTTTTTTTTTTCGAAGAAGAAGAAGAAGGACCTTATAAAAAATTTCGACCGAACTCCAAGGGGTAATTTTTTAAGAATCTCCACCTATTCTACCTTACACATTGGCTAAAAGAAAGGACACCTTTTCTCCGAAGCTCAAATCAAGGTTCTAAGAATTATTTCGATAAAAAGGTCGGCTTGAAAGGCTCAAACGGTTCAAAGAAGGCCCAAATCATATCCCGAATCACTCACTACTCAATAATTCGTATCATATATTTCCTAAGGTGAGTTCTAAAACCGAACATAGCATGATCTAGCACAAATTAATTCCAAATTTAAGATACAAAACATTCAACCAAAGCAATGCACAAAGTGTGATTCCTAGAAATAATTCTCTTCTAAGTTCCATTGAATCGAGAGCTAAACAAACATCTAATCCTTATCACAAAAAACAAGAAATCTCATCATCAAACATTGATCATCTCTCATCATCATAAATCATCGATGTATTCGACTCAAGCAAAACTTTTTTTTTTATATTCCGGAAAAACGAGAAAAACAATAAAAACAATAAAAACGAATAAAACCTAATGCATGCAAACTAAAAGAAATAAGCACAAAAACATGTTTTTCACCCCCAAACTTAAAATTTTCGTTGCCCTCAACGAAATTAGTTCAAAGTTTAAGGATAGAAAACACCTGATTTTAGTCGGAGTCGATGTGATCGGGGTGCTCCTCCCTCGCTCTCTCACGCTCGTCCTCATCGGAAAGCTTGGGTACGGGCTCAAGAATGGGTGCCGGTAAAGGTGCCGGCTCGATGCAATCGGGCGTCCCGCATCCCAAGTGTTGGACAATAGCTTGTAGCATTTTGCTCGACCATCGTTGAAGTGCCTCCACCGTACTAACTTTATGCTCGACGGTAGTCAATCGGTTCCTCGTAATTATCATCTCTCGCTCCATCTTCTTTTGGAATCGTCGATCGGTACGGGAGCTTGAGGCTTCGGGCTCGTCTCGGGCTTGAAGAGCGGCTTGCGGTTCGTCATAGGTGGCTTCTTTGAATAGCGAGGCCGCAAAATCGGCAATCGGCTTCCGGATGTTGAGCTCGATATCATTTGGTAATTTGGGGACCCTCTTTCTTTTGCACAACCTCGTGAAGGGGATATGGAAGAAGAAGCCCTTTGTATTGTCGCGCATGGAAAGCCAAAGTTGATCGTACATAATTGACCCGATGTCGATCGGCTTCCCCGTGATAATGTAATAGGCGAGCGCACACCGTTCGTGGTTGATCCGACTAAATGAGGTAGTCGGGATTATGTTGGCGCAAATAAACGTCAACCATGCCTTGCCTTCATAATTGATGCTTTTCCAACTGAGCTCATACGTCCCCTTGTCTGGGTATTCAATCCATCTTGGATGTCCATCACTCAACACCTTACCAATTTGCTCTTTGGTGACTTCGTTGCTGATCTCTCGCCAACTTTGACCCTAATACGGGAGCCTGTAATATTGATTTATATCATTCGTCTCCCAACTAACATAAATTTTTCGTACCACACTTGTGAATTCTCGTGGATGCTTGAGTACCAACGTGTTCGCATAAAACTCTCGCACGATTGAGATGTTGTACATTGGCTCCGGTTCACACAACCTTTGCCATCCTCGTCTTATGATTTCTTGATTAAGATTGGCGAAGTGTGGCAACGTGATTGTCAAGGCCCGTTCTGTGATGACGGTCTTTTTGCCTTGTTTAGTAAATAAAGCCGCGGTGCCTTTCACACTAAAGGCTTCTTTTTCGGGAAAAGCAATCGTCGTTTTGGTGGCACCTTTCTTGCCTTTGCCTTTGGAAGATGAAGCTTCATTCGTGCGGCCTCTTTTGTTGGACGACATATTTGGGAGAACTTTTGGAAAGGATTCGGTAAGAATTGGACGAGAATCGACCACCAAATTTGGTTGGAGCAAATTGTCGAACACCTTGTGGGCGTGTCTTGAAAGATTAGATTTTGAAGAAGTTGGTTCGATTCTCTAGCCTCCCTGTTAATACCAACACAAAATAGTAAGTGGAGAGTTTGTAAGTGAATTATATGTGTGGAATTGAAGAATTTTTTGAAGAAAAATTCAAAAAATCGAAAAGTAGTGTGTGGGAGGTTGAGAGAAAGAAAGGGAAGGGTTTAGGAAATAATGGGGGAGAAAATCTGATTTTTAAAAATTTAAAACACCCTATTATAGTGTCGGACGGCCGTCCCGATTTTTATGCTTATTTTCAGACAGCCGTCCGAGTCTTCTGTCTCGCCACTGCTCACGGGACGGGCGTCCGAGGCTACTAGTTCCTCTCTGGAAGTGGGACGACCGTCCCACTTTAAAGGTATATTTTGGGACGGCCGTCTCAAATGCAGTGCTGCAAATTTTTTTATTTAATTTTTTTTTTCGCGGACGGCCGACTGGACCCTCGATCATGTTTTCGACCCTGAAAAGTAAAATTCAAATAAATAAATTAGAATGCATGCCTATGACAATAAAAACCAAACGAAAAATTAACGAAAACTACAAAAAACAATAAAGCTCGGGTTGCCTCCCGAGAAGCGCTAAGTTTAAAGTCTTCAGCCAGACGTTGCTTCTTTAATTACAAGCAAAAGTGACCGAAGTCACTTGGCAATCTTCACTTGCTTTCCAATATGGTTTGAGCTGGGTCCGCTTCACGTTGAACGTACCATTTGAATCTCTCTCCTTTATCTTGACTACCTCGTGAGAAAGAATTTCTTGGACAATAAACGGTACCGACCACTTTGATTTGCGCTTCCTTGGTAATAACCACAGCCATGATTTGCACAATAACACCAATTTTCCTTTGTGCAATTTCCTTTTGACTTTCTCCTTACGACTACAATAGCTTGACTCATCCTTCTCTCATGACTTGCTCGAGTCTTTGGGTGGCAACATCTTCCTTGCACTGTCATCGCCATTAAGACTCAAACTCATATGACTTTCTCTCGGAGGAGTTAAAATTGAGTCCATGAAGTAAACTTGCTCCGTCCGATTCCCGTTTCTGCCATCATCTCCTGCACTCAAAGATACTTTCCCATTTTCCAAGTTCAAAACATCAAATTTTTGATGAGTTTTAAAATCCATAAGTTCAATAGCAAAACAATCATTATTATCACATGGATTTTTATTACCACTAAAAATATTGAATTTGATTGTTTGATCATGAACAGTCATTGTAAGATCACCACTAGCACAATCAATTAGCGTTTTCGACGTGGCTAAAAAAGGTCTCCCTACGATAAGAGGTATCTCCCTATCCTCATCTATATCAAGTACAACGAAATCGACAGGGAAGATAAATTTATTCACTTTCACTAGCACATTCTCCAAAATACCTTTTGGGTAAACTAAAGATCTATCGGCTAAATGAAGAGTTATAGCCGTCGGTTCAATTTCTCCTAACCCAAGATTTTTAAAAGTAGAGTACGGCATAAGATTAATGCTAGCGCCTAAATCAATGAGCGATCTAAAAATTTTAACTCATATAGTACAAGGAATAGTAAACTTACCTGGATCGCCGAGTTTTTGTGGAAGAGGCCGAATAAGAGTTGCACTAATTTGCTCCGTGAGTTGGATCATCTCGTCCCCTTTCAATTTCTTACTTTCCTTCACGAGGTCCTTGAGGAACTTCACCCACTTTGGCATCTTTTGAAGTGCTTCAATGAAATGAATATTTATGCGAATTTCCTTCAGCTTGTCCAAAAATCTTTGATATTCGGCATTGAGCTTCTTCTTTATAAACTTTTGAGGATAAGGAATTGGAGGGACTTGTGAATGCACCGTTGATGGTGGCTCTTCATGAGCTGATTCTTTTCCCTCATTCACTTTCGGCTTCTCGATTACCGTGTTTCTCTTCTCTTTTCGTGGGGCTTCCTCCAATTGCTTACCGTTCTTCAAGGTGACTGCTTGGCACGTCTCGACCTCGATCTTTTTCGTTAGCAATCGTTGTGGATATGGGATTGGTTCCACCCATTCAGCTACAGTGACTTGCGGCTTTGTTTGAATTTCTTCCATTTTTTCGATCTTGATATCGATAGCTTGGCACGTCTCAAACTTTTGCTTTCGAGGATCTTCCGTATTCGATGGCAATGCTCCCGCCGGACGTTTCTCTTGATTCACAACGAATTGAGCGAATTGATTCTCGAAATTCCACAGCGAGGCTTGGGTAGCGGTCATGAATTGGGCCAATATCTCATCCGTGTTTGATTTTTGGGCCGGTGGATTGTTGCCTTGATAGCTTTGTTGAGGAGGGACTTGATTTTGGAATTGACCTTGAGGTCTTTGATATCCTTGGCCTTGTTGATTTCCTCTATATTTCCCTTGTGATCTCCACCCTTGATTTAGGAATTGGCGAGGCGCATTGTTGACGTAGTTGAGCGACTCCACATCTTGTTGGCATTGGAGCGTGTAATGATTTCCACCGCAAATTTCACAACACGGAGAATCAATTTCTTGGACTTGTTGTGGTGGACTTGCTTTGATGTGCTGCAGAAGGAGTTGATTTTGTTGAGCAATTTGGGTCACTTGAGCTTGAAGGGCCGTAATTGCATCTAACTCCAACACTCCGGGAATTTTCTTGGCTCCACAAACTGGCCTCTAGCTTGACTTGGCAAACCGATTTTGTGCAATTTGATCCAACATGATAAATGCATCCAGTATTGATTGACTCATAAAATTACCTCCGGTTGAGGCATCTAAAACGGTTCGTGCATTCTCGTTAATCCCTTGGTAGAAGATGTGGATTTGCCGCCATTGTTCGACTCCATGTGTTGGACACTGCCGCAAAAGAGTTTTAAATCTCTCCAATGCCTCGTATAATTGCTCACCTTGCTCTTGGACGAAATTATGAATTTCTCGTCGGATTCTCTCGTCCTTCTCGGGTGAGCTGTAAACTTTCATGAAAAGGTAGAGGAGTTGAGGCCACGACGAGATAGAGTGGGGGGCTTGGGACATCAACTACTGGCGAGCTCTTCCTTGTAAGGAGTGCTTGAAGAGAATTAATTGAAGCGCCTCTTGAGAAACGCCGTTTTGACGGTGGGAATTACAGGTGTTTAGAAAATTGACAATGTGAAGATGGGGATCTTCACCCGCCAATCCACTAAATAGCCCATTGTTTTGGAGCATCGTCAAGAGGCCTTGCTTGATCTAAAAATTGTGCGCCTCAATAGGTGGATATTGGATGCTTGGGCGGAATCCGTCATGAGTCGGGATTATGTAGTCTTGAAGTGCCCGTGGCCTAGCCGCTGGCTGTAATTGGAGTTGAGGGGGTGGGTCTTGGATTTGGTTTCCGTTGGCATTGAGTAAATTGCCCGCTGCCCTGCGTTTTTCGTCCTCCATTATACTGTTTTCGCGGTGAAGTCTCCTAGCGGCTCGAAAAGTACGTTAGATTTCGGGATCAAACGGTTCTCTAGCAAGATCGAGTCTCCTACGCATACACAGTACCCTAAAAAGAAAAATAAAATAAAACAAAAATTAAATGGGTGAATCGTGAAAATTGTTCAAATCTAGAGCTAGAATAAAATAAATAATTAAAATATTCCCCGACAACGGTGCCAAAAACTTGTTGGGAGTAATACCTACATGCAAGTGCACGTATCGTACAAGTAATAAAGTGGACTAAAAGTCCGGATATTGAACCCACAGGGAATATTTAATTACTTAATCCTAGACGCTAAATTCTACCAATTATTATCAAGCCCACCCTACACAATCAAAAGATGATTAATAAACTAAACTAAACTAAAGCAATTAAAAATATAAAAACAAGAAAGCAATTTAAACACAAAGATTAATCAAAGTAGACAAGCCTAGGATTTCTTCTTCACCCTATGTGATTATTAATCACCCAATTCCTTCAATTATGCAAGCAATTAACCCGAATTATTAACCTGAGATGCTAAATTAATCATAACCCGCTTCCGCGTGTATTACTATTCTAATACTCTAGATTCAATTACTGTCTTCCTACGCAATTAATTCTAGAACACAACATTAAGCACAAATCTCAATAATGGCTACCTAAGAGATTAACTATATTCCTATGTTAATACCACAAAGGCTCTTCTACCACAGTTCTAATTATTAACCCGATCTTCCGATTCATGCGATTAACAATAACATAAAAGCACATAAGGTGATCAAATTCATGAACTTAATAAAACAAGTAGAAGAAATAATCCGGAATTAAAACTTGCATAAAATCATAGAATTGGGTTCATAAATCCCACATAGGGTTCCAAATAAAATCCTAGAAATAAGAAAATTAGCTACTCATGATTAAAGGAAAAACGCAAATAAAATAAGTCATAAACGATAAATCTATGCTTAGAGTCTTCGAATTCTTTGTCTTCGTTATTGCTTTGTTGCTCTTTAAATTGCGTAAAAAGATTCTCAATTGTGTGCTTGGCTTGGTCTTATATAAGGTGAAGAACTTGGGAAAGAAGGCAGTTTCCTTGTGCAATTAAAATCCCTTTACTGCGCTGCCTCGGGGTCTCGGACGGCGGTCCCACAATTTGTACTAAAACTCGGACGGCCATCCGAGCTTTATATCTTTTGAATTTCGACCTTTTCACTTTTGGCCCATATTTTCTCCAAAATTGCAGTTTTGACCCCATACTTTTCCAATTCTTCAATTTGTACCTAAAATACAATAAATCAACTTTTTAAGCACCAATTATCGTTAAAACACACCAAAAGCTCAAATAAAAAGGTACGATAAAGTGTAAAAATATACACTTAACAGTCACCACATGCTCTGCCTCCGCCCCATCGTGACCCGGATTCCAATCGGGTCATTGATCTGCCCCACTTGCTCCGGTGACAACAACAATGTACAGCTTCATCGAAATTATACATATATATTTATGTTTTAAAGGTTTTACTGAGAAGGAGATTTTTTATTTCTTTCGGATTCACAGTGGCGGCTAACTCGCATCCAAAGGTATACCATTTTTGTCACTGTTGTATATGATGATCAATTATCAAGAATTTTCAGTTTATTTAATTTCGCATTTTTTCTTGTCCATGTATGGATAACGTTTTTTTTTTTAATTGTGGCAAGATGACATTAATAGACACGTGATTTAACAATACGTATATAGATGATATGATCGCATTCATGGCTTACGTGTTTTGAAAAATTTCAAGCATCAAGTTACCGAACGAGATATATTTCTTCGCATCGAGTCATGGCTGGTTTGCCGAAATGGAACAGTGTATTGTGGCGGACACTGCCGTACAAGTTTTGTTGCAAATATGTTTTTATAACAATATTACAATTCAATTATATGCAAAATATTATTACAAGTTAAAAAAAAATATTACAAAGAATATTTTGAAAATACAAGCAATATTAATACCGAGCTGGAATTGTGTAATATATAATTGAAGAGTGAGGCCAAATATTTGTGACTTAGGGGAATCTCCATTCTCTAACGTGGCCACCAACATCATATTATTTCTCTTTTTTATTTTATGTTTTTTTTTCCTTATTTTTTTTACTCAATTCTTTTTTTTGTTTTTCAAATTCTTTTTAATAGTTCTGGAATCGTTCCGGACGCATTGGGGCCGTTCTATGGCTCTGTCTCGCCCATCCCACCGATTTCTCGGCGTTTCAATGAGTCACGATGAAAACACCGTTCTGAAAAAAAACTATCATGCATTAAGAAGTTTTGAATTATTAGTTATCGTATAATAAGAACTTTTGTTAGGGATGGTATGTTATATATACTTAACAAAAGATTTTGTGACACCCCCTAGTAATCGTACAGCAAACCGAGAGGGTTTGCCATGCACGGAAGCTTTAAATGTATTATGTAAGTGTTTAGATATATGGCTAGACTCCAAGGTTTAGCGAACCGATTTTTCTCATGACCTAAGACTTAAAGACGGAGTTGGCTTTGGAAGATTTTTCGGCGAAGTGATTTAGTGGGATGGAGGAGTATACGTCTAACTACCCGATTAATCCGTAGTATAGACTATAAGTGGTGTCACCTTGATAAAATATAGTAATAAAAGGTTAAAGTCCATAACTAAAACAACATATTAATTCTACATAAATGGACCATAGTTTAACAAAAAGGGGCCCATATTCGGAGGAATTAGCCTCCTTTACCACGGATAATAATACACATGCACTACTACGGAAATAGTAATTGTCCTAAGGACAATATACACAAAAGATAGTACTACAAGCATTATAAGTAGATCCTCCATACGAGGCAAAAACCCGGAGTCGGCTTCTCGAACCGTCGACTAGTCCAATCCGGTGGAGTGAGTAGCACTAATACCTGCAAACGGAGAATATCTATATGAGCTAACAAAGCTCAGTAAGGATCTCGAAAGATACCGAGACTTGAAAATATAGTCGTACCACATATATTATATTATAGCCACACAAGTGAAATGAAATTAAGTATAATGCACATTTCTAGCATTCAAAATTCGTGTACGTAAGAAAGCTTTTTCATTTTCTCGGATCCGATGAGAAATTAACTCCTTTACTTAGAAAATAAGAATATTATTCTGAGCCCGTTTCGGGTGGAATCAAACCACCCAACTGTAGTATCTATGGTTGGAATACCGGCCCCCCGTATCCTTTCTCATCCTTTCTAAGTATTTCATTAATCTCCCCAATTTATTTTATTTAATTTCAAAAATGGCACGGTCGAAGTATTTAGAATTCCGGTTGAGTACATAAAGGTATCAATATTCCACAATAACCCATAAGAAATTCGAAACACCACAAGACATCACAAATATCAATCAAGTGACAAACAACCACATAACACACAAGAAATTAACCATCATCACACATCGAATTATGCATTCATGAATGTTTACCCACATATAACCAAAATTCCCAACAAGACTAGTAGAGATTCATTTAATTCCTATATTTTCCTTAAGCTACTAAATCCCAAAATTTCTTTACTAGCAAAAATTAGGATCAAGAAAACATATTAGCTTAGAAGATTTTGGGTATTCAGCACAATGCCCCTAAATCTCTGGAAATTACAGTTTTAACCCCAAAAGTTTCAAAACTCACACATGCAATTAAGCTAAAAGTTCCTCATTCAAATTTTCATGAAAATCAACCCTTAATCCATCTGAAGTTTCAATAAATGCAGAAAAATCCAGTTAGAAGTTATTTTATGCATATTTTTCGGAAATTACATATTTCACCCTAGACTCTCTAGATCTATACATGCATGACCCTTAGAAGTTCCAAAATTCCTTTTTCTTACCAAACTTTTTAGAAACTGACATTGTCCTTTACTAAGTGCTGAAAAACAGATTTGGAAAACCATTCAAAACTAACTTCTCAAAAATTACAGATTTGCCCCAAAAATCTTTCGGATTACACATGCATCCACACTACAATTTCAAAATCCATTTCTTCATGAACAACCCCCAAAAATCCGAAATCTTTGCTCAATATATGCAGAAAACGAAACTAAAAACTTAATTTATGCAACAACTTCGAAAATTCTATTTTTCACCCCAAAACCTTTAGATCCATACATGCAAGACCACTAGGAGTTCAAAAATTACTTTTTCTTGTAAAACTTTCCTAAATCTGGAATTTCCGTTCAATAAATGCTAAAAACCAGTTTTGAAAACTCATATGAGTCTGACTTCTCACAAATTACAGATCTGGCCCAAAAGTATGCAGATTTACACATGCAACCCCAAAACTTTTCCCAATTTAATTTTCTTCACAATTTTCGAAATAACTGAAATTTCTTTGAAAGCCATTAACTCAAATCTACCATTTAAGACCTCTGATCATACATGCAATAACATAAATCATACGAATTAACAACAAGAAACCATTAAATGCAAGAACAACATAAAACAAGAATTAGGGGTGTCTTTTAATTAATTTCGAAATTTTGTTCTTGATACTTGATACCTCCATTTGCAGCAAGGATTTCGATTCCTTACCTCAAAAATAGAAAGGAATAAAAGCTAGCTGAAAAGGGGAAGGTTCTAGGGAACCTTCAAAGAAAACCGAGAGTTAGAGGAAGAAAATGAACGAAGAAGAAGGAAGGGTTTGAGACTTCGAATGGCAGCTCTTACCTCTTCAAGCATTGAGATTCAACCAAGCTACTTTGATATGGAAGGACACGGTATAGATTTCAAGGTGAGAGGTGTTTTCACTAGTGAAAGGGCACCATGTATTTATAGTATTCTTGGAGTATTCAAGGGCAAGGGCGAGATAGGGAATTCTCATCTTTGGCTTGAGAAAAATCTTGTTGATTTAGGGAGTGGTTCGAGCTTGGTGGAGCTGATGGCAATGGTGGTTTCGGTGGTTTGAAGAAGAAAGGAAACAAGGGAGAGAGAGGGGGTATGTTGCAGCCGAAATGAGGGGGAGAGAAGGGGACTCTTGGCCTTCTAAATAGGCATGCTTGAGATGGAGTGTAGGATTGGCCTTAATAGGGGTTAGGCTAGGCTTAGGTTTATCATTTATTTATTTTCTAATTATTTAATAATCCTCCCCTAAAATACACACACATATACGGCACACATATACATACATATATTATGTATTATGGTAATTATGCTAAGTCCTAGCATGCATGTATAATTCACCCGTAAACACATATGCACATAGGGTCACGTATAAAAATTCGATAGCTAATACTCCGGCACATAATAAGTCATGTATAGTCCTATCATTAGTAAATATTTAGTATTTAAGTGGCGTGAGATTTATTGTTTAGAAATTATCGTGTTTCGAAAACGTGGGGCGTTACAGATTTTGTAATAATACATACTCATTTTAAGTTTATGTCCTGATTTTCATTAGCCTTATTGTTTTATTATTGTATGAAAAGTTTCTGCACGATCATGAATATATTACATTTTATTATATTTCAAATAATATAAGAAATTTCTCATAATTAATTAGTATCAAACCTCAGATTAATTAATTACTTTGGTTGCGTTTTACATATCTATCGTTCCACTAATTATGCAGAATTGTAATAATATGTGCATGAATACATGTGTCTTTTATCTTAATGAGCTTTAATCTTATTTTGACCATTGTAGGTGACAACCAAAAGGCTTTGATATGTTTTGATTATATATTTAATCATTGGTATCGTCTAATTTCAGATACCAAGAAACGACGTAGACGTACAAGCACAATAGAATTCCGCAAGAAACGAAGAAGATTATTGACACATATTCCATCAAAAGATCCTGCAAGAAGACTAGCTCAGATGAGATCTCTTGCCATGGATATGACTTCAAAGAATTTGGAATACAACAACAAACTCACTTACAACCATGGCTCCTAGATCAGCCAATCGATCTTCTTTCGAAAACGGGGGCATGCTGCAGGTTCTATTTTAATTATAAAACTTCTCTAATTAATTTATTTGTTTCTATTTTGGTTTCTCAGTATAATTTTTGTCAGATACTTTGCAAATAAGATGTAGAGAGGCATTGTATAGAAGAGGAGAATTCCCACCTCTTATTGTAGCATTAAATTCGTTGGAAGGGTACTTAATTTTTTATTTTGGTTTGTTATTATATGATCAGTTCATGCAATTATATATAGTATATTATAGCCCTAATATCATATATACGTCAATACAAAAAAGTTCATGTTGAAACTTTAGATTGATTTGTATTGATTGTTGTCGTGTAAATTTAATGGTAAAAAAGAAGACGCTGATTACACGTGGCAGAGGTTAGTTGCATGTAGGTATACTGTAGAATTTGACGGGCCCATAAACGATATGACTTTGATCGCTGAATGCGCTGGCGATATTGATTGCACAAGAAATCGAGAGGAAGATGATTGTCACAGTATTATGACTCTCCTTTCTTCAGCCGACCCGTCTAAAAGTCTTATTGCATGTGCAGATATATAGGCTTGGAAACATCTCCCGATTTATAAGTGCATTAACAATCACACAACGTAGGTCTCTAAAACCAATCTACTTTTCCTTTAATATATGCTATATCTGGTGAATGCACATAATTGTTATATATCCGCGTCCATTTACACTTGTATGTGTGTATGAATGATGGAAACACATTTTAATTTATGGTGAACAATATATTAATCTTCAAGAGTAGTTTTGTTTAAGTTATGTACTTAAACCGTACACTAGATACACCGCTCATCTATTCAATTTTTAGTTATATATACCCATTAGGCTTATGATATTTAAATTTGATGTTTATTCTTGATTTTTTTATATAAATTGTTTATCAATTTGAACTTATTTAACGAAAATAAATACAATGTGTGATATTTTTTTGTTAATGGCATTATTTGATCTTTTGCAGGAGAGGGAGAAAAAAATAAAGTATTCAACGCGTGAGGTACAATGTAGATAAAGAATGTGTGGTCCTTGTCGTTGCGAATCGTGATATAGCAAAGGGTGAGAGGATATATTACGATTACAATGGTTGTGAGAATGAATATCCAACCCATTAATTTGTAATATTTAAGTTTTTCCTTCAAAATTTAAAGTTGTAAATTTATTTTTCCTTTAAATCAAACACTCACAACACATAGAAATAAAGAAACCATTTTTTTTTACTTCAATTGTATTGTGCATAAAAATTAACATTAGATTGCGCATGTTTTGCACAAACTTTTCACATATATGGAACTGGTATTGAACATAAATTTGATCATTTTGTTAGAATCAAATTATAAATTACAAAGAATATTATGTAAATACTAGCAATATTAATACCAAGTAGAATACTGAGCTGGAATTGTATAATATATAATTGAAGAGTGAGGCCAAATATTTGTGATTTAGGGGAATCTCCATTCTCTAACGTGGCCACCATCATCATATTATTACTTTTTTTTTTCTTTTATGTTTTTTGTTACCTTATTTTTTAAGTCAAATTTTTTTTTTTTCAAATGCTTTTTTTCTGTTCCGGCCGCATTGGGGCTGTTATGTGGCTCCGTCTGGCCCATCCCACCGATTTCTCGGCGTTTCAATGAGTCACGGTGAAAACACTGTTCTGAAAACACTGTCATGCATTAAGAAGTTTTGAATTAGTAGTTTTCGTATAATAAAAAATTGTGGTAGGGATGCAATGTTATATATACTTAACAAAAGATTTTGTAATAATACCTACTCATTGGTAAGTTTAGTACTGATTTTCATTAGCCTTATTGTACTGTTATTGTATGAAAAAATTCTCTAAGATCATGAATATATTATATTCTATTATATTTCAAATAAAATAATACAGTTTTGACAATTAATTAGTATCAAACCTGAGTTTAATTAATTACTTTGGTTGCGTTTTACATATCTATCGATCCACTAATTATGCAAAAATGTAACAATATGTGCATGAATACATGTGTCTTTTATTTTAATGAGTTTTAATCTTATTTCGACCATTGAAGGTGACAAACAAAAGGCTTTGATATGTTTTGATTATATATTTAATCATTGGTATCGTCTAATTTCAGATACCAAGAAACGACGTAGACGTACAAGCACAATAGAATTCCGCAAGAAACGAAGAAGATTATTGACACATATTCCATCACAAGATCCTACAAGAAGACTAGCTGAGATGAGATCTCTTGCCATGGCTATGACTTCATAGAACTTGGAATACAACAACGAAGTCACTTACAGCCCAGCATGGCTCCTAGATCAACCAATCGATCATCTTTCGAACACGGGGGCATGCTGCTGGTTCTATTTTAATTATAAACCTTCTCTAATTAATTTATTTGTTTCCATTTTGGTTGCCCATTACAATTTTTGTCAGGTACTTTGCAAAGAAGATGTAGAGAGGCATTGTATAGAATAGGCGAATTCCCACCTCTTGTTGTAGCATTTAATTTGTCGGAGGGGTACTTAATTTTCTATTTTGTTTAGTTATTATATGACTAGTTCATGCAATTATATATAGTATATTGTAGGCCTAATATCATATATACGTCAATACAAAAAAGTTCGTGTTGAAACTTTAGATTGATTTGAATTGATTGTTGGCACGTGTAAATTTAAAGGTAAAAAAGAAGACACCGCTTATACGTGGCTGAGGTTTGTTGCATGTAGGTATACTGTAGAAGCTGACGGGCCCATAAATGATATGAATTTGATCGCTGAATACGCGGGCAATGTTCATTGCACAAGAAATCGGGAGGAAGATGATTGTGACAGTATGATGCCTCTCCTTTCTTCGGCCGACCCATCTGAAAGTCTTGTTGCATGTGCAGATAGGCTTGGAAACATCTTTCGATTTATAAGTGGCATTAACAATCACACAACTTAAGTCTCTAAAACATATATTTTTCTCATATAATAGATGCTATATCTGGTGAATGCACATAATTGTTATATATCCGCGTGTATGAAAGTCTTGTTGCATGTGCAGATAGGCTTGGAAACATCTTTCGATTTATAAATGGCATTAACAATCACACAAGCATAAGTCTCTAAAACCAATCTTCTTCTACGATAATAGATGCTATATCTGGTGACTGCACATAATTGTTATATATCCGTGTCCATTTACACTTGTATGTGTGTATGAATAATGGAAAGACATTTTAATTTATGGTGAACTGTGTATTAATCTTCAAGAGTAGTTTTGTTCTAGTTATGCACTTAAACCGTACACTAAATACACCGCTCACCTATTCAATTTTTGGTTATATATACTGATTAGGCTTAACATACTTAAATTTGATGTTTATTCTAGATTTTTTTTATATAAATTATTGATCATTTTAATTTATTTACCGAAAATAAATACAATGTGTGATATTTTTTTGTTGATGAAATCATTCGATCTTTTGCAGGAAAGGGAGAAATAAACAAAATATATGCGTGAGGTACAACGTAGATAAAGAATGTGTGGTACTTCTCGTTGCGAATCGTGATATAGCAAAGGGTGAGAGGATACATTACGATTACAATGGTTGTGAGAATGAATATCCAACCCATTAGGCTTACGATACTTAAATTGGATGTTTATTCTTGATTTTTTTTATATAACTTGTTGATCATTTTCATTTATTTGACGAAAATGAATACAATGTGTGATATTTTCTTGTTAATGACATTTGATCATTTACGGGAAAGAGAGAAAAAAACAAAATATTAAATGCGTGCGGTACAACGTAGATAAACAATGTGTGGTGCTTCTCGTTGCGAATCGTGATATATCAAAAGGTGAGAGACTATATTACGATTACAATGGTTGTGAGTATGAATATCCAACCCATTATTTTGTATAATTCAAGTTTTTCCTTCAAAATTTAAAGTTGTAGATTTAATTTTCCTTTGAATCAAACACTCACACCAAATATAAAGAAAGAAACCAAGTTTTTTACTTCAATTGTATTGTGCATAGAAATTTACTTTAGATTGGGCATGTTTTGCACAAACTTTTCACATATATGGAACTGGTATTGAGCATAAATTTGATCATTTTGTTAGAATAAATTCTTTTTTTACAAAGAATATTATGAAAATACAAGCAATATTAATACGAAGTAGAATACCCAGCTGGAATTGTGTAATATATAATTGAAGAGTGAGTCCAAATATTTGTGATTTAGGGGAATCTCCATTCTCTAATGTGGCCATTGTCATCATATAATGTCTTTTTTTTTCTTTTATGTTTTTTTTTCATTGTTTTTCTAAGTCAATTTTTTTTGTTTTTCAAATTCTTTTTTTCTGTTCCGGCGTCGTTCTGGCTGCATTGGGGTCGTTCCATGGCTCTCTCTCGCCCATCCCACCGATTTCTCGGTGTTTCAATGAGTCACGGTGAAAACAGTGTTCAGAAAACACTGTCATGCATTAAGAAGTTTCGAATTATTAGCTATGGTATAATAAGAACTTTTGGTAGGGACGGTATGTTATATATATTTAACAAAAGATTTTGTAATAATACCTACTCGTTTATAAGTTTAGTCCTGATTTTGATTAGTCTTATTATTCTATTATTGTATGAAAAGTTTCTGCAAGATCATGAATAAATTATATTCTATTATATTTCAAATAATATAAGACATTTTTCACAATTAATTAGTATCAAACCTGAGATTAATTAATTTATTTTTCCGCCTTTTAAATATCTATCGTTCCACTAGTTATGCAGACATGTAACAATATGTGCACGAATACATGTGTCTTTTATCTTAATGAGCTTTAATCTTATTTTGACCATTGAAGGTGACAACCAAAAGGCTTTGATATGTTTTGATTATATATTTAATCATTGGTATCGTCTAATTTCAGATACCAAAAACACCGTAGACGTACAAGCACAATAGTATTCCGCAACAAACGAAGAAGATTATTGACACATATTCCGTCACAAGATCCTGCAAAAAGACTATCTCAGATGATATCTCTTGCTATGGCTATGACTTCTTAGAATTTTGAATACAACGACGAACTCACTTATAGCCCTATCATGGCTCCTATATCACCCAATCAATCTTCCTTCGAAAACGGGGGCATGTTGCAGGTTCTATGTTATTTATAAACCTTTTCTATTCGTTGCTCATTATAATTTTTGTCAGGTTCTTTGCAAAGAAGATGTAGAGAGGCATTGTATAGAAGAGGCGAATTCCCTCCTCTTGTTGTAGCATTTAATTCGTTGGAAGGGTACTTATTTTTTTATTTTGTTTTGTTATTATATGATAAGTTAATTCAATAATATATAGTATATTATAGCCCTAATATCATATATACGTCAATACAAAAAAGTTCATGTTGAAACATTAGATTGATTTGAATTGATTGTTGTCACGTGTAAATTTAATGGTTAAAAAGAGATGTCGATTACACCTGGCAGAGGTTAGTTGCATGTAGGTATACTGTAGAAGCTGACGGGTCCATAAAGGATATGACTTTGATCGCTGAATATGCGGGCGATGTTGATTACATAAGAAATCGGGAGGAAGATGATTGTTACAGTAGGATGACTCTCCTTTCTTCAGCCGACCCGTCTAAAAGTCTTGCTGCATGTGCAGATAGGCTTGGAAACATCTCCCGAGTTCTAAGTGTCATTAACAATCACACAACGTAAGTCTCTAAAACTAATCTTCTTCTCCTATAATAGATGCTATATCTGTAGAATGCACATAATTGTTATAAATCCGCGTCCATTTACACTTGTATGTATGTATGAATGATGGAAACATATTTTAATTTATGGTGAACGGTGTATTAATCTTCAAGAGTAGTTTTGTTCTAGTTATGCACTTAAACCGTACACTAGATACACCGCCCACTTATTCAATTTTTAGTTATATATTCTGATTAGGCTTACGATATTTAAATATGATGTTTCTTCTTGATATTTTTTCAATAAATTGTTGATCATTTTCATTTATTTAACGAAAATGAATACAATGTGTGATATTGTCTTGTTAATGACATCATATGAAATTTTTCAGGAAAGGGAGAAAAAAACAAAAATTTAAATGTGTGAGGTACACCGTAGATAAAGAATGTGTCGTGTTTCTCGTTGCGAATCGTGAAAAAAATCAATCCTCATACCCGCGCTATTGTTTCTCGAGGCGGATAATACCCGAAAATTTTGGGGCAGGGCAGGACGGGGATCCATCGGGGCGGGCCAAATTGCTATCCCTACGTACCATGTTTCAAAAATTCACCGTCAACAAGGATGTATTCCATCGCCCACTCACCTTTATCCACGTCATCAAACATCACGTGCTACTTCTTCTTACAAAAAAAATAGTCCCAATCAAAAAAAAAAATAAAAACATTTATAGCGCAGTCAGTCATGGATACTTGCTCGATTCAGGTGGCTAAGGGGAGCCAGCCGCCGCTGGTGGCTGCCGCCGGATCAAGGAGGCAACAATGACAGAGATTATGAGGGTGGCGAAGCAGGTGGACCTGGCGCCAGAGAATGACGGCGGCGGGGATTATTACAGCAAATTGAGGTGTGAGGAATGCGGCTCCGGCGAAAGAGAAGATGAGCTGCTGTTATGCAACATGTGAGAGAGGTCATTGTTGGGAGTTATACCTACACGCAAGTGCACGTATCGTACAAGTAATAAAGTGGACTAAAAGTCCGGATATCGAACCCACAGGGAATATTTAATTACTTAATCCTAGACGCTAAATTTTACCAACTATTATCAAGCCCACCCTACAGAGTCGAAAGATGATTAATAAAATAACTAAACTAAAGCAATTAAAAAGATAAAAACAAGACAGCAATTTAAACACGAAGATTAATCAAAGTAGACAAGCCTAGGATTTTATTCTCCCCTCTATGTGATTATTACTCCCCCAATTCCTTCAATTATGCAAGAAATTAACCCGAATTATTAACCTGAGATGCTAAATTAATCATAACCCGCTTCCGCGTGTATTACGATTCTAATACTCTAGATTCAATATTGTATTCCTACGCAATTAATTCTAGAACGCATTAAGCACAAATCTCAATAATGGCTACCTAAGAGATTAACTATATTCATATGTTAATACCACAAAGGCTCTTCTACCACAGTTCTAATTATTAACCTAATCTTCCGATTCATGCGATTAACAATAACATAAAAGCACATAAGGTGATCAAATTCATGCACTTAATAAAACAAGTAGAAGAAATAATCCGGAACTAAAACTTGCATAAAATCATAGAATTGGGTTCATAAATCCCACATAGGGTTCCAAATAAAATCCTAGAAATAAGAAAATTAGCTACGCGTGATTAAAGGAAAAACGCAAATAAAATAAGTCATAAACGATAAATCTATGCTTAGAGTCTTCAAATTCTTCGTCTTCGTTATTGCTTTGTTGCTCTTGAAATTGTGTAAAAAGATTCCCAATTGTGTGCTTGGTTTGGTCTTATATAGGGTGAAAAACTTGGGAAAGAAGGCAGTTCCCTTGTGCAATTAAAATCCCTTTACTGCGCTGCCTCGGGGTCTCGGACGGCCGTCCCACAATTTGAACTAAAACTCATACGGCCGTCCGAGCTTTATATCTTAAGAATTTTGATTTTTTCACTTTTGGCCCATATTTTCTCCAAAATTGCAGTTTTGACCCCATACTTTTCCAATTCTTCAATTTGTACCTAAAATAAAATAAATCAACTTTTTAAGCACCAATTATCGTTAAAACACACCAAAAGCTCAAATAAAAAGGTACGATAAAGTGTAAAAATATACACTTAACACACCCCCAAACTTGAACTTTTGCTTGTCCTCAAGCAAAATCCAATCGTAAGCAAATAACTTAACTACTACATCTCATTACATAGATCACTGATCAACTTCACATTTTCAGAACTTGTAATTATAATGACAATTCTTAGGCATTCGCAAGCTCAAAATTCAACAACACTTAGTCACTCACCATTACCAAAAACCACAATTCATACAATTGCTTCAAGCATCCAATATTTGCAAATTAAAGATAGAAAAAATTTATACTTACATGCATATATTTGACTCCAAATACTCACCAAAGTATTATACTCTACTAGTATCGAACATTAAGCTATTGGGATCATTGGGGCTTTGTGGCTTTGAATTGTTAGGCTATTTGGTTCGAGGTAGGAAATATGGGTATATGTGGCTATTATTCTTGAATTGAGGTGATTACGCCAAAATTTGAAAGATAGGCGTTTGAAACAATGAATTCACCTCTAAGGACTTTAATAAACTCGATTCTCAAAAGTTCAAAAGTCTCCACTTTTGCTTTTGAGGCAATGGATCGAGCTTTCCAAACAATTCAACAACTAGTCCTTATTTCTTCCTTCTAGTCTCTTCTTCTTCTCTTAATTTTTTTTTTCGAAGAAGAAGAAGAAGGACCTTATAAAAGATTTCGACCGAACTCCAAGGGGTAATTTTTTAATAATCTCCACCTATTCTACCTTACACATTGGCTAAAAGAAAGGACACCTTTTCTCCGAGGCTCAAATCAAGGTTCTAAGAATTATTTCGATAAAAAGGTCGGCTTGAAAGGCTCAAACGGTTCAAAGAAAGCCCAAATCATATCCCGAATCACTCACTACTCAATAATTCGTATCATAAATTTCCTAAGGTGAGTTCTAAAACCGAACATAGCATGATCTAGCACAAATTAATTCCAAATTTAAGATACAAAACATTCAACCAAAGCAATGCACAAAGTGTGATTCCTAGAAATAATTCGCTTCTAAGTTCCGTTGAATCGAGAGCTAAACAAACATCTAATCCTTATCACAAAAAACAAGAAATCTCATCATCAAACATTGATCATCTCTCATCATCATAAATCATCGATGTATTCGACTCAAGCAAAACTTTTTTTTTTTTTTTTTATATTCCGGAAAAACGAGAAAAACAATAAAAACAAATAAAACCTAATGCATGCAAACTAAAAGAAATAAGCACAAAAACATGTTTTTCACCCCCAAACTTAAAATTTTCGTTGTCCTCAACGAAATTAGCTCAAAGTTTAAGGATACAAAACACCTGATTTTAGTCGGAGTCGATGTGATCGGGGTGCTCCTCCCTCGCTCTCTCACGCTCGTCCTCATCGGAAAGCTCGGGTACGGGCTCAAGAATGGGTGCCGGTAAAGGTGCCGGCTCGATGCAATCGGGCGTCCCGCATCCCAAGTGTTGGACAATAGCTTGTAGCATTTTGCTCGACCATCGTTGAAGTGCCTCCACCGTACTGACTTTATGCTCAACGGTAGTCAATCGGTTCCTCGTAATTATCATCTCTCGCTCCATCTTCTTTTAGAATCGTCGATCGGCACGGGAGCTTGAGGCTTCGGGCTCGTCTCGGGCTTGAAGAGCGGCTTGCGGTTCGTCATAGGTGGCTTCTTTGAATAGCGAGGCCGCAAAATCGGCAATCGGCTTCCGGATGTTGAGCTCGATATCATTTGGTAATTTGGGGACCCTCTTTCTTTTGCACAACCCCATGACGAGGATAGGGAAGAAGAAGCCCTTTGTATTGTCGCGCATGGAAAGCCAAAGTTGATCGTACATAATTGACCCGATGTAGATCGGCTTCCCCGTGATAATGTAATAGGCGAGCGCACACCGTTCGTGGTTGATCCGACTAAATGAGGTAGTCGGGATTTTGTTGGCGCAAATAAACGTCAACCATGCCTTGCCTTCATAATTGATGCTTTTCCAACTGAGCTCATACGTCCCCTTGTCTGGGTATTCAATCCATCTTGGATGTCCATCACTCAACACCTCACCAATTTGCTCTTTGGTGACTTCGTTGCTGATCTCTCGCCAACTTTGACCCTAATACGGGAGCCTGTAATATTGATTTATATCATTCATCTCCCAACTAACATAAATTTTTCGTACCACACTTGTGAATTCTCGTGGATGCTTGAGTACCAACGTGTTCGCATAAAACTCTCGCACGATTGAGATGTTGTACATTGGCTCCGGTTCACACAACCTTTGCCATCCTCGTCTTATGATTTCTTGATTAAGATTGGCGAAGTGGGGCAACGTGATTGTCAAGGCCCGTTCTGTGATTACGGTATTTTTGCCTTGTTTAGTAAATAGAGCCGCGGTGCCTTTCACACTAAAGGCTTCTTTTTCGGGAAAAGGAATCGTCGTTTTGGTGGCACCTTTCTTGCCTTTGCCTTTGGAAGATGAAGCTTCATTCGTGCGGCCTCTTTTGTTGGACGACATATTTGGGAGAACTTTTGGAATGGATTCGGTAAGAATTGGACGAGAATCGACCACCAAATTTGGTTGGAGCAAATTGTCGAACACCTTGTGGGCGTGTCTTGAAAGATTAGATTTTGAAGAAGTTGGTTCGATTCTCTAGCCTCCCTGTTAATACCAACACAAAATAGTAAGTGGAGAGTTTGTAAGTGAATTATATGTGTGGAATTGAAGAATTTTTGAAGAAAAATTCAAAAAATCGAAAAGTAGTGTGTGGGAGGTTGAGAGAAAGAAAGGGAAGGGTTTAGGAAATAATGGGGGAGAAAATCTGATTTTTAAAAATTTTAAACACCCTATTATAGTGTCGGACGGCCGTCCCGATTTTTATGCTGATTTTCGGACAGCCGTCCGAGTCTTCTGTCTCGCCACTGCTCACGGGACGGCCGTCCCGGTTTTAAGGCTAAACCTCGGACGGGCGTCCGAGGCTACTGGTTCCCCTCTCGAAGTGGGCTGGCCGTCCCACTTTAAATGTATATTTTGGGACGACCGTCTCAAATGCAGTGCTGCAAATTTTTTTATGTTTTAATTTTATTTTTTTTCCCGGATGGCCGACTGGACCCTCGATCATGTTTTCGACCCTGAAAAGTAAAATACAAATAAATAAATTAGAATGCATGCCTATGACAATAAAAACCAAACGAAAAATTAACGAAAACTACGAAAAACAATAAAGCTCGGGTTGCCTCCCGAGAAGCGCTAAGTTTAAAGTCTTCAGCTGGACGTTGCTTCTTTAATTTCAAGCAAAAGTGACCGAAGTCACTTGGCAATCTTCACTTGCTTCCCAATATGGTTTGAGCCGGCTCCGCTTCACGTCGAACGTACGATTTGAATCTCTCTCCTTTATCTTGACTACCTCGTGAGAAAGAATTTCTTGGACAATAAACGGTACCAACCACTTTGATTTGCGCTTCCTTGGTAATAACCACAGCCGTGATTTGCACAATAATACCAATTTTCCTTTGTGCAATTTCCTTTTGACTTTTTCCTTACGACTACAATAGCTTGACTCATCCTTCTCTCATGACTTGCTCGAGTCTTTGGGTGGCAACATCTTCCTTGCACTGTCATCGCCATTAAGACTCAAACTCATATTACTTTCTCTCGGAGGAGTTAAAATTGAGTCCATCAAGTAAACTTGCTCCGTCCGATTCCCGTTTCTGCCATCATCTCCTGCACTCAAAGATACTTTCCCATTTTCCAAGTTCAAGTTCAAAACATCAAATTTTTGATGAGTTGTAAAATCCATAAGTTCAATAGCAAAACAATCATTATTATCACATGGATTTTTATTACCACTAAAAACATTGAATTTGATTGTTTGATCATGAACAGTCATTGTAAGATCAGCACTAGCACAATCAATTAGCGTTTTCGACGTGGCTAAAAAAGGTCTCCCTACGATAAGAGGTATCTCCCTATCCTCATCTATATCAAGTATAACGAAATCGACAGGGAAGATAAATTTATTCACTTTCACTAGCACATTCTCCAAAATACCTTTTGGGTAAACTAAAGATCTATCGGCTAAATGAAGAGCTATAGCCGTCGGTTCAATTTCTCCTAACCCAGGATTTTTAAAAGTAGAGTACGGCATAAGATTAATGCTAGCGCCTAAATCAAGAGCGATCTAAAAATTTTAACTCATATAGTACAAGGAATAGTAAACTTACCTGGATCGCCGAGTTTTTGTGGAAGAGGTCGAATAAGAATTGCACTTATTTGCTCCGTGAGTTGGATCATCTCGTTCCCTTTCAATTTCTTACTTTCCTTCACGAGGTCCTTGAGGAACTTCACCCACTTTGGCATCTTTTGAAGTGCTTCAATAAAAGGAATATTTATGCGAATTTCCTTCAGCTTGTCCAAAAATCTTTGATATTCGGCATTGAGCTTCTTCTTTATAAACTTTTGAGGATAAGGAATTGGAGGGACTTGTGAAGGCACCGTTGATGGTGGCTCTTCATGAGCTGATTTTTTTTCCTCATTCACTTTCGGCTTCTCGATTACCGTGTTTCTCTTCTCTTTTCGTGGGGCTTCCTCCAATTGCTTACCGTTCTTCAAGGTGACTGCTTGGCACGTCTCGACCTCGATCTTTTTCGTTAGAAATCGTTGTGGATATGGGATTGGTTCTACCCATTCAGCTACAGTGACTTGCGGCTTTGTTTGAATTTCTTCCATTTTTTCGATCTTGATATCGATAGCTTGGCACGTCTCAAACTTTTGCTTTCGAGGATCTTCCGTATTCGATGGCAATGCTCCCGCCGGACGTTTCTCTTGATTCACAACGAATTGAGCGAATTGATTCTCCAAATTCCACAGCGAGGCTTGGGTAGCGGTCATGAATTGGGCCAATATCTCATCCGTGTTTGATTTTTGGGCCGGTGGATTGTTGCCTTGATAGCTTTGTTGAGGAGGGACTTGATTTTGGAATTGACCTTGAGGTCTTTGATATCCTTGGCCTTGTTGTTTTCCTCTATATTTCCCTTGTGATCTCCACCCTTGATTTAGGAATTGGCGAGGCGCATTGTTGACGTAGTTGAGCGACTCCACATCTTGTTGGCATTGGAGCGTGTAATGATTTCCACCGCAAATTTCACAACAGGGAGAATCAATTGCTTGGACTTGTTGTGGTGGACTTGCTTTGATGTGCTGCAGAAGGAGTTGATTTTGTTGAGCAATTTGGGTCACTTGAGCTTGAAGGGCTGTAATTGCATCTAACTCCAACACTCCGGGAATTTTCTTGGCTCCACTAACCGTCCTCTCGCTTGACTTGGCAAACCGATTTTGTGCCATTTGATCCAACATGATAAATGCATCCAGTATCGTTTGACTCATAAAATTACCTCCGGTTGAGGCATCTAAAACGGTTCGTGCATTCTCGTTAATCCCTTGGTAGAAGATGTGGATTTGCCGCCATTGTTCGACTCCATGTGTTGGACACTGCCGCAAAAGAGTTTTAAATCTCTCCCATGCCTCGTATAATTGCTCACCTTGCTCTTGGACGAAATTATGAATTTCTCGTTGGATTCTCTCGTCCTTCTCGGGTGAGCTGTAAACTTTCATGAAAAGGTAGAGGAGTTGAGGCCACGACGAGATAGAGTGGGGGGCTTGGGACATCAACTACTGGCGAGCTCTTCCTTGTAAGGAGTGCTTGAAGAGAATTAATTGAAGCGCCTCTTGGGAAACGCCGTTTTGACGGTGGGAATTACAGGTGTCTAGAAAATTGACAATGTGAAGATGGGGATCTTCACCCGCCAATCCACTAAATAGCCCATTGTTTTGGAGCATCGTCAAGAGGCCTTGCTTGATCTCAAAATTGTGCGCCTCAATAGGTGGATATTGGATGCTTGGGCGGAATCCGTCATGAGTCGGGATTATGTAGTCGTGAAGTGCCCGTGGCCTAGCCGCTGGCTGTAATTGGAGTTGAGGGGGTGGGTCTTGGATTTAGTTTCCGTTGGCATTGAGTAAATTGCCCGCTGCCCTGCGTTCTTCGTCCTCCATTATATTGTTTTCGCGGTGAAGTCTCCTAGCGGCTCGAAAAGTACGTTCGATTTCGGGATCAAACGGTTCTCTAGCAAGATCGAGTCTCCTGCGCATACACAGTACCCTACAAAGAAAAATAAAATAAAACAAAAATTAAATGGGTGAATCGTGAAAAATGTTCAAATCTAGAGCTAGAATAAAATAAATAATTAAAATATTCCCCGGCAACGGTGCCAAAAATTTGTTGGGAGTAATACCTACATGCAAGTGCACGTATCGCACAAGTAATAAAGTGGACTAAAAGTCCGGATATCGAACCCATAGGGAATATTTAATTCCTTAATCCTAGACGCTAAATTCTACCAATTATTATCAAGCCGACCCTACACAGTCGAAAGATGATTAATAAACTAAACTAAACTAAAGCAATTAAAAAGATAAAAACAAGAAAGCAATTTAAACACGAAGATTAATCAAAGTAGACAAGCAATTAACCCGAATTATTAACCTGAGATGCTAAATTAATCATAACCCGTTTCCGCGTGTATTACTATTCTAATGCTATAGATTCAATTACTGTATTCCTACGCAATTAATTCTAGAACACAACATTAAGCACAAATCTCAATAATGGCTACCTAAGACATTAACTATATTCCTATGTTAATACCACAAAGGCTCTTCTACCACAGTTCTAATTATTAACCCGATCTTCCGATTCATGCGATTAACAATAACATAAAAGCACATAAGGTGATCAAATTCATGCACTTAATAAAACAAGTAGAAGAAATAATCCGGAATTAAAACTTGCATAAAATCATAGAATTGGGTTCATAAATCCCACATAGGGTTCCAAATAAAATCCTAGAAATATGAAAATTAGCTAGTCGTGATTAAAGGAAAAACGCAAATAAAATAAGTCATAAACGATAAATCTATGCTTAGAGTCTTCGAATTCTTTGTCTTCGTTATTGCTTTGTTGCTCTTGAAATTGCGTAAAAAGATTCCCAATTGTGTGCTTGGCTTGGTCTTATATAGGGTGAACTTGGGAAAGAAGGCAGTTTCCTTGTGCAATTAAAATCCCTTTACTGCGCTGCCTCGGGGTCTCGGATGGCGGTCCCACAATTTGTACTAAAACTCGGACGGCCGTCCGAGCTTTATATCTTTTGAATGTTGACTTTTTCACTTTTGGCCCATATTTTCCTAATTGCAACTATTTTCTTACTATTTGATCATTTTTGCTTCATGGACACCTAATTATCAATTTGTACCTATAAGATACTAAATCCACCAATTAAAACAAAAATATATATTAATCGATAAAAAAATCCGCGTAAACGTAAACGTCGAGTGTTATTTCTACACTCCACTGCATGTTTTGTATTTAGTGTTTTTGCTATTGTTTGGTTATGCGTATTAAAGTCCTAGTGTTGTATTTCGTGTTTTTAAGAACGTTGTTGCGAATGTACTTTTGCGCATATTTTTTTACATGTACGTTTGTGCATGTCCATTTGAGCGAGTGTGTTTGTGCATGTTTGTTGATTTGTATTAATGTCCTAGGATTGTAGTTTGTGTTTTCTTGATCCTTTTTGCGAATGCACTTTTGCGTGAGTACTTTTGCGCATGCTTTTGTACTCTTACTTATGTGCGTATATTTTGTAGCGAGAGTTTTTGTGCACGTTTCTTCATGCGCATTCGTGTCCTCGAACTATAGCACGTATTTTCATGATCGCTTTTTGAATCCAATTTTGACCATGATCGAGTCCGAATATGGAAATTTGACATTAGACAGGAATTGTAGCCAGCTAAAATAGCTTTCTAATGCCGCCGGAACCAGTCGATTTGGAGTCCGGATGAGAAAGTTATGCTCGACTTCGTGGACACCACCGAAGATGTTGAGGGATCCTCTCTTCTAATTTGATTTTATTTTCCTAATTGCAACTCTTTTCTAACTCTTTGATCATTTTTGCTTCATGGACACCTAATTATCAATTTGTACCTATAAGATACTAAATCCACCAATTAAAACAAAAATATAAATTAATCCATAAAAAAATCCACGTAAACGTAAACGTCGAGTGTTATTTCTACACTCCACTGCATGTTTTGTATTTAGTGTTTTTGCTATTGTTTGGTTATGCGTATTAAAGTCCTAGTGTTGTATTTCGTGTTTTTAAGAACGTTGTTGCGAATGTACTTTTGCGCATATTTTTTTACATGTACGTTTGTGCATGTCCATTTGAGCGAGTGTGTTTGTGCATGTTTGTTGATTTGTATTAATGTCCTAGGATTGTAGTTTGTGTTTTCTTGATCCTTTTTGCGAATGCACTTTTGCGTGAGTACTTTTGCGCATGCTTTTGTACTCTTACTTATGTGCGTATATTTTGTAGCGAGAGTTTTTGTGCACGTTTCTTCATGCGCATTCGTGTCCTCGAACTATAGCACGTATTTTCATGATCGCTTTTTGAATCCAATTTTGACCATGTTCGAGTCCGAATTTGGAAATTTGACATTAGACAGGAATTGTAGCCAGCTAAAATAGCTTTCTAATGCCGCCGGAACCAGTCGATTTGGAGTCCGGATGAGAAAGTTATGCTCGACTTCGTGGACACCACCGAAGATGTTGAGGGATCCTCTCTTCTAATTTGATTTTATTTTCCTAATTGCAACTCTTTTCTAACTCTTTGATCATTTTTGCTTCATGGACACCTAATTATCAATTTGTACCTATAAGATACTAAATCCACCAATTAAAACAAAAATATAAATTAATCCATAAAAAAATCCACGTAAACGTAAACGTCGAGTGTTATTTCTACACTCCACTGCATGTTTTGTATTTAGTGTTTTTACTATTGTTTAGTTATGCGTATTAAAGTCCTAGTGTTGTATTTCGTGTTTTTAAGAACGTTGTTGCGAATGTACTTTTGCGCATATTTTTTTACATGTACGTTTGTGCATGTCCATTTGAGCGAGTGTGTTTGTGCATGTTTGTTGATTTGTATTAATGTCCTAGGATTGTAGTTTGTGTTTTCTTGATCCTTTTTGCGAATGCACTTTTGCGTGAGTACTTTTGTGCATGCTTTTGTACTCTTACTTATGTGCGTATATTTTGTGGCGAGAGTTTTTGTGCACGTTTCTTCATTAATAGTACCTAAAATACAATAAATCAACTTTTTAAGCACCAATTATCGTTAAAACACACCAAAAGCTCAAATAAAAAGGTACGATAAAGTGTAAAAATATACACTTAACAGTCACCACATGCTCTGCCTCCGCCCCATCGTGACCCGGATTCCAATCGGGTCATGGATCTGCCCCACTTGCTCCGGTGACAACAACAATGTACAGCTTCATCGAAAGTATATATATATATTTATGTTTTAAAGGTTTTACTGAGAAGGAGATTTTTTATTTCATTCGGATTGAGAGTGGCGGCTTACTCGCATCCAAAGGTATACCATTTTTGTCACTGTTGTATATGATGATCAATTATCAAGAATTTTCAGTTTATTTTATTTCGCATTTTTTCTTGTCCATGTATGGATAACGTTTTTTTTTTAATTGTGGCAAGATGACATTAATAGACACGTGATTTAACAATACGTATATAGATGATATGATCGCATTCATGGCTTACGTGTTTTGAAAAATTTCAAGCATCAAGTTACCGAACGAGATATATTTCTTCGCGTCGAGTCATGGCTGGTTCGCCGGAATGGAACAGTGTATTGTGGCGGACACTGCTGTACAAGTTCAGTTGCAAATATGTTTTTATAACAATATTACAATTGAATTATATGCAAAATATTATTACAAGTTAAAAAAAAAATATTACAAAGAATATTTTGAAAATACAAGCAATATTAATACCGAGCTGGAATTGTGTAATATATAATTATTTCTAACGTGGCCACCATCATCATATTATTTCTATTTTTTATTTTATGTTTTTTTTTCCTTATTTTTTTTACTCAATTCTTTTTTTTTTGTTTTTCAAATTCTTTTTAATAGTTCTGGAATCGTTCCGGACGCATTGAGGCCGTTCTGTGGCTCTGTCTCGCCCATCCCACCGATTTCTCGGCGTTTCAATGAGTCACGGTGAAAACACTGTTCTGAAAAAAAGTTGTCATGCATTAAGAAGTTTTGAATTATTAGTTATCGTATAATAAGAACTTTTGGTAGGGATGCTATGTTATATATACTTAACAAAAGATTTTGTAATAATACATACTCATTTTAAGTTTATGTCCTGATTTTCATTAGCCTTATTGTTTTATTATTGTATGAAAAGTTTCTGCACGATCATGAATATTTTATATTTTATTATATTTCAAATAATATAAGACATGTCTCATAATTAATTAGTATCAAACCTCAGATTAATTAATTAATCTATCGTTCCACTAATTATTTTGGCCGCCTATTGCATATCTATCGTTCCACTAATTATGCAGAATTGTAATAATATGTGCATGAATACATGTGTCTTTTATCTTAATGAGCTTTAATCTTATTTTGACCATTGAAGGTGACAACCAAAAGGCTTTGATATGTTTTGATTATATATTTAATCATTGGTATCGTCTAATTTCAGATACCAAGAAACGACGTAGACGTACAAGCACAATAAAATTCCGCAAGAAACGAAGAAGATTATTGACACATATTCCATCAAAAGATCCTGCAAGAAGACTAGCTCAGATGAGATCTCTTGCCATGGATATGACTTCAAAGAATTTGGAATACAACAACGAACTCACTTACAACCATGGCTCCTAGATCAGCCAATCAATCTTCTTTCGAACACGGGGGCATGCTGCATGTTCTATTTTAATTATAAAACTTCTCTAATTAATTTATTTGTTTCCATTTTGGTTTCTCATTATAATTTTTGTCAGGTACTTTGCAAATAAGATGTAAAGAGGCATTGTATAGAAGAGGCGAATTCCCACCTCTTATTGTAGCATTAAATTCGTTGGAAGGGTACTTAATTTTTTATTTTGGTTTGTTATTATATGATCAGTTCATGCAATTATATATAGTATATTATAGCCCTAATATCATATATACGTCAATACAAAAAAGTTCATGTTGAAACTTTAGATTGATTTGTATTGATTGTTGTCGTGTAAATTTAATGGTAAAAAAGAAGACGCTGATTACACGTGGCAGAGGTTAGTTGCATGTAGGTATACTGTAGAAGTTGACGGGCCCATAAACGATATGACTTTGATCGCTGAATGCGCTGGCGATATTGATTGCACAAGAAATCGGGAGGAAGATGATTGTCACAGTATTATGACTCTCCTTTCTTCAGCCGACGCGTCTAAAAGTCTTATTGCAAGTGCAGATAGGCTTGGAAACATCTCCCGATTTATAAGTGCACTAACAATCACACAACGTAAGTCTTTAAAACCAATCTACTTTTCCTTTAATATATGCTATATCTGGTGAATGCACATAATTGTTATATATCCGCGTCCATTTACACTTGTATGTGTGTATGAATGATGGAAACACATTTTAATTTATGGTGAACAATGTATTAATCTTCAATAGTAGTTTTGTTTAAGTTATGTACTTAAACCGTACACTAGATACACCGCTCATCTATTCAATTTTTAGTTATATATACCCATTAGGCTTATGATATTTAAATTTGATGTTTATTCTTGATTTTTTTATATAAATTGTTTATCAATTTTAACTTATTTAACGAAAATAAATACAATGTGTGATATTTTTTTGTTAATGACATTATTTGATCTTTTGTAGGAAAGGGAGAAAAAAATAAAGTATTAAATGCGTGAGGTACAATGTAGATAAAGAATGTGTGGTCCTTGTCGTTGCGAATCGTGATATAGCAAAGGGTGAGAGGCTATATTACGATTACAATGGTTGTGAGAATGAATATCCAACACATTAATTTGTATAATTTAAGTTTTTCCTTCAAAATTTAAAGTTGTAAATTTATTTTCCTTTAAATCAAACACTCACAACACATAGAAATAAAGAAACCATTTTTTTTTACTTCAATTGTATTGTGCATAAAAATTAACATTAGATTGCGCATGTTTTGCACAAACTTTTCAGATATATGGAACTGGTATTGAACATAAATTTGATCATTTTGTTAGAATAAAATTATAAATTACAAAGAATATTATGTAAATACTAGCAATATTAATACCAAGTAGAATACTGAGCTGGAATTGTATAATATATAATTGAAGAGTGAGGCCAAATATTTGTGATTTAGGGGAATCTCCATTCTCTAACGTGGCCACCATCATCATATTATTACTTTTTTTTTTCTTTTATGTTTTTTGTTACCTTATTTTTTAAGTCAATTTTTTTTTTGTTTTTCAAATGCTTTTTTTCTGCTCCGGCGTCGTTACGGCCGCATTGGGGCTGTTATGTGGCTCCGTCTGGCCCATCCCACCGATTTCTCGGCGTTTCAATGAGTCACGGTGAAAACACTGTTCTGAAAACACTATCATGCATTAAGAAGTTTTGAATTATTAGTTTTCGTATAATAAAAAATTGTGGTAGGGATGCAATGTTATATATACTTAACAAAAGATTTTGTAATAATACCTACTCATTGATAAGTTTAGTACTGATTTTCATTAGCCTTATTGTACTGTTATTGTATGAAAAAATTCTCTAAGATCATGAATATATTATATTCTATTATATTTCAAATAAAATAATACATTTTTGACAATTAATTAGTATCAAACTTGAGTTTAATTAATTACTTTGGTTGCCTTTTACATATCTATCGATCCACTAATTATGCAAAAATGTAACAATATGTGCATGAATACATGTGTCTTTTATTTTAATGAGTTTTAATCTTATTTTGACCATTGAAGGTGACAAACAAAACGCTTTGATATGTTTTGATTATATATTTAATCATTGGTTTCGTCTAATTTCAGATACCAAGAAACGACGTAGACGTACAAGCACAATAGAATTCCGCAAGAAACTAAGAAGATTATTGACACATATTCCATCACAAGATCCTACAAGAAGACTAGCTGAGATGAGATCTCTTGCCATGGCTATGACTTCATAGAACAAAGAAGTCACTTACAGCCCTAGCATGGCTCCTAGATCAACCAATCGATCATCTTTCGAAAATGGGGGCATGCTGCTGGTTCTATTTTAATTATAAACCTTCTCTAATTAATTTTATTTGTTTCCATTTTGGTTGCCCATTACAATTTTTTTCAGGTACTTTGCAAAGAAGATGTAGAGAGGCATTGTATAGAATAGGCGAATTCCCTCCTCTTGTTGTAGCATTTAGTTCGTCGGAAGGGTACTTCATTTTTTATTTTGTTTTGTTATTATATGACTAGTTCATGCAATTATATATAGTATATTATAGGCCTAATATCATATATACGTCAATACAAAAAAGTTCGTGTTGAAACTTTAGATTGATTTGAATTCATTGTTGGCAATTGTAAATTTAAAGGTAAAAAAGAAGACACCGATTATACGTGGCTGAGGTTTGTTGCATGTAGGTATACTGTAGAAGCTGACGGGCCCATAAATGATATGAATTTGATCGCTGAATACGCGGGCAATGTTCATTGCACAAGAAATCGGGAGGAAGATGATTGTGACAGTATGATGACTCTCCTTTCTTCGACCCATCTGAAAATCTTGTTGCATGTGCAGATAGGCTTGGAAACATCTTTCGATTTATAAGTGGCATTAACAATCACACAACTTAAGTCTCTAAAACATATATTTTTCTCATATAATTGATGCTATATCTTGTGAATGCACATAATTGTTATATATCCGCGTGTATGAATGATGGAAAGTCATTTTAATTTATGGTGAACGGTGTATTAATCTTCAAGAGTAGTTTTTTCCTAGTTGTGCAGTTAAACCGTACAGTAGATACACCGCTCAACTATTCATTTTTTAGTTATATATACCGATTAGGCTTACGATACTTAAATTTGATGTTTATTCTTGACTTTTTTTTATATAAATTATTGATCATTTTAATTTATTTAACGAAAATAAATATAATGTGTGATATTTTTTTGTTAATGACATCATTTGATCTTTTGCAGGAAAGTGAGAAAAAAACAAAATATTAAATGCGTTAGGTACAACGTAGATAAAGAATGTGTGGTGCTTATCGTTGCAAATCGTGATATAGCAAAGGGTGAGAGGCTATACTACATTACAATGGTTGTGAGAATGAATATCCAACCCATTATTTTGTATAATTTAAGTTTTTCCTTAGAAATTTAATGTTGTAAATTTATTTTTCCTTTAAATCAAGGGCAAATTACCAAAACCCCCCTAAGGTAAGTCTGAATAAAGGAAATTCCCCCCACGTTCTCGTAATCACGAAAACCCCCCTGAGGTATGCAGACATCTTACAAATCGCTCTAACGGTGTTAAACTCGATAGTATCTTTTTGATTCTCCCGAATATTCCTCCGATAATACCAATTTTGCCCTTATACACGAAATTACCCTTAGGGGGGTAATTGTAAGCATTTTATTTACCCTTAGGGGGGTAATTCTGAGTCATAACTCGTTTTCCGGCCAACTTCCCGCCGGTGTTTTCAACCTCACTAACCTGGAACAGTAGGAACAATTTCTCCGGGGGTTTTCCGAGTGGGATTCCGCGGCTCCGGAGTTTGGTCGTTCTCGACGCGTTCAGCAACAGCTTCGCCGGAAACCTACCGGCCGACGTCGCTCAGGTGGAGTCTCTCAAAGTGCTGAATTTCGCCGGAACCTACTTCAGCGGTCCAATCCCGCCGGAGTACGGCTCGTTCAAATCGCTCGAGTTCATCCACCTCGCCGGAAATTTCCTCGGCGGCGCAATACCACCGGAGCTGGGGAATCTGAGATTTCTCTCACACATGGAGATCGGCTACAACTCCTACGAGGGCGAAATCCCTTGGCAATTCGGTAATATGAGCGACCTCCAGTACCTCGATATCATCGACGCAAATATCTCCGGCCAAATCCCTAAACAACTCAGCAACCTTACGAAACTCGAATCGCTCTTCCTCTTCAAGAACCAACTCACCGGAAAACTCCCGCCGGAGCTCAGCAAAATCTCCACCCTCAAAAGCTTAGATTTCTCACTATATTTAACGGGCGTAAATTTTTGGGCATTGAGGTCTGATCAAAGGCCATAACACTAATAATTTCTTTTTCAGCTTTTTTCTTTTATTATCACATATTTAATAGAAGGATATAATAGACATTTCACGTTTTCGGTTAAAAAAATTCGGTCAACCGTTAGTCAAGGGGGGTTTTCGTTAGTATGAGAACGTGGGGGGGATTTGCGTTATTTAGGCTTACCTCAGGGGGGGTTTTGGTAATTTGCGCTTAAATCAAACACTCAGAGAAGATAGAAAGAAAGAAACCAATTTTTTTACTTCAACTATATTGTGCATAGAAATTTACACTAGATTGTGTATGTTTTGCACAAACGTTTCACATATATGGAACTGGTATATATTGAGCATAAAATTGGTCATTTTGTTAGAATAAAAAAAACTATTACAAAGAATATAATGAAAATACAAGCAATATTAATACAAAGTAGAATACCGAGCTGGAATTGTGTAATATATAATTGAAGAGTGAAGCCAAATATTTGTGATTTAGGGGAATCTCCATTCTCTAACGTGACCACCATCATCATATAATTACTTTTTTTTTTCTTTTACGTTTTTTTTCCTTTATTTTTTTTCGTCAATTTTTTTTGGTTTTTCAAATTATTTTTTTCTGTTCCGGCGTCGTTCCGGCCGCATTGGGCTGTTTTGGGGCTCCGTCTCTCCCATCCTCCTGATTTCTCGGCGCTTCAATGAGTCACGGTGAAAACACCATTCTGAAAACACTGTCATGCATTAAGAAGTTTTGAATTATTATGTTATAATAAGAACTTTTTGTAGGGATGTTATGTTATATATACTTAACAAAGGATTTTGTAAAAATACCTACTCATTGATAAGTTTAGTCCTGATTTTCATTAGCCTTATTATTCTATTATTGTATGAAAAGTTTCTACAAGATCATGAATATATATTCTATTATATTTCAAATAATATAAGATATTTTTCACAATTAATTAGTATCACACCTGAGATTAATTAATTACTTTCTCCGTCTTTTGCATATCTATCGTTCCACTAATTATGCAGAATTATAACAATATGTGCATGAATACATGTGTCTTTTATCTTAAGAAGCTTGAATCTTATTTTTACCATTGAAGGTGACAACCAAAAGGCTTTGATATGTTTTGATTATATATTTAATCATTGGTATCGTCTAATTTAAGATACCAAGAAACGATGGAGACGTACAAGCACAATAGAATTCCGCAATAAACGAAGAAGATTATATTATTGACACATATTCCATCACAAGATCCTGCAAGAAGACTAGCTCAGATGAGATCTCTTGCTGTGGCTATGACTTCATAGAATTTTGAATACAATAACGAACTCACTTACAGCCCTAGCATGGATCCTCGGTTAGCCAATCAATCTAATTTCGAAAACGGGGGCATGCTGCAGGTTCTATTTTAATTACAAAACTTTTCTAATAAATTTATTTGTTTCCATTTTGGTTGCTCATTATAATTTTTGTCAAGTACTTTGCAAAGAAGATATAGAGAGCATTGTATAGAAGAGGCGAATTCCCACCTCTTATTGTAGCATTAAATTCGTTGGAAGGGTACTTAATTTTTTATTTTTGTTTGTTATTATATGATCAGTACATAAAATTATATATAGTATATTATAGCCCAAATATCATATATACACCAATACAAAAAAGTTCATGTTGACACTTTAGATTGATTTTATTTTATTGTTGTCACGTGTAAATTTAATGGTAAGAAAGAAGATGCTGATTACACGTGGAAGAGGTTAGTTGCATGTAGGTATACTGTAGAAGCTGACGGATTCATAGAGGATATGACTTTGATAGCTGAATACGCGGGCGATGTTGATTACATAAGAAATCGGGAGGAAGATGATTGTGACAGTATGATGACTCTTCTTTCTTTAGCCGACCCGTTTAAAAGTCTTGTTGCATGTGCAGATGGACTTGGAAACATCTCCTGACTTATAAGTGGCATTAACAATCACAAAATGTAAGTCTCTAAAACCAATCTTCTTCTCCTATAATAGATGATATATCTGGTGAATGCACATAATTGTTATATATCCGCGTCCATTTACACTTGTATGTGTGTATGAATAATGGAAACACATTTTAATTTATGGTGAACGGTCTATTAATCTTCAAGAGTAGTTTTATTCTAGTTATGCACTTAAACCTTACACTAGATATACTGCTCACCTAATCAATTTTTAGTTATATATACCGACTAGGCATACGATACTTAAATTCGATATTTATTCTTGATATTTTTTTATATATAAATTATTGATCATTTTCATTTATTTAACGAAAATGAATACAATGTTTGATATTGTCTTGTTAATGACATTATTTTATCTTTTGCAGGAAAGGGAGAAAAAAACAAAATATTAAATGCGTGAGGTACAACGTAGATAAAGAATGTGTGGTGCTTCTCGTTGCGAATCGTGATATAAAAAATGGTGAGAGGCTATATTACGATTGCAATGGTTGTGAGAATGAATATCCAACCCATTGTTTTGTATAATTTAAGTTTTCGCTTCAAAATTTTTAAGTTTTAAATTTATTTTTCCTTTATATCAAACAGTCACAGCAGATAGAAAGAAAGAAACACAGTTTTTTATTTCATCTGTATTGTGCATAGAAATTTAAACTATATTGCGCATGTTTTGGAGAAACTTTTCACATAGATAGAACAGGTATTGAGCATAAATTTGATTATTTTGTTAGAATAAAAATAAAGTATTACCAAGAATATCATGAAAATACAAGCAATATTAATATCAAGTAGAATACCGAGCTAGAATTGAGTAATAAATAATTGAAGAGTGAGGCCAAATATTTGTGATTTACGGGAATCTCCATTCTCCAACATGGCCACCATCATCATATTATTAAATTTTTTTTTCTTTTACGTTTTTTTCCTAATTTTTTTTGGTCAATTTTTTTTTTTTGTTTTACAAATTAGTTTTTTCTGTTCCGGCGCCGTTCCAGCCACATTGGGACTGTTCTGTGGCTCCGTCTCTCCCATCCTACCGATTTCTCGGCGTTTCAATGATTCACGGTGAAAACACCGTTATGAAAACACTTTCATGCATTAAGAAGTTTTAAAATTATTAGTTATGGTATAATAAGAACTTTTTGTAGGGATGTTATGTTATATATACTTAACAAAAGATTTTGTAAAAATACCTACTCGTTGATAAGTTTAGTCCTGATTTTCATTAGCCTTATTGTTGTATTATTGTATGAAATTTTCTACAAGATCATGAATATATTATATTCTATTATATTTCAAATAATATAAGATGTTTTTCACAATCAATTAGTATCAAACCTGGGATTAATTAATTCCTTTGGCCGCCTTTTGCATATCTATCGTTCCACTAATTATGCAAAAATGTAACAATATGTGCATGAATACATGTGTCTTTTATCTTATTTTGACCATTGAAGGTGACAACCAAAAGGCTTTGATATATTTTGATTATATATTTAATCATTGGTATCGTCTAATTTCAGATATTAAGAAACGACGTAGATGTACAAGCACAACAGAATTCCGCAAGAAACAAAGAAAATTATTGACACATATTCCATCACAAGATCCTGCAAGAAGACTAGCTCAAATGAGATCTCTTGCCATGGCTATGACTTCATAGAACTTGGAATACAACAACGAAGTCACTTACAGCCCTAGCATGGCTCCTAGATCAGCCAATCGATCATCTTTCGAAAACGGGGGCATGCTGCAGGTTCTATTTTAATTATAAACCTTCTCTTATTAATTTATTTGTTTCCATTTTGGTTGCCCATTTTAATTTTTGTCAGGTACTTTGCGAAGAAGATGTAGAGAGGCATTGTAAAGAAGAGGCGAATCCCACCTCTTGTTGTAGCATTTAATTCGTTGGAAGGGTACTTAATTTTTTATTTTGTTTTGTTTTTATATGACCAGTTCATTCAATTATATATAGTATATTATAGGCCTAATATCATATATACGTCAATACAAAAAAGTTCGTGTTGAAACATTAGATTGATTTGAATTGATTGTTGTCACGTGTAAATTTAAAGGTAAAAAAGAAGACGCCGATTACACGTGGCAGAGGTTAGTTACATGTAGGTATACTGTAGAAGCTGACGGGCCCATAAAGCATAAGACTTTGATCGCTGAATACGCGGGCGATGTTGATTACATAAGAAATCGGGAGGAAGATGATTGTGACAGTAGGATGACTCTCATTTCTTCAGCCGACCCGACTAAAAGTCTTGTCGCATTTGCAGATAGGCTTGGAAACATCTCCCGAGTTGTAAGTGGCATTAACAATCACACAACGTAGTCTCTAAAACCAATCTTCTTCTCCTATAATAGATGCTATATATTTATAATGCATATAATTGTTATATATTCGCGTTCACTTACACTTGTATGTATGTATGAATGATGGATACACATTTTAATTTATGGTGAACGGTGTATTAATCTCACAACATAAGTCTCTAAAACATATCTTTTTCTCATATCCAGTACGATGACTCCTTTTTTTCGGCCGACCCAGCTAAAAGTCTTGTTGCATGTGCATATAGGCTTGGAAACATCTCCCGGTTTATAAGTGACATTAACAATCACACAACATAAGTCTCTAAAACATATCTTTTTATCATATAATAGATGCTATATCTGGTGAAAGCACATAATTGTTATATATCCGCGTCCACTTACATTTGTATGTGTGTATCAATGATGGAAAAACATTTTAAATTATGGTGAACGGTGTATTAATCTTCAAGAGTATTTTTATTCTAGTTATGCACTTAAACTGTACACTAGATACACCGCTCACCTATTCAATTTTTAGTTATATATACTGATTAGGCTTACGATACTTAAATTTGATGTTTATTCTTGATTTTGTTTTTATATAAATTGTTGATAATTTTAATATATTTAACGAAAATAAATTCAATGTGTGATATTTTTTTGTTAATGACATCATTTGATCTTTTGCAAGAAAGGGAGAAATAAACAAAATATTAAATGTTTGAGGTACAACGTAGATAAAGAATGTGTGGTGCTTCTCGTTGCGGATCGTGATATAACAAAGGATGAGAGGCTATAGTACGATTACAATGGTTGTGAGATTGAATATCCAACCCATTATTTTGTAAAATTGAAGTTTTTCCTTCAAAATTTAAAGTTGCAAATTTATTTTTCCTTTAAATCAAACAATCACAACACATAGAATGAAAGAAACCAAATTTTTAAATGGCATTAACAATCACACAAGCTTATGTCTCTAAAACCAATCTTCTTCTACGATAATAGATGTTATATCTGGAGAATACACATAATTGTTATATAACCGCGTCCATTTACACTTGTATGTGTGTATGAATAATGGAAACACATTTTAATGTATGGTGAACGGCGTATTAATCTTCATGAGTAGTTTTGTTCTAGTTATGCACTTAAACCATACACTAAATACACCGCTCGTGTATTCAATTTTTAGTTATATATACCGATTAGGCTTAACATACTTAAATTTGATGTTTATTCTAGATTTTTTTTATATAAATTGATGATCATTTTAATTTATTTAACGAAAATAAACACAATGTGTGATATTTTTTTGTCAATGAAATCATTTGATCTTTTGCAGGAAAGGGAGAAATAAACAAAATATTAAATGCGTGAAGTACAACGTAGATAAAGAATGTGTGGTACTTCTCGTAGCGAATCGTGATATAGCAAAGGGTGAGAGGATATATTACGATTACAATGGTTGTAAGAAAGAATATCCAACCCATTAGGCTTACGATACTTAAATTTGATGTTTATTCTTGATTTTTTTTTATATAAATTGTTGATCATTTTCATTTATTTAACGAAAATGAATACAATGTGTGATATTTTCTTGTTAATGACATCATTTGATCATTTGTAGGAAAGAGAGAAAAAAACAAAATATTAAATGCGTGAGGTACAACGTAGATAAATAATGTGTGGTGCTTCTCGTTGGGAATCGTGATATAGCAAAAGGTGAGATGCTATATTACGATTACAATGGTTGTGAGTATGAATATCCAACCCATTATTTTGTATAATTCAAGTTTTTCCTTCAAAATTTAAAGTTGTAGATTTAATTTTCCTTTAAATCAAGGGTTTATTAGGGAAAACCCCCTTGTTCATATTTTCTAGTGAGGTGGATCCAATTTTTTTCCCCTTTTTGAGATACACCCAATTTTGCCAACTTGACAAAATATATTATATAATTTCCCTTTAACACCCCTGTTTTATTATTAAACGGCATCTATTTCCTTTAATACGTGATTTGAGATTTGCTGATACGTTGCCTAAAATCACGGAATAAATTTACGTGAGATCATTGGCCGTTATATCAAATCGTGTACAATATTTTTTGATGATTCTCTTCATCGTTCCAGCGGGTTTTATCGTCTTTGAAGATTTCTGCACCGTCGTGGAAATAGGATCGATTTTTGAGCGTTTGTTGTTGGACGTTGTTAAGCGGGTATGAATGCGTTATTCGTTTTTATTTTTTGCTCAATGTCCATGATTGTCGTGTACGGTGGTTAGAAATTTTTAAGAGTTGTGTTGATACTTGATTCTATTAAGTAGAACGTTTTTTAACAAAATTATTCCGTCATTTATATATCATTTTTTTTGGCCGATGATGTTTGTTTGGAAGAGGATTGACAGAGTTAGAAGAGGATGGTTCACGCAGATCGGACCAGAGTTGTTTTATATGAGCTTCGTAGTTGGTTAATGCAATAATCGGAATAATTGTCCGCTGTGGTCGAGTTCATGTTTTTATCCCGATCGATAGTTGGTTTATTTGTTTATAACAGTCGATTTAAGTGTGTTGGGTAGTACATTAAAATATAGTTCGTAGTCTTTTTTAATTTAGCGTATGAATTTTGCATTTTAAGTTTATTTTTGATGATATTAATGTATTATCATTCAAATGTATTTGCAGTCTATTTAATCATTTTTTAGTATTTTGCATTTTTTATTTTGTTTCATGATTTTAGGTTTTTTCGATGGCGAATTTGGTACGGATTTTGTTGAGGTTTGGTGGGTTGGTTGCTATAAAGATGTGTTTACGATGTAATGGCTCGGTAACTTCGATTAAGTGTTAAACCGTTGTAATACAGTCGTATACTATTATGAATACCGTATGATACTACGATTATCATTTTATTATACTATTATGAGATTATTAATGTACTAGAGTTTTTTAACTCGACATATTGGTTTGATTGTGTTATGTTGTGTTTTATGTATTTTATCAAAACTCTAGATTGAAATTATGAGATTATTAATGTACTATTTTATTGGTTATGTGGAATACTTTACGTTGGTGTTGTTCTCAATGTTCTTGTCATTTCAGTGGTATATGGTTTGTAACACAATTTCATATCACTACTATAATCGTAATATACTATCATAGTAGATTAATGTACTATATTGAAATTATTAATATACTATGTGGTTGAATAATACGGGATCCATAGTCGATTAACGAGATCCATAGTCGATTAACGAGATCCATAGTCGAATTAGATCAATAAGATAGTCTATTACATGATATAAGGAAAACTACCCTAATTGATTAGTATTTCAAACAAACATATTATTCAGTTTCCATATATATTATTATTTTATCATATATATTATTATTTACCCTAATCGTTTTCATATAATAAGGAAAATTACCCTAATTGATTAGTATTTCAAACAAACATATTATTCAGTTTCCATATATATTATTATTTTTCCAATAGTCAATTAACTAAACCCATAGTCGAATTGCATACATGAGATAGTCTATTAAAAAATATGAGATAGTCTATTAATTTTAAAACACAAATCCGCCGCCGTCACTTCTCAAATCTAGGGTTTTGATGATTCTTCGGCCCATAGTCGATTAACGAGATCCATAGTAAAATTATACCAGTGGGATAGTCTATTAAATGATATGGGATAGTATATTAATACTGATGTAATTCGACTATGCATCTCGTTAATCAACTATGGGCCGAAGAATTATCAAAACCCTAAATTTGAGTAATCCTAGATTTGAGTAACCCTAGATTGGAGCAGTGACGACGACGGCGATGGCGGCCAACGACGATATCACTTCTGGTGGATGTCCTGCCCATCAATTGTTGCAATATCAATGATTTAGTGCTCGAATTCGGTATGCGGTTATAACAGATCTGCAATTATACAAACGTGATAGTCGATTTAGCCAAAACATATGAACAAATCGATGGACGATAGCGATGCAGCGACCGACGAAGACGTACCTACGGCGGCTTGCTCGGAGTCCACGAAAATCGTCGTTTCACGGTAGTGCAGATTTCTTCCCCTTTCGATCGGCCGTACCGGGAAGTGGTTCTGGGAGGTTTTTGCAGTTTATTTGATAGTGGGTTTTGGCATGATAGTGTATTAACGGGAAAATAGGAAGGGAGTTGATATTATTTCAAAAGGTAAAGTAACGGGATTTGTGGGATTTGATTGAGGGTAATTATGTAATTACGAAAAGCTTGGGCTTTTATCAAAATGGCAAATTTAAATTTGGGTCTACCCCTATTATTTGAAGGTTTAAGGGGGTTATATCTAATAGACCCTTAAATCAAACACTCACACCAAATAGAAAGAAAGAAACCAAGTTTTTTACTTCAATTGTATTGTGCATAGAAATTTACTTAAGATTGGGCATGTTTTGCACAAACTTTTCACGTATATGGAACTAGTATTGAGCATAAATTTGATCACTTTGTTAGAATAATTTTTTTTTACAAAGAATATTATGAAAATACAAGCAATATTAATACGAAGTAGAATACCCAGCTGGAATTGTGTAATATATAATTGAAGAGTGAGGCCAAATATTTGTGATTTAGGGGAATCTCCATTCTCTAATGTGGCCACCGTCATCATATAATGTCTTTTTTTTTTCTTTTATGGTTTTTTTGCTTATTTTTTTCAGTCAATTTTTTTTGTTTTTCAAATTCTTTTTTTCTGTTCCGGCGTCGTTCTGGCCGTTCTGGCTGCATTGGGGTCGTTCCATGGCTCTCTCTCGCCCATCCCACCGATTTCTCGGCGTTTCAATGAGTCACGGTGAAAACACCGTTGTGAAAACACTGTCATGCATTAAGAAGTTTTGAATTATTAGTTATCGTATAATAAGAACGTTTTGGTAGGGATAATATGTTATATATACTTAACAAAAGATTTTGTAATAATACCTACTCATTTACAAGTTTAGTCATGATTTTCATTTGCCTTATTGTTCTATTATTTTACGAAAAGTTTCTGCAAGATCATGAATACATTATATTCTATTATATTTCAAATAATATAAGGCATTTTTCACAATTAATTAGTATCAAACCTGAGATTAATTAATTTATTTTTCCGCCTTTTAAATATCTATCGTTCCACTAGTTATGCAGACATGTAACAATATGTGCACGAATACACGTGTCTTTTATCTTAATGAGCTTTAATCTTATTTTGACCATTAAAAGTGACAACCAAAAGGCTTTGATATGTTTTGATTATATATTTAATCATTCGTATCGTCTAATTTCAGATACCAAGAAACACCGTAGACGTACAAGCACAATAGTATTCCGCAACAAACGAAGAAGATTATTGACACATATTCCATCACAAGATCCTGCAAGAAGAATATCTTAGATGAGATCTCTTGCCATGGCTATGACTTCTTAGAATTTTGAATACAACAACGAACTCACTTACAGCCCTAGCATGGCTCCTAGATCAGCCAATCGATCTTCTTTAGAAAACGGTGGCATGTTGCAGGTTCTATTTTAATTATAAACCTTCTCCAATTAATTTATTTGTTTCCATTTTCGTTTCTCATTATAATTTTTGTCAGGTTCTTTGCAAAGATATAGAGAGGCATTGTATAGAAGAGGCGAATTCCGTCCTCTTGTTGTAGCATTTAATTCGTTGGAAGGGTTGTAACAACATATTCTTATCTGCGATATAAACAAAGAAGAAAAATTGAACAAAGATAATTTTTATTGAATTAAAATAAATAAATTGCGGGTTACAGTCTCTATTTTATTCCTCTGATTCTTCTCTCTAGAACAATATATAGTTGACTTGAATTTTTGGAGTCGGGTCATTGACTTGATCTTCTCCGGATTTAATTTGGATTTGAATAACGTTTTCCAAGGGTCTCGCGACTTGAATCTTGGATCGAACGTTGAACTTTGACTAAATTTGACTTGAAAATCTTGAAATTCTTGATGGATTTGACCATTCAGTCTTTCAATGATATTGACTTGAATTTATTAACGTTAATGCGAAGGTTTAGCACCGTTATCTTGGATCGAATGCTAGATTTGATGAGAAAGCCTTGAATTTGATCAAGAACACCTTGAATTTGACGAAGAACACCTTGAATTTGACGAAGAACACTTTGAATGTGGAGAGAGAATCTTACCTCCTACAAATTGTAGAGAGAATTTTGTTCCTACGGTTTATGCTTCTTCAGTTGTGTCCTCTAAATTGTGAAGGGAGGGTCCCTATTTATAGTGGTAGAACAAGAGTCCTTGATGGGCCTTCTTGATGACGTGGCGCGATTTGATTGGCCTGATTTAAATTGATATTTATCTCTTCTAACTTGAAAGAGAAGAAACATTTCTATTGGCCAATAATTAATTGATATTTATCTTTTATAATTTGGTAGAGAATAAATAATCACACTGGCAAATATATATTTAAAATCAATTATCTATTCAATTTAAGAATTAATTTTATTAAATCCCTAGATTTAAAATAGAAAATATGTAATTGATATTTAAATATAGATATATATATATATACGGCATATAATCTTGATTTGATTTGTATTTATATGTTTAATAACGGATTTTCCATAAGCCATAGAATTTAAATAGAATTCCTTGTCCCGTAATTGCACAATTGTTCCTTTCTTTCGGATAAAATTCATTTATCTATAAATGCCCCCACGAGACTTGTTCACAGACGATGCGACTCAAAGTGAATAAGTCACGAATATATTGGGTCTTCTCACTTGATGAATGAGTCACTTATTTTTCGTTTGATTAATAAATTCATTTGTTCTATTAAAAAAAAAGGAAAAATGAAAACCAATTAATATTGCTTGGACCAATTGTATTCTCGATTGAGCCGGGCCATCAATTTATTCAAGCCTACAAAAACAAAATAGGCCAAGACTTGATTACATAAGAAATCGGGAGGAAGATGATTGTGACAGTAGGACGACTCTCCTTTCTTCAGCCGACCCGTCTAAAAGTCTTGTCGCATGTGCAGATAGGCTTGGAAACATCTCCCGAGTTCTAAGTTGCGTTAACAATCACACAACGTAAGTCTCTAAAACCAATCTTCTTCTCCTATAATAGATGCTATATCTGTAGAATGCACATAATTGTTATATATCCCCGTCCATTTACACTTGTATGTATGTATGAATGATGGAAACACATTTTAATTTATGGTGAACGGTGTATTAATCTTCAAGAGTAGTTTTGTTCTAGTTATGCACTTAAACCGTACACTAGATACACACCTCACTTATTCAATTTTTAGTTATATATACCGTTAGGCTTACGATACTTAAATTTGATGTTTCTTCTTGATTTTTTTTTCTATAAATTGTTGATCATTTTCCTTTATTTAACGAAAATGAATACAATGCGTGATATTGTCTTGTTAGTGACATCATATGAACTTTTGTAGGAAAGGGAGAAAAAAACAAAAAATTAAATTTGTGAGGTACACCGTAGATAATGAATGTGTGGTGCTTCTCGTTGCGAATCGTGATATATCAAAGGGTGAGAGGCTATATTACGATTACTATGCTTGTGAGTATGAATATCCAAGTAGAATAACCAGCTAGAATTGTGTAATATATAATTGAAGAGTCAGGCAAAATATTGTGACTTATGGGAATCTCCATTCTCTAATGTGGCCACCATCATCATATTATTTTTTTTTTCTTCCTTATTTTTTTCAGTCAATTTTTTTTTTGTTTTTCAAATTCTTTTTTTCTGTTCCGGCGTCGTTCCGGCCGTTCTGGCCACATTGGGGTCATTTTGCGGCTCCGTCTCGCCCATCCCACCGATTTCTCGGCGTTTCAATGAGTCACGGTGAAAACAGTGTTCAGAAAACACTGTCATGCATTAAGAAGTTTTGAATTATTAGCTATGGTATAGTAAGAACTTTTGGTAGGGACGGTATGTTATATATAGTTAACAAAAGATTTTGTAATAATACCTACTCGTTTATAAGTTTAGTCTTGATTTTGATTAGTCTTATTATTCTATTATTGTATGAAAGTTTCTAAAAGATCATGAATACATTATATTCTATTATATTTCAAATACTATAAGACATTTTTCACAATTAATTAGTATCAAACCTGAGATTAATTAATTCCTTTGGCCGCCTTTTGCATATCTATCGTTCCACTAATTATGCAGACATGTAACAATATTTGCACGAATACATGTGTCTTTTATCTTAATGAGCTTTAATCTTATTTTGACCATTGAAGGTGACAACCAAAAGGATTTGATATGTTTTGATTATATATTTAATCATTGGTATCGTCTAATTTCACATACCAAGAAACGACGTAGACGTACAAGCACAATAGAATTCTGCAACAAACGAACAAGATTATTGACACATATTCTATCACAAGATCATGCAAGAAGACTATCTCAGATGAGATCTCTTGCCACGGCTATGACTTCTTAGAATTTTGAATACAACAATGAACTCACTTATAGCCCTAGCATGGCTCCTATATCAGCCAATCAATCTTTTTTCGAAAACGGGGGCATGTTGCAGGTTCTATGTTATTTATAAACCTTCTCTATTCGTTGCTCATTATAATTTTTATCTGGTTCTTTGCAAAAACGATGTAGAGAGGCATTGTATAGAAGAGGCGAATTCCCTCCTCTTGTTGTAGCATTTAATTCTTCGGAAGGGTACTTATTTTTTTATTTTGTTTTGTTATTATATGATCAGTTCATGCAATAATATATAGTATATTATAGCCCTAATATTATATATACGTCAATACAAAAAAGTTCATGTTGAAACTTTAGATTGATTTGAATTGATTGTTGTCACGTGTAAATTTAATGGTTAAAAAGAGACGTCGATTACACCTGGCAGAGGTTAGTTGCATGTAGGAATACTGTAGAAGCTTACGGGTCCATAAAGGATATGACTTTGATTGCTGAATACGCGGGCGATGTTGATTACATAAGAAGTCGGGAGGAAGATGATTGTGAAAGTAGGATGACTCTCCTTTCTTCAGCCGACCCGTCTAAAAGTCTTGTCGCATGTGCAGATAGGATTGGAAACATCTCCTGAGTTATAAGTGGCATTAACAATCACACAACGTAAGTCTCTAAAACCAATCTTCTTCTCCTATAGTAGATGCTATATCTGTAGAATGCACATAATTGTTATATATCCGCGTCCATTTACACTTGTATGTATGTATGAATGATGGAAACACATTTTAATTTATGGTGAACGGTGTATTAATCTTCAAGAGTAGTTTTGTTCTAGTTATGCACTTAAACCGTACACTAGATACACCGCTCACTTATTCAATTTTTAGTTATATATACCGATTAGGCTTACGATACTTCAATTTGATGTTTCTTCTTGATTTTTTTTCTATAAATTGTTGATCATTTTCATTTATATAACGAAAATGAATACAATGTGTGATATTGTCTTGTTAATGTCATCATATGAACTTTTGCAGGAAAGGGAGAAAAAAACAAAATATAAAATGTGTGAGGTACACCGTAGATAAAGAATGTGTGGTGCTTCTCGTTGCGAATCGTGATATATCAAAGGGTGAGAGGCTATATTACGATTACTATGCTTGTGAGTATGAATATCCAACCCATTATTTTTCATAATTTAAGTTTTTCCTTCAAAATTTAAAGTTGTAAATTTATTTTTCCTTTAAATCAAACACTCACAACAGATAGAAAGAAATAAACCAAGTTTTTTACTTCAATTGTATTGTGCATAGAAATTTACATTAGACTGCGCATGTTTTGAACAAACTTTTCACATATATGGAACTAGTATTGAGCATAAATTTGATCCTTATGTTAGAATCAAAAAAAAACTATTACAAATACTGCTATGAAAATACAAGCAATATTAATACCAAGTAGAATAACCAGCTGGAATTGTGTAATATATAATTGAAGAGTCTGGCAAAATATAGTGACTTACGGGAATCTCCATTCTCTAATGTGGCCACCATCATCATATTCTTTCCTTTTTTTTCTTTTATGTTTTTTTCTTCCTTATTTTTTTCAGTCAATTTTTTTTTTTTGTTTTTCAAATTGTTTTTTTCTGTTCGGGCGTCGTTCCGGCCGTTCTGGTCGCATTGGGGTCATTCTCCGGCTCCGTCTCGCCCATCCCACCGATTTCTCGGCATTTCAATGAGTCACGGTCAAAACAGTGTTCTGAAAACACTGTCATGCATTAAGAAGTTTTGAATTATTAGTTATGGTATAATAAGAACTTTTGGTAGGGACGGTATGTTATATATATTTAACAAAAGATTTTGTAATAATACCTACTCGTTTATAAGTTTGGTCCTGATTTTGATTAGTCTTATTGTTCTATTATTGTATGAAAAGTTTCTGCAAGATCATGAATACATTATATTCTATTATATTTCAAATAATATAAGACATTTTTCACAATTAATTAGTATCAAACCTGAGATTAATTAATTCCTTTGGCCGCCTTTTGCATATCTATCGTTCCACTAATTATGCAGACATGTAACAATATTTGCACGAATACATGTATCTTTTATCTTAATGAGTTTTTATCTTATTTTGACCATTGAAGGTGACAACCGAAAGGCTTTGATATGTTTTGATTATATATTTAATCATTGGTATCGACTAATTTCTGATACCAAGAAACGACGTAGACGTACAAGCACAATAGAATTCCGCAACAAACGAACAAGATTATTGACACATATTCCATCACAAGATCATGCAAGAAGACTATCTCAGATGAGATCTCTTGCCACGGCTATGAATTCTTAGAATTTTGAATACAACAATGAACTCACTTATAGCCCTAGCATGGCTCCTATATCAGCCAATCAATCTTTTTTCGAAAACGGGGGCATGTTGCAGGTTCTATGTTATTGATAAACCTTCTCTATTCATTGTTCATTATAATTTTCGTCAGGTTCTTTGCAAAGAAGATGTAGAGAGGCATTGTATAGAAGAGGCGAATTCCCTCCTCTTGTTGTAGCATTTAATTCGACGGAAGGGTACTTATTTTTTTATTTTTTTTTGTTATTATATGATCATTTCATGCAATAATATATAGTATATTATAGCCCTAATATCATATATACGTCAATACAAAAAAGTTCATGTTGAAACTTTAGATTGATTTGAATTGATTGTTGTCACGTGTAAATTTAATGGTTAAAAAGAGACGTCGATTACACCTGGCAGAGGTTAGTTGCATGTAGGAATACTGTAGAAGCTTACGGGTCCATAAAGGATATGACTTTGATTGCTGAATACGCGGGCGATGTTGATTACATAAGAAATCAGGAGGAAGATGATTGTAAAAGTAGGATGACTCTCCTTTCTTCAGCCGACCCGTCTAAAAGTTTTGTCGCATGTGCAGATAGGCTTGGAAACATCTCCCGAGTTATAAGTGGCATTAACAATCACACAACCTAAGTCTCTAAAACCAATCTTCTTCTCCTATAGTAGATGCTATATTTGTAGAATGCACATAATTGTTATATATCCGCGTCCATTTACACTTGTATGTATGTATGAATGATGGAAACACATTTTAATTTATGGTGAACGGTGCATTAATCTTCAAGAGTAGTTTTGTTCTAGTTATGCACTTAAACCGTTCACTAGATACACCGCTCACTTATTCAATTTTTAGTTATATATACTGATTAGGCTTACGATACTTAAATTTGATGTTTCTTCTTGATTTTTTTTCTATAAATTGTTGATCATTTTCATTTATTTAACGAAAATGAATACAATGTGTGATATTGTCTTGTTAATGACATCATATGAACTATTGCAGGAAAGGGAGAAAAAAACAAAATATAAAATGTGTGAGGTACACCGTAGATAAAGAATGTGTGGTGCTTCTCGTTGCGAATCGTGATATATCAAAGGGTGAGAGGCTATATTACGATTACTATGCTTGTGAGTATGAATATCCAACCCATTATTTTTCATAATTTAAGTTTTTCCTTCAAAATTTAAAGTTGTAAATTTATTTTTCCTTTAAATCAAACACTCACAACAGATAGAAAGAAATAAACCAAGTTTTTTACTTCAATTGTATTGTGCATAGAAATTTACATTAGACTGCGCATGTTTTGAACAAACTTTTCACATATATGGAACTAGTATTGAGCATAAATTTGATCCTTATGTTAGAATCAAAAAAAAACTATTACAAATACTGCTATGAAAATACAAGCAATATTAATACCAAGTAGAATAACCAGCTGGAATTGTGTAATATATAATTGAAGAGTCTGGCAAAATATAGTGACTTACGGGAATCTCCATTCTCTAATGTGGCCACCATCATCATATTCTTTCCTTTTTTTTCTTTTATGTTTTTTTCTTCCTTATTTTTTTCAGTCAATTTTTTTTTTTTGTTTTTCAAATTGTTTTTTTCTGTTCGGGCGTCGTTCCGGCCGTTCTGGTCGCATTGGGGTCATTCTCCGGCTCCGTCTCGCCCATCCCACCGATTTCTCGGCATTTCAATGAGTCACGGTCAAAACAGTGTTCTGAAAACACTGTCATGCATTAAGAAGTTTTGAATTATTAGTTATGGTATAATAAGAACTTTTGGTAGGGACGGTATGTTATATATATTTAACAAAAGATTTTGTAATAATACCTACTCGTTTATAAGTTTGGTCCTGATTTTGATTAGTCTTATTGTTCTATTATTGTATGAAAAGTTTCTGCAAGATCATGAATACATTATATTCTATTATATTTCAAATAATATAAGACATTTTTCACAATTAATTAGTATCAAACCTGAGATTAATTAATTCCTTTGGCCGCCTTTTGCATATCTATCGTTCCACTAATTATGCAGACATGTAACAATATTTGCACGAATACATGTATCTTTTATCTTAATGAGTTTTTATCTTATTTTGACCATTGAAGGTGACAACCGAAAGGCTTTGATATGTTTTGATTATATATTTAATCATTGGTATCGACTAATTTCTGATACCAAGAAACGACGTAGACGTACAAGCACAATAGAATTCCGCAACAAACGAACAAGATTATTGACACATATTCCATCACAAGATCATGCAAGAAGACTATCTCAGATGAGATCTCTTGCCACGGCTATGAATTCTTAGAATTTTGAATACAACAATGAACTCACTTATAGCCCTAGCATGGCTCCTATATCAGCCAATCAATCTTTTTTCGAAAACGGGGGCATGTTGCAGGTTCTATGTTATTGATAAACCTTCTCTATTCATTGTTCATTATAATTTTCGTCAGGTTCTTTGCAAAGAAGATGTAGAGAGGCATTGTATAGAAGAGGCGAATTCCCTCCTCTTGTTGTAGCATTTAATTCGACGGAAGGGTACTTATTTTTTTATTTTTTTTTGTTATTATATGATCATTTCATGCAATAATATATAGTATATTATAGCCCTAATATCATATATACGTCAATACAAAAAAGTTCATGTTGAAACTTTAGATTGATTTGAATTGATTGTTGTCACGTGTAAATTTAATGGTTAAAAAGAGACGTCGATTACACCTGGCAGAGGTTAGTTGCATGTAGGAATACTGTAGAAGCTTACGGGTCCATAAAGGATATGACTTTGATTGCTGAATACGCGGGCGATGTTGATTACATAAGAAGTCGGGAGGAAGATGATTGTGAAAGTAGGATGACTCTCCTTTCTTCAGCCGACCCGTCTAAAAGTCTTGTCGCATGTGCAGATAGGATTGGAAACATCTCCTGAGTTATAAGTGGCATTAACAATCACACAACGTAAGTCTCTAAAACCAATCTTCTTCTCCTATAATAGATGCTATATCTGTAGAAT
>NW_012193720.1:980806-1046930 GCF_000504015.1 Erythranthe guttata | reverse complement strand
GAATGATGGAACACATTTTAATTTATGGTGAACGGTGTATTAATCTTCAAGAGTAGTTTTGTTCTAGTTATGCACTTAAACCGTACACTAGATACACACCTCACTTATTCAATTTTTAGTTATATATACCGTTAGGCTTACGATACTTAAATTTGATGTTTCTTCTTGATTTTTTTTTCTATAAATTGTTGATCATTTTCCTTTATTTAACGAAAATGAATACAATGCGTGATATTGTCTTGTTAGTGACATCATATGAACTTTTGTAGGAAAGGGAGAAAAAAACAAAAAATTAAATTTGTGAGGTACACCGTAGATAATGAATGTGTGGTGCTTCTCGTTGCGAATCGTGATATATCAAAGGGTGAGAGGCTATATTACGATTACTATGCTTGTGAGTATGAATATCCAAGTAGAATAACCAGCTAGAATTGTGTAATATATAATTGAAGAGTCAGGCAAAATATTGTGACTTATGGGAATCTCCATTCTCTAATGTGGCCACCATCATCATATTATTTTTTTTTTCTTCCTTATTTTTTTCAGTCAATTTTTTTTTTGTTTTTCAAATTCTTTTTTTCTGTTCCGGCGTCGTTCCGGCCGTTCTGGCCACATTGGGGTCATTTTGCGGCTCCGTCTCGCCCATCCCACCGATTTCTCGGCGTTTCAATGAGTCACGGTGAAAACAGTGTTCAGAAAACACTGTCATGCATTAAGAAGTTTTGAATTATTAGCTATGGTATAGTAAGAACTTTTGGTAGGGACGGTATGTTATATATAGTTAACAAAAGATTTTGTAATAATACCTACTCGTTTATAAGTTTAGTCTTGATTTTGATTAGTCTTATTATTCTATTATTGTATGAAAGTTTCTAAAAGATCATGAATACATTATATTCTATTATATTTCAAATACTATAAGACATTTTTCACAATTAATTAGTATCAAACCTGAGATTAATTAATTCCTTTGGCCGCCTTTTGCATATCTATCGTTCCACTAATTATGCAGACATGTAACAATATTTGCACGAATACATGTGTCTTTTATCTTAATGAGCTTTAATCTTATTTTGACCATTGAAGGTGACAACCAAAAGGATTTGATATGTTTTGATTATATATTTAATCATTGGTATCGTCTAATTTCACATACCAAGAAACGACGTAGACGTACAAGCACAATAGAATTCTGCAACAAACGAACAAGATTATTGACACATATTCTATCACAAGATCATGCAAGAAGACTATCTCAGATGAGATCTCTTGCCACGGCTATGACTTCTTAGAATTTTGAATACAACAATGAACTCACTTATAGCCCTAGCATGGCTCCTATATCAGCCAATCAATCTTTTTTCGAAAACGGGGGCATGTTGCAGGTTCTATGTTATTTATAAACCTTCTCTATTCGTTGCTCATTATAATTTTTATCTGGTTCTTTGCAAAAACGATGTAGAGAGGCATTGTATAGAAGAGGCGAATTCCCTCCTCTTGTTGTAGCATTTAATTCTTCGGAAGGGTACTTATTTTTTTATTTTGTTTTGTTATTATATGATTCGTTCATGCAATTATATATAGTATATTATAGCCCTAATATCATATATACGTCAATACAAAAAAGTTCATGTTGAAACTTTAGATTGATTTGAATTGATTGTTGTCACGTGTAAATTTAATGGTCAAAAAGAGACGTGGATTACACGTGGCACAGGTTAGTTGCATGTAGGTATATTGTAGAAGTTTACGGGTCCAAAAAGGATATAACTTTGATCACTGAATACGCAAGCGATGTTGATTACATAAGAAATCTGGAGCAAGATGACTGTGACAGTATGATGACTCTTCTTTCTTCAGCCGACTCGTCTAAAAGTCTTGTTGCATGTGCAGATAGGCTTGGAAACATCTCCCGAGTTATAAGTGGCATTAACAATCACACAACATAAGTCTCTAAAACAAATCTTCTTCTCCTATAATAGATGCTATATCTGTTGAACGCACATAATTGTTATATATCCGCGTCCATTTACACTTGTATGTGTTTATGAATGATGGAAACACATTTTAATTTATGGTGAACGGTGTATTTATCTTCAAGAGTAGTTTTGTTCTAGTTATGCACTTAAACCGTACACTAGATACACCGCTCACTTATTCAATTTTTAGTTACGTATACCGATAAGGCTTACGATACTTAAATTTGATGTTTATTCTTGATTTTTATATTTAAATTGTTGATCATTTTCATTTATTTAACGAAAATGAATACAATGTGTGATATTTTCTTGTTAATGACGTCATTTTATCTTTTGCATGAAAGGGAGAAAAAAACAAAATATTAAATGCGTGAGGTACAACGTAGATAAGGAATGTGTGGTGCTTCTCGTTGCGAATCGTGATATAGCAAAGGGTGAGAGGCTATATTACGATTACAATGGTCGTGAGTATGAATATCCAACCCATTATTTTGTATAATTTAAGTTTTTCCTTCAAAATTAAAAGTTGTAAATTTATTTTTCCTTTAAATCAAACACACACATTAGATAGAAAGAAAGAAATCAAGTTTTTTACTTCAATTTATTGTGCATAGAAATCTACATTAGATTGCGCATGTTTTGCACAAAATATTCACATATATGGAACTGGTATTGAGCATAAATTTGATCATTTCGTTAGAATCAAAACAAAATTTACAAAGAATATTATCAAAATACAAGCAATATTAATACCAAGTAGAATACCCAGCTAGAATTGTGTAATATATAATTGAAGAGTTAGGCAAAATATTTGTGATTTAGGGGAATCTCCATTCTCTAATGTAGCCACCATCATCATATTATTAATTTTTTTTTTTCTTTTATGTTTTTCTTCCTTATTTTTTTCAGTCAATTTCTTTTTTGTTTTTCAAATTCTTTTTTTCTGTTCCCGCGTCGTTCCGGCCGTTCTGGCCGGATTGGGGTCGTTCCGTGGCTCCGTCTCGCCCATCCCACCGATTTCTCGGTGTTTCAATGTGTCACGGTGAAAACACCGTTGTGAAAACACTGTAATGCATTAAGAAGTTTTTAATTATTAGTTATGGTATAATAAGAACATTTTGCTAGGGATGGTATGTTATATATACTTAACAAAAGATTTTGTAATAACACCTACTCATTTATAAGTTTAGTCCAGATTTTCAGTAGCCTTATTGTTCTATAATTGTATGAAAAGTTTCTGCAAGATCATTAATACATTATATTCTATTATATTTCAAACAATATAACACATTCTTCACAATTAATTAGTATCAAACCTGAGTTTAATTAATTCCTTTGTCCGCCTTGTGCATATCTATCGTTCCACTAATTATGCAGACATGTAACTATTTGTACACGAGTACATGTGTCTTTTATCTTAATAAGCTTTAATCTTATTTTGACCATTGAAGGTGACAACCAAAAGGCTTTGATATGTCTTGATTATATATTTAATCATAGGTATCATGTAATTTCTGATACCAAGAAACGACGTAGACGCCCAAGCACAATAGAATTCCGCAACAAACAAAGAAGATTATAGACAAATATTCCATCACAAGAACCTGCAAGAAGACTATCTCAGATAAGATATCTTGCCATGGCTCTGACTTCTTTGAATTTTGAATACAACAACAAACTCACTTACAGCCCTAGCATGGCTCCTTGATCAGCCTATCGATCCTCTTTCGAAAACGCGGGCATGTTGCACGTTATATTTTAATTATAAACCTTCTCTAATTAATTTATTTGTTTCCATTTTCGTTGCTCATTATAATTTTTGTCAAGTTCTTTGCAAAGAAGATGTAGAGAGGCTTTGTATAGAAGAGGGGAATTCCCTCATCTTGTTATAGCATTTAATTTGTTGGAAGGGTACTTAATCTTTTATTTTTATTTTTGTTATTATATGATTAGTTCATGCAATTATATATAGTATATTATAGCCCTAATATCATATATTCGTCAATACAAAAAAGTTCATGTTGAAACTTTAGATTGATTGGAATTGATTGTTGTCACGTGTAAATTTAATGGTAAAAAAGAGACGTGGATTACACGTGGCAGTGGTTAGTTGCATGTAGGTATATTGTAGAAGCTGACAGGTCCAAAACGGATATGACTTTGATCGCTGAATACGCAGGCGATGTTGATTACATAAGAAATCTGGAGCAAGATGACTGTGACAGTATGATGACTCTTCTTTCTTCAGCCGACTCGTCTAAAAGTCTTGTTGCTTGTTCAGATAGGCTTGGAAACATCTCCCGAGTTATATAAGGGGCATTAACAATCACACAACGTAAGTCGTCAATCTTCTTCTCCTATAATAAATGTTATATCTGAAGAATGCACATAATTGTTATATATCCGCGTCCATTTACACTTGTATGTGTGTATGAATGATGGAAACGCATTTTAATTTATGGTGAACGGTGTATTAATCTTTAAGAGTAGTTTTGTTCTAGTTATTCACTTAAACCGTACACTAGATACACCGCTCACTTATTCAATTTTTAGTTATATATACCGATAAGGCTTACGATACTTAAATTTGATGTTTATTCTTGATATTTTTATATAAATTGTTGATCATTTTCACTTATTTAACGAAAGTGAATACAACGTGTGATATTGTCTTGTTAATGACTTCAATTGATCTTTTGCATGAAAGGGAGAAAAAAATATATTAAATGCATGAGGTAGAATGTAGATAAAGAATGTGTGGTGCTTATCGTTGCGAATCGTGATGTAGCAAAGGGTGAGAGGCTATATTACAATTACAATGGTTGTGAGCATGAATATCCAACCCATTATTTTGTATAATTTAAGTTTTTCCTTCAAAATTTAAAGTTTTAAATTTATTTTTCCTTTAAATCAAACACTCACAGCAGATAGAAAGAAACAAACCAAGTTTTTTACTTCAATTGTATTGTGCATAGAAATTTACATTAGATTACGCATGTGTTGCACAAACTTTTCTCTTACATTGAACTGTTATTGAGCATAAATTTGATAATTTTGTTAGAATAAAAAAAAAATATTACAAATAATATTATGTAAGTACAAGAAATATTAATACCACATAGAATACCCAGCTGGAATTGTGTAATATATAACTGAAGAGTGAGGCCAAATATTTGTGATTGGAGGGAATCTCCATTCTCTAATGTGGCCACCATCATCATATTATTTCTTTTTTTCTTTTATGTTTTTTTCCCTTATTTTTTTCAGTCAAATGTTTTTTCGTTTTTCAAATTCTTTTTTTCTGTTTCGGCGTCGTTCCGGCCGTTCTGGCCGCATTGGGGTCGTTCCGTGGCTCCGTCTCGCCCATCCCACCGATTTCTCGCTGTTTCAATGAGTCACAGTGAAAACACCGTTCTAAAAACACTGTCATGCATTCAGAAGTGTTGAATTATTAGTTATGGTATAATAAGAACTTTTGGTAGGGATGGTATTTTATATATATTTAACAAAAGATTTTGTAATAATACCTACTCATTTATAAGTTTAGTCTTGATTTTCATTAGTCTTATTGTTCTATTATTGTATGAATAGTTTCTGCAAGATCAGGAATACATTATATTCTACTATACTTCAAATAATATGAGACATTTTTCACAATTAATTAGTATCAAACATGAGATTAATTAATTACTTTGACATGTAACAATATATGCATGAATACATGTGTCTTTTAAGCTTTAACTTTATTTTGACCATTGAAGGTGACTACCAAAAGGCTTTGATATGTTTTGATTGTATATTATTATATTTAATCATTGGTATCGTCTAATTTCACACACCAAGAAACGACGTAGACGTACAAGCACAATAGAATTCCGCAACAAATGAAAAAGATTATTGACACATATTCCATCACAAGATCTTGCAAGAAGACTATCTCAGATGATATCTCTTGCCATGGCTATGAATTCATAGAATTTTGAATACACCAACGAACTCACTTACAGCCTTAGCATGGCTCTAGATCAGTCAATCGATCTTTTTTCGAAAACGGGGGCATGTTGCAGGATCTATTTTAATTATAAACCTTCTCTAATTAATTTATTTGTTTCCATTTTCGTTGCTCATTATAATTTTTGTCAGGTTCTTTGCAAAGAAGATGTAGAGAGGCATTATATACAAGAGGCGAATTCCCTCCTGTTGTTGTAGCATTTAATTCGTTGGAAGGGTACTTAATTTTTTATTTTGTTTTTTTATTATATGATCAGTTCATGCAATTATATATAGTATATTATAGCCCTAATATCATATATACGTCAATAAAAAAAAGTTCATGTTGAAACTTTAGATTGATTTGAATTGATTGTTGTCACGTGTAAATTTAATCGTAAAAAATAGACGCCGATTACACGTGGCAGAGGTTAGTTGCATGTAGGTATACTGTAGAAGTTGACGGGTCCATAAAGGATATGACTTTGATCGCTGAATACGCGGGCGATTTTGATTACATAAGAAATCGGGAGGAAGATGACTGTGACAGTATGATGACTCTCCTTTCTTCAGCCAACCCGTCTAAAAGTCTTGTTGCATGTGCAGATAAGCTTGGAAAGATCTCCCGAGTTATAAGTGGCATTAACAATCACACAACGTAAGTCTCCAAATCCAATCTTCTTCTCCTATAATAGATGCTATATCTGGTGAATGCACATAATTGTTATATATCCGCGTCCATTTACATTTGTATGTGTGTGTGAAAGATGGAAACACATTTTAATTTATGGTGAACGATGTATTAATATTCAAGAGTAGTTTTCTTCTAGTTATGCACTTAAACCGTACACTAGATACACCGCTCACTTATTCAATTTTTAGTTATATGTACCGATTATGCTTACAATACTTCAATTTGATGTTTATTCTTAATTTTCTTATATATAAATTGTTGAACATTTTCATTATTTAACGAAAAAGAATACTATGTGTGATATTGTCTTATTAATGACATCATTTGATCTTTTGCAGGAAAGGGAGAAAAAAACAAAATATTAAATGCATGAGGTACAACGTAGATAAAGAATGTGTGGTGCTTCTCGTTGCGAATCATGATATAGCAAAGGGTGAGAGGCTATATTACGATTACAATGGTTGTGAGTATGAATACCCTACCAATTATTTTATATAATTTAGGTTTTTTCCTTCAAAATTTAAAGTTGTAAATTTATTACTCCTTTAAATCAAACACTCACAGCAGATAGAAAGAAAGAAACCAAGTTTTTTACTTCAATTGTATTGTGTATAGAAATTTACATTAGATTGTGCATGTTTTGCACAAACTTTTCACATATATGGAACTGGTATTGAGCATAAATTTGATTGTTTTGTTAGAATAAAAAATAAATATTACGAAGAATATTATGAAAATACAAACATATTAATACCAAGTAGAATACCCAGCTGGAATTCTGTAATATATAATTGAAGAGTGAGGCCAAATATTTGTGATTTAGGGGAATCTCCATTCTCTAATGTAACCACCATCATCATATTATTTCTTTTATTTTCTCTTTTATGTTTTTTTCTTCCTTATTTTATTCAGTGAAGTTTTTTATTTTCAAATTCTTTTTTTCTGTTCTGGCGTCGTTCTAGCCGTTCTGGCCGCATTGGGGTCGTTCCGTAGCTCCGTCTCGCCCATCCCACCGATTTCTCGGCGTTTCAATGTGACCCCGTGAAAACACCGTTGTGAAAACACTTTCATGCATTAAGAAGTTTTGAATTATTAGTTATGGTATAATAAGAACGTTTTGGTAGGGATGGTATGTTATATATATTTAACAAAAGATTTTGTAATAATACCTACTCATTTATAATTTTAGTCTTGATTTTCAGTAGCCTTATTGTTCTATTATTGTATGAAAAGTTTCTGCAAGATCATGAATACATTATATTCTATTATATTTCAAATAATATTACACATTTTTCACAATTAATTAGTATCAAACCTAAGATTAATTAATTCCTTTGTCCGCCTTTTGCATATCTATCGTTCCAGTAATTATGCATACAAGCAACTAATTGTGCACGAGTACATGTGTCTTTTATCTTAATAAGCTTGAATCTTGTTTTGACCATTGAAGGTGACAACCAAAAGGCTTTGATATGTCTTGATTATAGATTTAATCGTTGGTATCGTCTAATTTCTGATACCAAGAAACGACGTAGACACACAAACACAATAGAATTCCGCAACAAACAAAGAAAATTATATTGACAAATATTCCATCACAAGATCCAGCAAGAAGACTATCTCAGATGAGATCTCTTGCCATGGCTATGACTTCTTAGAATTTTGAATACAACAACGAACTCACTTTCTGCTCTGGCATGGCTCCTTGATCAACCAATCGATCTTCTTTCGAAAACGGGGGCATGTTGCAGGTTCTATTTTAATTATAAACCTTCTCTAATTAAATTATTTGTTTCCATTTTCGTTGCTCATTATAATTTTTGTCAGGTTCTTTGCAAAGAAGATGTAGAGAGGCATTGTATAGAAGAAGTGAATTCCCTCCTCTTGTTGTAGCATTGAATTCGTTGGAAGGGTACATAATTTTTTTTTTTTTGTCATTATATGATTCGTTCATGCAATTATATATAGTATATTATAGCCCTAATATCATATATACGTCAATACAAAAAAGTTCATGTTGAAACTTTAGATTGATTTGAATTGATTGTTGTCACGTGTAAATTTAATGGTCAAAAAGAGACGTGGATTACACGTGGCACAGGTTAGTTGCATGTAGGTATATTGTAGAAGTTTACGGGTCCAAAAAGGATATAACTTTGATCACTGAATACGCAAGCGATGTTGATTACATAAGAAATCTGGAGCAAGATGACTGTGACAGTATGATGACTCTTCTTTCTTCAGCCGACTCGTCTAAAAGTCTTGTTGCATGTGCAGATAGGCTTGGAAACATCTCCCGAGTTATAAGTGGCATTAACAATCACACAACATAAGTCTCTAAAACAAATCTTCTTCTCCTATAATAGATGCTATATCTGTTGAACGCACATAATTGTTATATATCCGCGTCCATTTACACTTGTATGTGTTTATGAATGATGGAAACACATTTTAATTTATGGTGAACGGTGTATTTATCTTCAAGAGTAGTTTTGTTCTAGTTATGCACTTAAACCGTACACTAGATACACCGCTCACTTATTCAATTTTTAGTTACGTATACCGATAAGGCTTACGATACTTAAATTTGATGTTTATTCTTGATTTTTATATTTAAATTGTTGATCATTTTCATTTATTTAACGAAAATGAATACAATGTGTGATATTTTCTTGTTAATGACGTCATTTTATCTTTTGCATGAAAGGGAGAAAAAAACAAAATATTAAATGCGTGAGGTACAACGTAGATAAGGAATGTGTGGTGCTTCTCGTTGCGAATCGTGATATAGCAAAGGGTGAGAGGCTATATTACGATTACAATGGTCGTGAGTATGAATATCCAACCCATTATTTTGTATAATTTAAGTTTTTCCTTCAAAATTAAAAGTTGTAAATTTATTTTTCCTTTAAATCAAACACACACATTAGATAGAAAGAAAGAAATCAAGTTTTTTACTTCAATTTATTGTGCATAGAAATCTACATTAGATTGCGCATGTTTTGCACAAAATATTCACATATATGGAACTGGTATTGAGCATAAATTTGATCATTTCGTTAGAATCAAAACAAAATTTACAAAGAATATTATCAAAATACAAGCAATATTAATACCAAGTAGAATACCCAGCTAGAATTGTGTAATATATAATTGAAGAGTTAGGCAAAATATTTGTGATTTAGGGGAATCTCCATTCTCTAATGTAGCCACCATCATCATATTATTATTTTTTTTTTCTTTTATGTTTTTTTTCCTTATTTTTTTCAGTCAAATTTTTTTTTTCGTTTTTCAAATTCATTTTTTCTATTCCGGCGTCGTTCCGGGCCGTTCTGGCCGGATTGGGGTCGTTCCATGGCTCTGTCCCGCCCATGCCTTCGATTTCTCGGTGTTTCAATGTGTCACGGTGAAAACACCGTTGTGAAAACACTTTAATGCATTAAGAAGTTTTTAATTATTAGTTATGGTATAATAAGAACTTTTTGCTAGGGATGGTATGTTATATATACTTAACAAAAGATATTGTACTAACACCAACTCATTTATAAGTTTAGTTCAGATTTTCAGTAGCCTTATTGTTCTATTATTGTATGAAAAGTTTCTGCAAGATCATTAATACATTATATTCTATTATATTTCAAACAATATAACACATTCTTCACAATTAATTAGTATCAAACCTGAGTTTAATTAATTCCTTTGTCCACCTTTTGCATATCTATCGTTCCACTAATTATGCAGACATGTGACTATTTGTACACGAGTACATGTGTCTTTTATCTTAATAAGCTTTAATCTTATTTTGACCATTGACGGTGACAACCGAAAGGCTTTGATATGTCTTGATTATATATTTAATCATTGGTATCGTGTAATTTCTAATACCAAGAAACGACGCAGACGCACAAGCACAATAGAATTCCGCAACGAACAAAGAAGATTATTGACAAATATTCCATCACAAGAACCTGCAAGAAGACTATCTCAGATAAGATATCTTGCCATGGCTTTGACTTCTTTGAATTTTGAATACATCAACAAACTCACTTACAGCCCTAGCATGGCTCCTTGTTCAGCCTATCCATCCTCTTTCGAAAACGCGGGCATGTTGCAGGTTCTATTTTAATTATAAACCTTCTCTAATTAATTTATTTGTTTCCATTTTCGTTGCTCATTATAATTTTTGTCAGGTTCTTTGCAAAGAAGATGTAGAGAGGCTTTGTATAGAATAGGCGAATTGCCTCATCTTGTTGTAGCATTTAATTCGTTGGAAGGGTACTTAATTTTTTATTTTGTTTTATTATTATATGATTACATAATAAATCTGGAGCAAGATGACTGTGACAGTATGATGACTCTTCTTTCTTCAGCCGACCCGTCTAAAAGTCTTGTTGCATGTGCAGATAGGCTTGGAAACATCTCCCGAGTTATAAGTGGCATTAACAATCACACAACGTAAGTCGCTAAAACCAATCTTCTTCTCATATAATAAATGCTATATCTGTTGAATGGACATAATTGTTATATATCCGCGCCCATTTACACTTGTATGTGTGTATGAATGATGGAAACACATTTTAATTTATGGTGAACGGTGTATTAATCTTTAAGAGTAGTTTTGTTCTAGTTATGCACTTAAACCGTACACTGGATACACCGCTCACTTATTCAATTTTTAGTTATATATACCGATAAGGCTTACGATACTTAAATTTGATGTTTATTCTTGATTTGTTTATATAAATTGTTGATCATTTTCACTTATTTAACGAAAGTGAATACAATGTGTGATATTGTCTTGTTAATGACTTCATTTGATCTTTTGCATGAAAGGGAGAAAAAAATATGTTAAATGCGTGAGGTACAATGTAGATAAAGAATGTGTGGTGCTTCTCGTTGCAAATCGTGATATAGCAAAGGGTGAGAGGCTGTATTACGATTACAATGGTTGTGAGCATGAATATTCAACCCATTCTTTTGTATAATTTAAGTTTTTCCTTCAAAATTTAAATTTTTAAATTTATTTTTCATTTAAATCAAACACTCACAGCAGATAGAAAGAAAGAAACCAAGTTTTTTATTTCAATTGTATTGTGCATAGAAATTTACATTAGATTCAACATGTTTTGCACAAACTTTTGTCTTATATTGAACTGTTATTGAGCATAAATTTGATCATTTTGTTAGAATAAAAAAAAAATATTACAGAGGATATTATGAAAATACAAGCAATATTAATACCACATAGCATACCCAGATGGAATTGTGTAATATATAACTGAAGAGTGAGGCCAAATATTTGTGATTTAGGGGAATCTCCATTCTCTAATGTGGCCACCATCATCATATTATTTCTTTTTTTTTTATTTTTTTTTTATTTTCCTTTTTTTTCAGTCAAATGTTTTTTCATTTTTCAAATTCTTTTTTTTTTGTTTCGGCATCGTTCCGGCCGTTTTGGTCGCATTGGGGTCGTTCCGTGCCTCCGTCTCACCCATCCCAACGAGTTCTCGCTGTTTCAATGAGTCACGATGAAAACACCGTTCTGAAAAAACATTGTTATGCATTAAGAAGTTTTGAATTATTAGTTATGCTATAATAATAACTTTTGGTAGGGATGGTATGTTATATATACTTAACAAAAGATTTTGTAATAATACCTACTCATTTAATTTATAAGTTTAGTCCTGATTTTCATTAGTCTTATTGTTCTATTATTGTATGAAAAGTTTCTGCAAGATCATGAATACATTATATTCTATTATATTTCAAATAATATAAGACATTTTTCACAATTAATTAGTATCAAACCTGAGATTAATTAATTACTTTGGCCGCATTTTGTATAGTTATCGTTCCACTAATTATGCAGACATGTAACAATATATGCATGAATGCATGGGTCTTTTATCTTAATGAGCTTTAATATTATTTTGACCATTGAAACTTTAGATTGATTTGAATTGATTGTTTTCACGTGTAAATTTAATGGTAAAAAAGAGACGTCGATTACACGTGGCAGAGGTTAGTTGCATGTAGGTAGACTGTAGAAGCTGACGGGTCCAAAAAGGATATAACTTTGATCGCTGAATATTATTTTGACCATTGAAGGTTACAACCAAAAGGCTTTGATATGTTTTGATTATATATTTAATCATTGCTATCGTCTAATTTCAGATACCAAGAAACGACATAGACGTACAAGCACAATAGAATTCCGCAACAAACGAAGAAGATTACTGACACATATTCCCTCACAAGATCTTACAAGAAGACTATCTCAGATGAGATATCTTGCCATGGCTATGACTTCATAGAATTTTGAATACAACAACGAACTCACTTACAACCCTTGCATGGCTCCTAGATCAGCCAATCGATCTTCTTTCGAAAACGAGGGCATGTTGCAGGTTCTATTTTAATTATAAACCTTCTCTAATTAATTTATTTGTTTCCACTTTGGTTGTTCATTACAATTTTTGTCAGGTTCTTTGCAAAGAATATGTAGAGAGGGTTGTAGCATTTAATTTGTTAGAAGGGTACTTCATTTTTTATTTTGTTTTGTTATTATATGATCAGTTCATGCAATTATATATCTATTATATTATAGCCCTAAATATCATATATATACATCAATACAAAAAAGTTCATGTTGAAACTTTAAATTGATTTGAATTGATTGTTGTCACGTGTAAATTTAATGGTAAAAACGACGACGTTGATTACACGTGGCAGAGGTTAGTTGCATGTAGGTACACTGTAGAAGCTGATGGGCCCATAAAGGATATGACTTTCATTGTTGAATACGCGAGCGATGTTGATTACATAAGAAATCGGGAGGAAGATGACTGTGACAGTATGATCACTCTCCTTTCTTCAGCCGACCCGTCTAAAAGTCTTGTTGCATGTGCAGATAAGCTTGGAAAACATCTCCCGAGTTATAAGTGGCATTAACAATCACACAATGTAAGTCTCTAAAACCAATCTTCTTCTCCTATAATAGATGCTATATTTGGTGAATGCACAAAATTGTTATATATCCGTGTCCATTTACACTTGTATGTGTGTATGAATGATGGAAACACATTTTAATTTATGGTGAACGGTGTATTAATCTTCAAGAGTAGTTTTGTTCTAGTTATGCACTTAAACCGTATACTAGATACACCGCTCACTTATTCAAGTTTTAGTTATATATACCGATTAGACATACGATACTTAAATTTGATGTTTATTTTTGATTTTATATATATATATAAATTGGTGATCATTTTTATTTATTTAACGAAAATAAATACAATGTGTGATATTGTCTTGTTAATGACATCATTTGATCTTTTGCAGTAAAGGTAGAAAAAAACTATTAAATGCGTGAGGTACAACGTTGATAAAGAATGTGTGGTACTTCTCGTTGCGAATTGTAGCGAAGGGTGAGAAGATATATTACGATTACAATGATTGTGAGTATGAATATCCAACCTATTATTTTGTATTACCTAAGTTTTTGTTCTAAATTTAAAGTTGTAAATAATTTTCCTTTAAATCAAACACTCACAAGCAGATAGAAAGAGAGAAACCAAGTTTTTTACTTCAATTGTATTGTGCATAGAAATTTACATTAGATTGCGCATGTTTTGCACAAACCTTTCACATATATGGAACTTGTATTGTGCATAAATTTGATCATTTTGTTAGAATCAACGGTCCTATTGGATATTAAATAAGTTCAACAAAAGAAACTCATGTTGTGTGGAAGTAAACTTCAAAAAAATTTAACGATCCTATTTGCTTTTATTTATCACTAAACAAATAAAAAATAATCAGTAGCCAATTATTTATTAATTGCTCATGAATTACTAAACAATCTACTACTACGACAACAACTACTGTCACAACAACTGCGACGAGTACTACTACTACTATTTCTACTACTATTACTACATTTATTAATCACTAAAAACATAATAAATAATTAGTAACCAATTATTTTTTAATTACTTATGTATTAGTAAAAAAATATGAACAATTATTAATTAATAATTTATTTTTTACTTTGCACCCTGAAAACAATTCACCAATAAAAGATGAAGTTGTCGTCATTAAGTTTTAAAAATTCAATTCAAGGGTGCAAAGTGCTATTAACTATTTTCGAGGATGCAAAGTGCCCAAATCCTACATTTCAATTTTTAAGAGTACAGAGTGGAATTACATCCTTACAAATTATAATGTTTTGCTTGTTTTGTATACTTTGTGCAATGCTCATTGGCCAAAATATCTCAAACTGTGAAAATGGATGTTCAATATATGTATTAGTTTTTATTGCACAATATATATTATTTTGACGATGTATTGGTCTATATTGTACATACAAGTTGATAATGTTTATTTGTTTTGGATCTTATCCCATTATGGATGGTTATTAAATTGTAAATCAAATTGAAAATTGATTTGTCAAAAATTCGAATCTTAAATTGAATAGAATTGTAAATCGTAAGATTTGTAATTCTTTCAAAATAATATAGATAATTATTATGTATAAATATTTTAAAGAAATTATATAGTGTTATACCAAAATCTATATGTCTTTTAAAATTTATAAAGTCAAACTCTAAAAGTTGTATCTTGAAGAACATAAAAAATTGATTAAATTAAGTATAAATAAATAATTATGTAATAGAAGCTCGGTTATGCTATCATAATCGGTGACGTGTGAGAAATTCAAATTAAAATACAAATGTCTCTTGAGAGCTAATTAAAATAAAATAATATTTATTTAACAAAAATAGAATTGAATTCTTTCCAATTTATTTTCCTACTTTATAGTGCAACAATAGATGAGGAATAAAAGCAAAAGTAATACTATATTGTGGTTTTCTTTTTGTATATACATGATTTAATAGTATTTCACGGGGATAAAGTGTTGACAATAACGTAATAATCACATTAACTATTTCTAATGTCTTTTCAAAATTTTCCGAAATCGTAAACATCATAAATCGTAAGATTTGATCAATTTTTTGACATTTAAAATTTGTTTTAAGATTTGAATCGATTTGGGTATGAATCGAATCGAATCGTAAGATTTTAATAACCATGCCATTATGATTGATAGGAAACTCGTGTTTTAAGCATTGTAGTCAATATCGCGACACGGTACGATTATAAATGATATAAACCCGCATATGTATCGGGTTTCTTTAAATATTGGTAAATATTTACCATATCTATTTTGGTGGTAATTTGTGCATTTTCAGCTCCCCCGGTGATTTGTGTGATTTTCAGCACATATTGGGGTGATTTTGTGCAATTTTCAGCATATTTGGGGTGGTTTTGTGGGATTTTAGCACATTTGACATTATTTGTGTGATTTCCAGCACATTATAGGTGATTTGGGCAACCATCACTAAAATAAATTTATAACAACTACGTTTGGTTTTCTTTTTTCTTCTTTAATCAAGACAAAGACAAAATAAATTGTTTCACATAAATATTATTTTCTCCCGATAAACATGCGAAAACAAATAATTTTAAAAAAATGAAAACAACAAAAACCAACAAATTTGTTCAACATTACATAATTGCAAGCCAATTTATATCAACAAAATCAACACTATCATTTCTAACCATTAACTAAGACTTTTTTTTTTTCATTTTTAATAATTTAATGTTGAAACTGGCATTTAGATCTATTTTGATTTTTGAATGAGTGTTTGATTAAAAATATTAAATTTAACTATATTTTTATTATACAAATATATATTTTGTTATAGTTTTAATATTGCGTCAAATATCGTATGATACAATACGATAAAAAATATGTATAGAAAAACGACACATTTTGTATTTTCGATTATAACATTAGTTTTAAGATTTCTCATTATTTTAACTCATTATTAACTTATATAAAAAATAAACCTTAGGATGTAGGTTCCTAGTGCCAAAACTAATTAGAACCTAATGAGAAGTCTAACTACATATTTGCTTCATATCCTTTATAAATTTCATTAAAAAAATGCCCCCACACATAAAAATAAATTCTGCACCAAGTAATATTTAAACTGCATTTATCATTTTATATTTTGCACTAAACATTCTCATTTTTGTTATTATCTTTTTCTGTAAGACATGTTTTTTTTCATTGTTTGCATTTTCGTATTTTTCTACATACTATTGCAAATTATGAATTCTTTTTTTTTTTTTGTTTTTTTCTTAAATTTTTTTCGGCCGTAGTCATCTATAGAAACCTGTAGGAAATCGTAGTAGTCCGTAGTCAAGTATAGACACTCGTAGGAAACTGTAGTAATCCGTAGTCACATATTCTTAAAACCCTAACTCCTCCTTTAAACCCTAGCCGCCTGCTGCAGGCCGAAACCCACAATGGAAAAGAGATAGAAAACAACAGAGAACCGGGAATCACTCAACCGGCGGCAGCGGACTCACTCGACGCTACTAATCATCGAATCACTCAACGCGACCAAGTCACTCACTTGTATAAAGAGGAATCACTCACTCTCAATGCAATTAATTTGCAAGATATTTTAAACTTAAACAATCATCTCCCATTTTATTTATCTAAAGGGTGCTTATAAAGTAGTTTTAGAACATCCCTCCATAACATAGAAAATTACAAAGCTTGAATGACTTATCATCTTCTAATTCTAGAAAATAAATAAACTTGACCTTGACTCATGAAATACATAATATGACCTGATTAATTGATAACAAGATAAATAATTCGAACTTAGACTAATAAAATAAGTAGAACGCTAAGAAATACCAAAAGACACAAGACCTTCGGCCTGAGGGCAGTTGGCAGGTTCTAGAACATTAAGCATAACTTCCTTCTCGGACCTATTTTGTAAACCGACTTTTTTTTTTTGCTGGAAACTAGAATTTCAGAGCTTGAACCATATATAGCAATAAATTTAACTCTTCGGGAATCTAAACAGGTGATTTTTCAAAGTTGACTGATCTACAAACACCAATTTTGCATCATTCTGTCCTTCTTGAAAAGAACTCGTCCTCGAGTTCGAACCAAAACATCGATTGTCTGTTTTTTTTTTTAAATGTTTGTTGGAAAGTAAGTTCACTGGAGTTTTGAGACAATTGTGACTTGGTGTACCTTTTAATGAAAGAAAAACATACCTAGTCACCTTCTTGAACCACGAAAAAATGTACGACTTTGCATATTTCTCGAACGTGAATTTCAACATGTCAATCATAGACTGAGGCACCATATCCACACAACTGCATGAATCAGTCATCAAAATATACTCTTTGCATATAGAGAGACAAGGTGTTTGAAATGTATTGTTGCAAAACCATACGTCATCTTGTTGGATCGAGATCTCCCCTTGAATAACAAGACTTCCCATCTCCCAATTTTCATGATGATTCTCTTCCTCAGCCTCATGCTCAAATTCTTAATCAGAATGAGGGGGTTTGTCTTCTTCATCATATTGATCTTCCTCGACAAGGTTAATTCCATCAAGATTTTCCACTAAAAAAAAAACCTCTGGTGAAGCTTTCTAGTCACAGTAGTCATCCGCATTTACTATTGTATCAGTTTCAGCAGCGAATGAATTTTCAAAAATATTGGTTGAACTTGAGGAATTGTCAAGTTCGCCATGGGCTTCGCTTATAGAATTTTGAGAAATATTTCCATATTTTGAGTAGGAGAATTTTGTCTTGCCAGAAGTTCATCTACCCTTTGTCGAAATTCAACAATTTCCGCGTGGACATTGACTTCGACAATATTTCTTCGGCGACGGGGTGGCATTTTATTTGATTAGAGTATGTACAACAAGGTGACCTAACTGATACCACTTGATGCAGGCCGAAACCCACAACGGAAAAGAGATAGAAAATAATAGAGGACCAAGAATCACTCAACCGGCAGCAGCGGAGTCACTCGACGCTATTAATCACGGAATCATTCAACGCGACCAAGTCACTCACTTGTATAAAGAGGAATCACTCACTCTCAATGCAATTAACTTGCAAGATATTTTTAAACTTAAACAATCATCTCTCATTTTATTCATCTAAATGTTGCTTATAAAGGAGTTTTGGAACATCCCTCCAAAACATAGAAAATTACAAAGTTTGAATGACTTATCATCTTCTAATTTTATAAAATAAATAAAGTTGACCTTGACTCATGAAATACATAGAACATGACCTAATTAATTGATAACAAGATGAATAATTCGAACTTAGACTAATAAAACAAGTAGAATACTAAGAAATACCAAAAGACACAAGATATTCGGATTTCCCGAGTGCAGTTGGCAGGTTCTAGAACATTAAGCATAACTTCTCCCTTGGACCTTTGTTTCGTAAACCGTTTTTTGTTGGAAACTAGAATTCCAGAGCATTCTAACCGTATATAGCAATAAATCTAACTCTTCGGGAATCTAAACTGGTGATTTTTCAAAGTTGACTGATCTGCAAACACCAATTATGCATCACCGCCAGACACCCATAGACACTCACACACATTTGTAGATATGAAATCGAAAAATATTAGATGCGCCCCACCAACCTAGATCCGCAACACCAGCATCACCCACGTTGCGTCGCCATCCCCACCCCAACATCGTTGCGCCACCGGCACCATCCCCCAATCCCGAGCACCGCCGAGCGAGCCCCGTCCTCATACCCAACGCCGTGTCACCACCAGCACCTTCCCCAGAGTCGTCGCTGCCGCCGCTATCTTCATCCCTCCCCCCCATGCCGCCACCTCTAGCGCCACAGTCGATTCCATCGTCATAGACATAACCTCAAGCTATAGTGGATCGTTGAGGGTCTGACTCACACATGAAGGTTCTATGGCGTGTGGTATCTGGTTACTAGAGAAAGTTGTTTAGGCTTGTGAATGGCATGCATAGATCTAGTAGCTATCGAAAAGACAATGCGAATGATAACTGGTTTTACCACAAGACTAAAATTCTCAAAGTTATCTAGACGTGGACATTGATTAGATCCCTTTGTGACCACCCGTTCTTTGAATCGATCCACAAAACCATCTGATTTTTCCTTAATTCAAACCCCATCGACAACCAACCAAGTTAATACCTTTGAGGGCAAACACTAATTCATAAATAACTATGACACATAAGAGCAGTAAGCTTATTAGACATAGCCTCAAGCCATAGTGGATCGTTGATGGTCTGACTCACACATGAGGGTTCTATGGTGGGTGGTATCGGGTGCTTCGTTACTAGGGAAAGCTGCTTAGGATTGTGAATGACATGCATAGATCTAGTAGTCATGTTATGTGTTCGAACATATTGTACTTCAGGCATATGTTCTTAGTTAATAAGCGTAGAAGTAGGAATTGGGTCTGGGAGTGGGAAATTGCTGGGAGAGTTTATGGGTAGGGTTTGGTGATTAAAAATTCCATTATCTAATAAAGGTAAATGAGAAGGCGATATGCCTGAAGGAGCATGAGAAATAGAGATGATCCCCATCCATTGTGCCAAGCTTTGGTGATGATATATAGCAGTGATTGCGGTAAACTAGACTTGTAGTGTTGAACGGCTACTGGAGATGAATTGGTTACTGATTGAGAAAAGAGAAACATGGTTTCATCAAAGTGAACGTGTCGTTATAGATAGAGTCGTTGAGCATGGGTTTCGTAGCAAAAATAAACATGTGCATTTGGAAAATAAACATGCATGTTCATCAGAAGGATTTCCATTCTCTTATTGTGGAGTCGTGGATGTTGTTACATGATTTTGAAGCAGTGGATATAAAGTTTGGATACAGAGAAGTGAATGGAGTGGCAGATTTCTCCGCAAGACTTTGGGTCTACGTTGAAGAATAATGTGTTTTGACTTTTGATAATTGTCCGGATTTTTTGTACGATGCTTTTGACAGACTTTGTAGTTTTCCCTCGTACTAAATCTATTGTTTTGAAGCATTATGATAATTAAATTTGGTTTATGCTAAAAAAAATGACCTGGAAATGAAAATGGAGAAAAGTTGTTTACAAATAATGGAGAGTTGTTTGAAATAATCGTTTTTTTTTTTTGGTAATCCAATGCCCTTTCTTGTAATTATTGCGTACTTAAGAGATAACTATTTATAAATTATAGTAATCCAACGTCCTTTCTTGTCATTATAACATTAAAAAGATCGTATATTGTCAAACACTTTAAGAGCATACAATGAGTAAATTAACTTATAAGCTCCTTATCCAAATACTTTCAAAACTAATCCAGAAAATAAGACGTAGCAGCTTATTAGCTCATAAAACAACTTATTAGATATAAGAGATCACCAGATGTTACAAAAAAGCATAGCAAAACACGCTCTAAGTGATATTAAGATTTCTCGAGAGGTGTGATTAGGGATGATGGCAATGAGGCGGGTTTTGCAATCCCAATCCCCGCCCCGCAAAAGAAATTCCCGTCAAAATTCCAAACTTTACAAAAATTTATGTATGTTTATGATTATTATATTTATGTATATTTTTTTACTTTTTTCCATAGTCAAAGTTGAATCATATTCTTATCTTGCCACATAAATTTATCTCATTTTAAATTACAGGGGCATCAAACTAAATTGTACTTTATGGGACACATTTGCGGAAGACATAGATGTATTTTTTGCTAATCATAATCATGGGGAGCCTGTAATCATTATCTTACAGTATTGCAGGATCAAGACGTACAATGGTATGCATTATCTATTTAAGAAAAAAAAAACCAATATTTAATGTCCATGGTTGAAGACGGTTCACTTAAACATATCTTCATACTTAAGTTGATTTTTTTTTTATTTCATGACAGGCAAAAACAATATTACAAATTCGTATTATGGAATTACAATGACGATAAACCCAAAGTTGAAAGAATGTGAGGATTACAAAGAAAAGTAAGTCATATTTTAAAATATATTTTATATTTTATGAATAAGCCTGTTGTTATTAAACAAATCTGCATATATACAGGCTAGCAATGAGAGATGCGTCATTTACTCAATCTGTCAGTCACATTTCAAGTCAACGTTCAATCACTATTTCTGCTGATCTACTACAAACCAATAGAATGACAATTGCTGATGTGGTTGAATCCACAACTGTAAGTATTGTAACATTGTTTCACATTTGTTTCACATTTTGTTATTCATTACATCTAACTAATTCCATGTAATCAATTATAGGTAGCCAATGGTGCATTACTTGCAAAGGTCGTGGAAATTGAGTCCCAAGATAAATGGTGGTATGAATCGTGCGTCACATGTTTTAAGAAAGTGGAGACTTCTGGTACAACATTTTACTGTCCAAATTGTCGCACCACGGTTATGGTTGTGCCTAGGTAATAAAGTTACAGTTCACCATAACATTTCATTTAATAATTAAGTATATCTTATTTATACAAATAACTCACTTACAACTAGGTTCCGAGTCCAAGTCAAAGTGATTGATGACACTGGATCTGCTTCATTTGTCATGTTTGACCGCGTTATTGCCCAGTTATTAGGTCGAAGTGCATCTGATATTATAACCGATTTACGTAAGGTAATATTTTTTGCAAATTAGTATAATCTTTCACATATTTCATTGACTATGCTCTTTTACGTGTCATATATCTAACTACGATTTATTTTAAAGGAAAAATTGATTGGGCTATTTCCTAGGGAGTTTGATGCACTGATTGACAAGACTTTTTTGTTTAAAGTGGACATTAGTTCCTTAAACGTTGCAAACAAATGGTCGGTTTACATGTAGCACCCCCCTTCTAGACGGGCGATAAATCGAACCGGTTTATCGGAATATTTATTAAACTAGCGGAAGCAAAGGATCTCTTTGTAATTTTTGAAACATTGGAATGGGGTGAAAATGCAATTATCAAAACTTTATTCTTTTGGGTATTGAAGGCTTTGCATTTTCGAAAATTTTGTTGGATTGCTTTAGCCGAATACTAAGCTTGATTTAGAAATAGGAGGTTTCTCATTCGAGTGCTACATTCTCACTAAACCCGTTTTTTTTTTTTTTTTGGTTCGAGAATAAATCAGAGTTCGGAAAGGATATTTTTGTTGAATAATTCGAAGTTCTCTAACGGAGGCATGGGAATAGCAAATTACGAAACTTACTATATTAAAGTAGGAATTAAGTACGATTCATAATGAAAATGAGTTCAAAAGTACGAAAAGAGAAATGTTACGGTTTAGGGTTACACCACCAAAAGAAAATAACCAAAACTCTAGCATCGTTCATAGGTCCTCGTACGTCTTCCAAAATCCCGGGCAAGACCTCGATCCACTACTCGATCCATCCCGGTTGAGGATTACTACTACCTGCAATTAAAAGACATCTATATGAGCTATAAAGCTCAGTAAGAAATCCGAGTATTATCGAACTTTGGAAATACGTTATACATAATATATAATATTGTATACCCGTTCTTACCCACGTTTCGCACCACAACACAAGGCAATCGGTCAATTCACATATCTCACGAAAACACATCATTTAACAAACTCACGTAATTATGCAAAATGACTAAAATGCCCTTTTTTGTGAAAATCATGAAAAACACATTTTTCGGTTTATCGGATCCGTGAAAGATTAATTTCTGTACCGGATAATAAACCTATTACGAGCCCGTTTTCACTAAGTGGAATCAAACCACTACCACATCATCCTAGTTGGATACCGGCCCACTATATCCGAGTTGTTTATTACCCGATATTCCATTAACCTTTCAAATAAAATCATTTAATGCAACTTTTCGAAATAATGTTATAACCCACACATGACATCACAAATATCAATCAAGTGCCACAAATCACACAAATATCACAATTTACCACATAATTGCACTTTGGGCAAAAATCCCAAATTCACACACACAACCACACACGGCACACACACCATGCACAATCAGCACACACACCTTCACATATTTTCAGCACACACCCGTGCACAATCAACACATTAAACATCACTAATCACTCATCAAAACAAGCTCAAGAACAAATACCTTTTTACCTTCATTTAATGGACTTATTACCACATCTAGGTAATAATCCATTTCAATCAATTTCTCACAGCCATTAAACACATTCAGCAGCAATTAAAGTACCAAAATACCAAAATTCATCACTCATCACCATTAAATCAAGAACATAAACATTAAAGCACAAAACATGTTAAATGGTATGCAAATTGTCCTAATTTCGAAATATTAGCAAACTAATTTCAAAAATTCTCAAATTAAATCCTAGAATTCCTAACTGACTCAAATTCCAGATTCTGAAATTATTTTAAATTTTCACAAAGTTTCGAATTTTCTTGAAATTAAAAACTAGAAAATCCCTTTTTCAATTTAAAAATCTAAAACTCTTATATAACTCTAATTGGTTTAAAAACTTGTTGAATAAAACTTTTTCCTATCTAATACTTGCTGAAAAACAGATCCAAACTAAAAAAATGAGGGATTTTTCGGAAATTGCAGTTTTGACCCAAAAGTTTCGAAATTTATACATGCAACCACACTAGAAGTTCAATTTCTACTTTTTCATGAAAACCCCTAACAAATCTGAAATTCCACTTTACTAAATGCAGAAAGTGAAGTTGAAAAGTTGTTTTATGCAGAAATTTCGGAAATTGCACAATTTACCCCAAAATCTCTAGATCTACACATGCAAGTCTACTAGAATTTCAAAATCAACTTTTTCTTACAAAAATTCTTTAAATCCGAAAATTTTGTTCAATAAATGCTGGAAAATAGTTTTGAAAACATTTTTCGGACAGACTTCACAAAAATTACAGATTTGACCCAAACTTTCGAAGATCTACACATGCAACCACAAAAAGTTAAAAATTTCATTTTCTTGAAAATCCCTTTTTGAAATCTGAAAATTTTAAGGCTTTTGGCCAATAAAAGTTGTATCTAACCACTATCAACTTAGATGATGCATGCAAGAACAAGAATTTAACAAAAAACACTTATTTTCCATTTTTCTTCAAAAATCCCTAAATTTCGAAATCTTCCCCAATCTTTTAGAATTTCATGAAAATCATTTCCATACTATTGATGTCCCTTAATTGCAGCAAGAAATCGAATTTCTTACCTTAAAATCGAAGAAAGAAAACAGCCGAAAGGGAGGGGGCTTTCAAGCACCGAAGTCCAACCAAGCCACCTTGATTGTGAAGGAGATGGTGTGAGCTTCAAGGAGGGAGGAGTTGTGATCTCCCGTAAGGAGGAAAGTGGTTTTGATGGTATTTTAGGAGTAGTCTATGGCAAGAGTTAAATAAGGAACTCTCATTTTTATGTCGGGAATTTTTTTGAAAATGTGAAGTGAGGTGGAGAGAGGAGAGCCGATGATGGTGGTGATTGTTTCGGTGGAAGGAAGACAAGTGATGGTTGAGGTGTAGGAAGAAGAGAGATGAAGGGTGTCTCTTCATCTCACTAATGAGGGTGTTGAGTGTAGGCTTAGATAAAATGATTAGCATTTCCCAAGTGTAAGTGCATGCCTAATTAACATAATTTATTTATTTAATTCAAATCACAACTTGCATCTTAACACACACACATCATCCGAATACACACACAATTTCGGACATATATATATATATATATATATATATATATATATATATATATATATATATATATATATATTTACACATATACCTATATATATATATATATATATATATATATTTTGTGTGTGTGTGTGTATATATATATATATATTTCACACTATATATATATATACATATATATATATATATATATATATATATATATATATATATATATATATATATATATATATATATATATATATATATATATATATATATATATATATATATATATATATATATATATATACACACACACACACACACACACACACATATATATATATATATATATATATATATATATATATATATATATATATATATATATATATATATATATATATATATATATATATATATATATATATATATATATATATATATATATATATATATATATATATATATATATATATATATATCTATATATTTAAATGCATAATGTAAATATTAGCATATATGTATGTATAAGTATGCATGCATGTATGTACGTGTATGTATGTACGTATACATATAGGTATATATATATATATTCCACATGATTTACCAAGTAATTTATCAAACAAATATAATACGCAATTATTCACATAATTCATGTAATTCACGAAATTCCTAGGACTTCAATTTACGAAAATTTAAATCATGTAAATCACACATGTAATTATTCACGTAAGTAGTATAGTTAAATTCACGTAATGCATATAATCACGTATTAATATTTCCTAAGGGTTCTCGAGTTAGGAATATTAATCCCGGGTCTTAGGATTTTCGGGTTTTGGAAAGGTGGGGTGTTACAATCTCCCCCCCTTAAAGAAATTTTGTCCCCAAAATTGTTACCTGAACAACTCGGGGTATCGCTCGCGCATTTCTTCTTCTCGTTCCCACGTAGCTTCTTCGGGTGTATGGTTTTGCCAAAGGATCTTAACGAATTTAAGGTCTCGGTTTCGAAGAGTTTTGGTTTTGAAATCAAGTATTTGGGAAGGTTTCTCTTCGTAAGAAAGGTTAGGGTTTAGATCGATCGGTTCGGTTTTCAATACATGGTCTGGACTGCGAATGTATTTTCGAAGCATCAAAACGTGGAAGACATTGTGAAAGTTGGATAAGTTGGGCGGTAAGGCGAGTCGGTAGGCGCGAGTACCAACTTTGTCGAGAATTTCGAATGGGCCAATAAATCGCGGTGCTAATTTTCCCTTTTTCCCAAATCGCATGATTCCTTTGAAAGGCGCCACTTTTAAGAAAACGGAGTCTCCGACTTCGAATTCGAGATCTCTTCTTCGAGTGTTGGCGTAGCTTTGTTGCCGATCTTGGGCAATTCGCATTTTCTCTCGGATGTTTTTGATGATATCGACGGTTTGTTGGACTAGGTCGGGACCAAGGAATTTCCTTTCGCCGATTTCGTCCCAATGGAGTGGGGATCTACATTTGCGGACGTAAATGGCTTCGTAGGGTGCCATTCCAATTGACGAGTGAAAGCTATTGTTGTATGCGAATTCGATTAGTGGAAGGCGGGATTCCCAATTTCCTCCAAAGTCGAGAATACAAGCGCGGAGAAGATCTTCTAGGGTTTTGATAGTTCGTTCGGATTGGCCGTCAGTTTGGGGGTGATAGGCGGTGCTGAATTTTAATCTCGTTCCGAGGGTTTCGTGTAAACTTTTCCAGAATTTTGATGTGAATCGAGGGTCTCGGTCGGAAATAATGGAGACGGGGACACCGTGGAGTCGGACTATCTCGCGGACGTATAATTCGGTCAGCTTCTCTAAACTGAACGTCATTCGGATCAGAAGAAAGTGAGCCGTTTTGGTCAGTCGGTCAACGATCACCCAAATGGCGTCGGATCCTCTTTGGGTCTTCGGAAATCCTTGCACGAAGTCCATTGTGATAGCTTCCCATTTCCATTCCGGAATTAGGTTCGATTGAAGTAGACCTCCAGGTCTTTGATGTTCCGCTTTGACTTGTTGGCACACTAGGCATTCGACGACAAGTCGGGCCACGTCTTTCTTCATTCCAGGCCACCAGTACAGCTTTTTGAGATCTTGGTACATCTTGGTTTCTCCAGGATGGCAAGTGTACGTGGTTTGGTGAGATTCGGTTAAGATTAGTCGGCGAACGTTGGGATCATTGGGGACGTAAATGCGATTTTGGAATCGGACGAGGCCATCTTTGGTGATTTGAAAGTTGGGATTGGATTCGAGTTTATCGCGGATTTTGAGAATTTGAGGGTCGTTTTGCTGGGCTGATTTGATCGATTCTCCCAAGTTAGGTTGGACTATGAGCGCGTTGATCGATTTGCGGCTAAGTGCGTCGGCGACCACATTTGCTTTGCCGGGGTGGTAGAGTATCTCGCAGTTGTAATCTTTGACTAGTTCGAGCCATCTTCGTTGCCGCATGTTCAAGTCTTTTTGAGTGAAGAAGTATTTCAGACTCTTGTGATCGGTGTAGATGGTACACTTTTCGCCGTAGAGGTAGTGTCGCCAAATCTTGAGTGCGAAGACGACGGCGGCTAATTCGAGATCGTGTGTTGGATAATTTCGCTCGTACTCTTTGAGTTGACGTGAGGCGTAGGCAATGACTTTTCCATTTTGCATGAGTACGGCGCCTAATCCTAATTTCCAAGCGTCACTGTAGACTATGAATTCTCCGACTTTCTCCGGTAGTGCGAGAATTGGTGCCGAGGTGAGTCGAGCCTTTTAATTCGGTGAAACTGGCGTCGCATTCGGGAGTCCACTGGTACTTGACGTCCTTTCGCGTTAATCGGGTGAGTGGAGAGGCAAGCTTTGAGAAATCCTTCACGAATTTGCGGTAGTAGCCGGCTAGTCCAAGGAAACTTCGGATCTCCTTTGCGTTCTTCGGAATTGACCAATTTGACACGGCTTCTATCTTGCTGGGGTCGACGGAGATTCCTTGTTCTGATACAATGTGACCAAGGAAAGCCACACTCGAAAGCCAGAACTCGCATTTGCTGAATTTGGCGTATAGTTGATGCGATCGGAGGGTTTGGAGTACGGTACGGAGGTGAGACATATGATCTTCTTGGGTTTTGGAGTAGATGAGAATGTCGTCGATGAAGACAATCACGAACTGGTCTAAGTATTGATGAAAGACTCGGTTCATAAGGTCCATGAAAGCGGCGGGGGCGTTGGTTAGACCGAAGGGCATGAGAACGAATTCATAGTGGCCATAACGGGTTCTGAAAGCGGTTTTGGGAATATCGGATTCTTTGATTTTGAGTTGGTGATAGCCGGATCGGAGATCGATTTTCGAGAAGACCGATGAGCCTTGAAGTTGGTCGAAGAGATCATCTATTCGAGGAAGAGGGTATTTATTCTTGATTGTGACTTTGTTGAGTTCACGGTAATCGATGCAAAGGCGGAGGGATCCGTCATTCTTTTTGACAAAGAGGACCGGTGCGCCCCACGGGGAATGGCTGGGTCGAACATAGCCTTTGTCGAGCAATTCTTGGACTTGGTCTTTCAATTCTTTTAATTCCATCGGGGCCATACGATACGGTGCTTTGGAAATTGGCGTAGCTCCGGGAATCAGATTGATTTCGAACTCGATTTCTCGGTCGGGCGGAAGTCCGGGAATGTCGTCGGGAAATACGTCGGGAAATTCTTGGACGGCTCGAATGTCGGACATTTGGGCTTTGGGATCGGACTTCGGATTTTAAGATGTCTACTAAGTAGCCGGAATGGCCCTTGTGAATGAGTTTGACTGCTTTGATCGCGGATATGATTGGAATCGAGGGTTTGGGTTGACTTCGGAATTTTAGGGTTTCGCCATTCGGAAGAGGAAAAATGACCGTTTTCGAGGCACAGCCGATTTGGGCTTTGAATTTGGTTAACCAATCCATGCCTAATATAATTTTGAAGTTTTGGATCGGTAGGAGGATTAGGTCGAAATTCATGGGTTGAGTATGAACTCGGATCGGACAATTGATTATGACTACGTTAGAGCACATTTCTTCGCCAGAGGGAATGAGAATTCGGTATTCGTAATTTAGTCGGTTTGGTTCGAGATTTAAATGCGCAATTATGTCTTTCGATATAAAGGAATGAGTAGGGCCGGAATCGATAAGAGCGTAAATGGGTTCTTCGAGGATAAATATGGTACCTGCTATCATAGACGGGTCTTGCTCGATTTGTTCTTGAGTCATAGCGAACACTCGACCGGGGACGTTCGGTGGGGGTTTCGGGCAATCTTTCACCATGTGTCCGGGCTGATGGCATCGAAAGCAATTCCTCGTTCCTTGTACGCATTCTCCGGAGTGACTCTTTCCACACCTTGGGCAGGTTGGCCTTGGCGGCGGTGGCGGTGGTCCGGTTGATTGGCGAATGGGCTGCGTTCCTTTTCCTCGGAATGGGCGGTTACTAAAGTTGTTTCTTTTCCACGGACGTTGGAAATTTGGAGTCGCTCGGCGTTTGTTTTGAATTTCTCCCTCGTCTTGGGCAGCCATGAAGCGCTTTGTCTACGAGTTGGCGGAAAGTTGAGGCGTCGGACATACGAATATCTCTACGGATTTCGGGTTGGAGGCCGCGAATGAAATGATTCTTCTTTTCTTCGGCATCTCGAGCGATGAATGGGGCGTAGAGGTAGCCACGTTCGAAACGGCGGATATACTCGATCATCGGTAGGTCACCTTGGCGGAGTTCGAGAAATTCCTTGAGTTTGTGGGCTCGCACGTTTTTCGAGAAATATTTTTCGAAAAATTGAACTTTGAAATCGGTCCATGGCAGCGTTTCGAGGTTCGTTCCTTCCTTCATTCCTTCCCACCAGTGACGAGCTTCGTTTCGGAGTAGGAATATGGCACAATGCACGCGGTCGCAGTCGGTCATTTGTATGTAGTCGTAGATGACTTCGAGAGATTTGATCCACTCTTCGGCTATGGTGGGGTCGGTTCCACCGTGAAATTCGGATGGGTTCATTCGGAGGAATCGTTCGTATATAGCTTGAGGCGTATTATTTTGAGGCGGGGTTTGGTTACGTTGGAGAAGTTGTTCGATTTGACGTTGGTGGTTTTGGGCTTGTTCACGAATTAAGTTCGAGAGATTAATATTAATGGTTTGATTGGGGTCTTGTGGTTCATCGGCGGGATTGCTCGGGTTTGCTCGAGTTATACGTCTCGCCATTATTTCTATATTAATTATCATTAATAAGTAAAGCAAATAAAACACATAAAGAAAATAATACACATACGTTACCGGAAGGTCCGAGTTTCGCGTCTCGAGGTTCGTAGGAGTATCTATGAACTATGCTCTGATACCACTCTCCGTAGCACCCCCCTTCTAGACGGGCGATAAATCGAACCGGTTTATCGGAATATTTATTAAACTAGCGGAAGCAAAGGATCTCTTTGTAATTTTTGAAACATTGGAATGGGGTGATAATGCAATTATCAAAACTTTATTCTTTTGGGTATTGAAGGCTTTGCATTTTCGAAAACTTTGTTGGATTGCTTTAGCCGAATACTAAGCTTGATTTAGATTTTAGAAATAAGTTTCGAAAGGAGGTTTCTCATTCGAGTGCTACATTCTCACTAAACCCTTTTTTTTTTTTTTTGGTTCGAGAATAAATCAGAGTTCGGAAAGGTTATTTTTGGTGAATAATTCGAAGTTCTCTAACGGAGGCATGGGAATAGCAAATTACGAAACTTACTATATTAAAGTAGGAATTAAGTACGATTCATAATGAAAATGAGTTCAAAAGTACGAAAAGAGAAATGTTACGGTTTAGGGTTACACCACCAAAAGAAAATAACCAAAAGTCTAGCATCGTTCATAGGTCCTCGTACGTCTTCCAAAATCCCGGGCAAGACCTCGATCCACTACTCGATCCATCCCGGTTGAGGATTACTACTACCTGTAATTAAAAGACATCTATATGAGCTATAAAGCTCAGTAAGAAATCCGAGTATTATCGAACTTTGGAAATACGTTATACATAATATATAATATTGTATACCCGTTCTTACCCACGTTTCGCACCACAACACAAGGCAATCGGTCAATTCACATATCTCACGAAAACACATCATCTAACAAACTCACGTAATTATGCAAAATGACTAAAATGCCCTTTTTTTTGTGAAAATCATGAAAAACACATTTTTCGGTTTATCGGATCCGTGAAAGATTAATTTCTGTACCGGATAATAAACCTGTTACGAGCCCGTTTTCACTAAGTGGAATCAAACCACTACCACATCATCCTAGTTGGATACCGGCCCACTATATCCGAGTTGTTTATTACCCGATATTCCATTAACCTTTCAAATAAAATCATTTAATGCAACTTTTCGAAATAATGTTATAACCCACACATGACATCACAAATATCAATCAAGTGCCACAAATCACACAAATATCACAATTTACCACATAATTGCACTTTGGGCAAAAATCCCAAATTCACACACACAACCACACACGGCACACACACCATGCACAATCAGCACACACACCTTCACACATTTTCAGCACACACCCGTGCACAATCAACACATTAAACATCACTAATCACTCATCAAAACAAGCTCAAGAACAAATACCTTTTTACCTTCATTTAATGGACTTATTACCACATCTAGGTAATAATCCATTTCAATCAATTTCTCACAGCCATTAAACACATTCAGCAGCAATTAAAGTACCAAAATACCAAAATTCATCACTCATCACCATTAAATCAAGAACATAAACATTAAAGCACAAAACATGTTAAATGGTATGCAAATTGTCCTAATTTCGAAATATTAGCAAACTAATTTCAAAAATTCTCAAATTAAATCCTAGAATTCCTAACTGACTCAAATTCCAGATTCTGAAATTATTTTAAATTTTCACAAAGTTTCGAATTTTCTTGAAATTAAAAACTAGAAAATCCCTTTCTCAATTTAAAAATCCAAAACTCTTATATAACTCTAATTGGTTTAAAAACTTGTTGAATAAAACTTTTTCCTATCTAATACTTGCTGAAAAACAGATCCAAACTAAAAAAAATGAGGGATTTTTCGGAAATTGCAGTTTTGACCGAAAAGTTTCGAAATTTATACATGCAACCACACTAGAAGTTCAATTTCTATTTTTTCATGAAAACCCCTAACAAATCTGAAATTCCACTTTACTAAATGCAGAAAGTGAAGTTGAAAAGTTGTTTTATGCAGAAATTTCGGAAATTGCACAATTTACCCCAAAATCTCTAGATCTACACATGCAAGTCTACTAGAATTTCAAAATCAACTTTTTCTTACAAAAATTCTTTAAATCCGAAAATTTTGTTCGATAAATGCTGGAAAATAGTTTTGAAAACATTTTTCGGACAGACTTTACAAAAATTACAGATTTGACCCAAACTTTCGAAGATCTACACATGCAACCACAAAAAGTTAAAAATTTCATTTTCTTGAAAACCCCTTTTTGAAATCTGAAAATTTTAAGGCTTTTGGCCAATAAAAGTTGTATCTAACCACTATCAACTTAGATGATGCATGCAAGAACAAGAATTTAACAAGAAACACTTATTTTCCATTTTTCTTCAAAAATCCTTAAATTTCGAAATCTTCCCCAACCTTTTAGAATTTCATGAAAATCATTTCCATACTATTGATGTCCCTTAATTGCAGCAAGAAATCGCATTTCTTACCTTAAAATCGAAGAAAGAAAACAGCCGAAAGGGAGGGGGCTTTCAAGCACCGAAGTTCAACCAAGCCACCTTGATTGTGAAGGAGATGGTGTGAGCTTCAAGGAGGGAGGAGTTGTGATCTCCCGTAAGGAGGCAATTGGTTTTGATGGTATTTTTGGAGTAGTCTATGGCAAGAGTTAAATAAGGAACTCTCATTTTTATGTTGGGAATTTTTTTGAAAATGTGAAGTGAGGTGGAGAGAGGAGAGCCGATGATGGTGGTGATTGTTTTGGTGGAAGGAGAAGAGGAAGACAAGTGATGGTTGAGAGATGAAGGGTGTCTCTTCATCTCACTAATGAGGGTGTTGAGTGTAGGCTTAGGTATAATGATTAGCATTTGCCAAGTGTAAGTGCATGCCTAATTAACATAATTTATTTATTTAATTCAAATCACAACTTGCATCTGAACACACACACAACACACACACATCATCATCCGAATACACACACACAATTTCGGACATATATATATATATATATATATATATATATATCTATATATTTAAATGCATAATGTAAATATTAGCATATATGTATGTATAAGTATGCATGCATGTATGTACGTGTATGTATGTACGTATACATATAGGTATATATATATATTCCACATGATTTACCAAGTAATTTATCAAACAAATATAATACGCAATTATTCACATAATTCATGTAATTCACGAAATTCCTAGGACTTCAATTTACGAAAATTTAAATCATGTAAATCACACATGTAATTATTCACGTAAGTAGTATAGTTAAATTCACGTAATGCATATAATCACGTATTAATATTTCCTAAGGGTTCTCGAGTTAGGAATATTAATCCCGGGTTTTAGGATTTTCGGGTTTTGGAAAGGTGGGGTGTTACATTACACAGCGAAGACGATGTCAAATGATGATGATCTCATACAACAATTCAGGACTCTACATTCTCGCATGGTATAAATTCTTAAATATATAATATAGTAAACAATTTCACATCGATAATAACACTAATATTTTGGTAAAACCAGCATTTAGATGACGAAGATAACAACTCAGTGGGAAATAATGCTCCTCAACAAGATGATAATCTAAAGGTAATTGTCGTAACCTTATCATTCATTATATATGGTTCATTTATGCATATTAGAGTACATTGTTAACGCTACTTACAAAAACATTGACAGGATTTTATCATCGACTGTGAAGAAGTAACTCCTTCAAGCAAATCATTAAAGAAAAAAACAGCAGAGGATGTTCAAGATTGCAATTTGTCCGATGACGGAGCTACACAAATGTCGAGTACAAAGGTTTTGAAGAAAATCAAGATTGAAAAGGACTGAAAAGTCATCCTAAACTACGGCTGGATTCGTTTTTCATTCCTTATGTTATTTTACAGTTTATTTTATTTTATTTTATTTTGTTTCTAGAATTCTCATGACATTTTAATGCTTTTTATTTCGTTTTTTATGATTTCAGTATTATTCATATTATTAATATAATTAGTTTCCGAGTAAAGCCTATGTTTAAAGTTTATTATTTTAAGTACCATAAATTTTGTTTTTTATACATCTGCATTATATCTCAAACTTGATCTTTAATTCCATAATTAAATTGGTTTTTATTTTTATATAAAAGTTAAATTTTGTGTTTCCCTATATAAAAAATATATTCATATTAAGTACGTGTTCCATATATATATATATATATATATATATATATATATATATATTATATACATAATTGAATAGTGGATTTTCTAAACAAAAAAGAATAGTATATATATTATATTATATATGTATATAATAAACAAGAAATCTATATAAAAACAACTCTAACGAGACTCCGAAGTTGATGAATGAATGTTAACAGGACTATTGTAATACCAACGGGACTCTCCCGATATCACGCCACCATATCTTCTTAATTACTGATATATATCAGATTATTAAACATAAAGCTTTAGCCAAATAAAAATAACTCTGGTACAACACGACTTCAGTTTTCTCAGAGAGGATAGATCTCATCGTAGCTTTTTTTTTCCATTCGGCCAGAAACCTGAACCTTTATATCATCTCCGTCTTTTATTAGTTGTCGCTTAAATTTATATACTCTTACACGACAATTTCAATATATTTGTTGCTGTTAAATTATTTTTTATTTTCTAAAATTGTTATCGTTTTGTACTTCCTGATTGACCAATTGGTATCTTTTCAGGGTCCTCTTTAGACTGGATATAAGCTCTTCCGTTTCTTCAGGAACCTGTATTAGAGAACCGAACAATGTCTTCGAAAAGAAAGCATAAAAAAAGGTTATTTACATCAACAAGCGATTCGGAAAACACTGAACAACCTCCGTCATCAAACAGACAATCAACAACCGATACTGGTGTTATGCTTTCTCAATGTAGTACTAATCGTCAGTGTGATATTTTAGGTAAGTTTTGATACTACTCATGCACTCCTTATTATTTATACTTTCTACTGTTATGTTACAATATATAGTACAAAATTCAATAAAAATAAATTTATTAACGAGTTTCATCTTTATAGATTCTGACAGTATAGTTTCCAAGTTTATGAGAATCTTCAACCATGTATACAAGCTCATCACTCATGCTGAATTAAACTATATATTTTTATTAAAATATCATAATTTCTTTATTACAATAATACATCTATGAACAAAACAATACAGTTACAATTTCGGAAGATGTGGATGGTGAGGGACTAGAAGAAACTATAGCAATATCAAATAACGGTATCTTATCTACATTCCTAATACCACATCGTATTTCATATAAACATACATGGGAATTTTTTCGGATATGTAATGCTTAAATATTATTTTATTATAATTAATAGAAAATGCGGAATACTGGGACATCGGTGATCGTGATTATGAATGCGAGTATTGTGGCGCACTCATGTGGTACGAAGAAAGAGTGCAGAAGCACATTGTCAATTCATCAAGACCAACGTTCTCATTGTGCTGTATTCAAGGAAAGGTTGAACCCCCTCTTCTAACAGATCCTCCTCAAGTTCTTAGAGAGCTGTTCTTCAATCGCGATGCAAGAAGTAAATATTTTCTTGACAATATTCGATCATTCAACATGATGTTCTCTTTTACATCTTTGGGGGGAAGAATTGATAATTCTTTAAACGATGGAAATGCACCGCCTACATTTATTATGTGCGGTGAGAACTATCATCGAATCAGAAGCTTGGTTCCAATGCAAGGTTCAACACCAAAATTTTCTCAATTGTATATATACGATACACAAAATGAAGTGACGAATAGAATGCAAGTTGTAAGGTACACAAATACTAATTTGGAATATTCAATTTAAGAATATTATTGTTTAACTTTTTTGAAATATATTAATGTGCATTGTTCGTATGTTTATCACAGGTTGGAATCAGGAAGTAGTGTACTTCGAAACTCTATTGTTAGTGATATAAAAGACATGCTTGATCAAAACAACCCATACGCACAAGCATACAGAATGGCAAGAGATAGATTTGAAAACACTGATATCCATAACGTGAGATTACGACTTATTGGAAAAAGAGATCGTGATGGAAGAAGATATAATCTACCGTGCATATCTGAAGTAGCTGCACTTATTGTTGGGGATTTCGATTTTGCTGATGGTGAGAGGGATATCATTGTAGAGACACAATCGGGATTATTACGACGTATATCCCTATTAAGTCCTGCTTATCTACCGCTTCAATATCCTTTGTTGTTTCCACGAGGAGAACATGGATACAGAGAAGATATTCCCCTCAGATATAGCAACAAAGTATTTAGTAAGAGAAGGCAAAAGGTTTCAATGCGAGAGTTTATGTCATACAGAATTCAAGACAGGACCAGGGAAAATGCTGTCATATATATTATACACAAAGGTTGTTCCAGCAATTCTTGGTTGATATTTTTAGTATGATTAAATCAGCACGCTTGACATATATTCGGACTCATCAAAAAGAGTTAAGGGCTGAGATGTATAAAGGATTGTGTGAATCAATTCTAAGGGGGGAAGTTGATCCGTCGGTAACCGGAAAACGTATTATAGTGCCAGCTTCATTTACAAATGGAGCTCGATACATGATTCAAAATTACCAAGACGCGATGGCAATATGTCGATGGGCGGGTTACCCGGACATATTCATCACATTCACATGCAACCAAAATTGGATTGAAATAACCAGATCATTGAAAAGAAAAGGTTTGAAATGTGAGGATAGACCTGACTTGGTTTGTCGGGTTTTCAAGATGAAACTCAATCAGCTGATAAAGGAGATTAAGCAAGGACACGTTTTCGGAAAAGTCAAATCAGGTACACAATAAAACTCTTATTCTACATAAATAATTTCTTTGAAATTTGTTATAATTCCAATAAATTGTTTTGAATATATATGCATAATACTGATATTTTTTTTATACTTACATTTTTTGCAGTGATATACACTATTGAATTTCAAAAGCGAGGCTTACCACATGCTCATATACTTATTTTCTTGCACTCTAATAATAAATACTCGAATCCGGAAGATTTAGAAAAAATAATTTCTGCTGAAATACCAGCAGAAGAGGAAGATCCTATCCTTTATAGTGTTGTTACGTCTCTTATGATACATGGTCCATGTGGCGTATTTAATCCCCATTCCTCCTGCATGCAAGATGGAAAGTGCACCAAGTATTTCCCTAAAAAAATTAACGACCGTACATCTCAAGACGAAGATGGATATCCCTTATACAAAAGGAGACACAATGGAAGAGTTGTTAAAAAGAGAAATAATTTTGTTGATAATAGGTTTTTAGTTCCTCATAATCCATATTTGATGAAGAAGTACAAGGCACATATAAATGTGGAGTGGTGTAATCAATCAAGGACGATTAAGTACCTGTTCAAGTATGTCAATAAAGGCCATGATCTTTTACAGTTTCCAGGTACTACATCAGCATTTTATTATCTTTTACATTTTAACAATAATTCTCTTAAATGCACATTATATTGTGTTTTTTGCAAATATTATTAATTTATTCTTTTTTTCTTCACAGATTTGCAACTTAGTGAAGATCAGTTGAAAAACTTCGCTCTTGCAGAGATTGAGAATATTTTGCACAGTAATAATAGGAGTCTAGCTAACTTTCCGACAATGCCTCAACCGGACATGTCTTTGGTAACACAAGTTCAAAATAGACTTATATATGATGAACTCAACTATGATAGACATGAATTAGCTATGGAACATTCCAAACTATTGTCCAGTCTTACCGATGAACAAAAGAGTATATATGAAAAAATAATGCTTCATGTGACAGAAAAACGTGAAAGATTATTTTTTCTTTATGGATATGGTGGTATAGGTAAGACGTTTATTTGGAAAACACTCTCTGCAGCTTTAAGGTCACGGGGTGAAATAGTACTCACAGTTGCTTCGAGCGGAATATCGGCTCTACTCATTCCAGGTAGACGAACAGCACACTCAAGGTTTGTAATCCCTATAAATGTTCATGAAGCTAGAGTCTACATGCAATATTGCATTTGGGACTCCACTAGCTGAGTTAATAATCAAAGCAAAACTTATAATTTGGGATGAGGCTCCTATGACTCATAAGCATTGCTTTGAGGCTGTAGACAGAACTCTTAGGGATATTTTGAAGTATTCTATTCATGATAGCAAAAACAAACCTTTTGGCGGAAAAACAGTAGTTTTTGGGGGAGATTTTAGACAAATACTACCTGTCATCCCGAAAGGAACAAGACAACAGGTTGTGTTTGCAAGCATCAATTCCTCATATTTATGGAAGTTTTGCCATGTACTAACACTGACAAAAAATATGAGATTACAGTCAGACAATCAAAATTTGGAAGAAATGCAAACTTTCTCAAGTTGGGTGTTAAGCATAGGTGATGGTACTATTGGTGGTCATAATGATGGTGTTTTGAATATTGAAATCCCTGATGATCTACTCATAAAACAATCGGGTAACCTACTTCAATCAATTGTAGAAGCTACATATCCTTCGTTTCTAAGTAAAATCAGTGATTTTACTTATTTACAGCAAAGAGCTATATTAGCACCTACAAATGAGATTGTGGAAGAGGTAAACAATTACATGTTAGCTTTAATGCCAGGTGAGACAACGACATATTTGAGTTTTGACAGTCCATGCACAGCAAATGGGAGTATTGACACACATCATGATATTCATACACCAGAATTTCTAAATTCTATAACATCTTCTGCTCTTCCTAACCATGAGTTGAAACTTAAGATTGGTGTACCTGTTATGTTGCTAAGGAATATTGATCAATCGTCGGGGTTGTGCAATGGTACACGACTCCAAATCACACGACTAGGAAATCGTGTGTTGGAAGCCAAAATAATATCAGGAATAAATGTGGGTGATATAGTCTTTATTCCAAGGTTGACTTTAACGCCATCAGACAGTAGAATTCCCTTTCACTTCCAACGACGGCAGTTCCCTATTTCTCTATCGTTTGCTATGACTATCAATAAAAGTCAAGGTCAATCTCTTCAACATGTTGGTATATATCTAAAAAAACCTGTGTTTTCACATGGACAACTATATGTTGCCGTTTCAAGAGTTACAAGTCGTAAGGGTTTAAAGATACTCATATGTGATAATGAGGGGAATACTACAAATTCCACGACAAACGTTGTTTACAGAGAAAGATTTCAAAACTTAAGGTAACAATTAACTTTTATTACTGCTATTTAATTAATTTAAATTGTTATTTATTTCTTACTGTTATCCAATTATTCTACATACAAATATATTGTACGAATGTATTTTTTTAGTATTTAGTTGACTGTTTATTGTTACTTTTAAATATTTAATCTATTGTTTTCTTTCTTTGTTCATTTTTTTTCTTTTTCTCTACCCATTTGCAGGCAGGGATGATGCTCATGACATCGAACATACTTCTGCAAACGAAAAATGAGTGACATTATTACGGTAATATTAGTCATTTTTCTTATTCAGTTGTATTTTTCAAATAACTCTTCTTTTTTTTTTTTTTTTTATATAGGAATCACTGAATCGGTGTTCAAAATAATATAAATTACTTGCATTATTTTCCAGTGTTGTTGTTGAGTTACCCTCAAATAAATAACAAATAATTTTTATAATAATCTTTTGTAGGCCCTCAAGATACTATGTGTTTGCTGCACTACATCTCTCGATTCCATTCTATACCATGTTTAAGAAGTGGAATGAGTCATCCATTTTGCTACAGTTATCTATTAATAAATTTTATGTGAACAATTTATGCGGAAACTTCAATATTTACGCTTAATACTACGTTCATAAAGTATTTTTCTTCCTAATGCATATTATGTCTTAATACTATAAAGTTATTAGGAGTAGTTTCAGGGCAATTCTAAATTATTCTTTGGTTCAAATGCCAAACCTATCGCACGGAAAAAAAACCTTATCATTTTTTAATTACGCAAAATATTTACCGTCTACTATATTTTGCGATTCAATACAATTTTGATCATTTCTTCACATTTTTTTATATAAAATATTATTGAATAATATTATCTAAAAATACACTGACCGTGCATCGCACGGGTAGATATATATATATATATATATATATATATATATATATATATATATATATAAAATAAAACTGAGAACCGCCACTAATAAGTAGTCTGACCTTTATATTTGAGGCATAAAAAAAAAAGTGCCTCTAAATTTGAAAGACAAGTGCCCCCAAAAGATTAATAAATAAGATATATTATTAGATGTCCTAATAGATCGAATTTGAGGCATTTATGAAAAAATGTCTCTAACAAAGTGTCCCTATATCCATATTTTGTTGTAGTAGCCTGTTGTTTTAACTCTATTTAGGGGTGTAAAATGAAACGGAATTTCTAATCTCCGTCAAATATTTTGATCCGAAATTTTCCGATTCTCGAACAATATTTTCCAATTCGAACTTCGAAATTATTTGGATAAGTTGGAGTTGGAATATATATATATGAGATTCCAATTTCCAATCCAATTTTATGTTCCGAAAATAATCCGCAAATTCCGATTTTTTTTCTCCGAATATTACACTTAAAATACCAATATTATTGTGTATTTTATATTTTAGGTGACCTAAAATTAAAATTTTCCGAATTCAGATCCGAAATTTTCCTATTTTGGAACAATTTTTTATTCCAATTTCCGAAATTCCGATTATTTCCGATTTTCTTTGGAACGGTATTGAAACTAATTTTCACTTCCGAAACAAATCATTTTTTTCCGAAAGAACTAGTTCCGATCAGTCCGATTTAAACCTCTAATATATTGTATGGGAAAATTGAGTCCATCAGTATCAGGGTTAGTATTCATCTATATTGTCAATTAATTTTGTTTGTAAAATAATCAAATCTAACATTAACATTAAATTAAAAATAAAAAAAGAATTGATAATATTTATTCGAAGCTAAAGTACTTTCGATATTTAAAGAAAAAATATCAAGGTAAAATAATTTTAATTAATATAAAGATGTCATGTCATTTTTTTAATCACTGTTGGAGTAGAAAAAATATATTATCCAACACTCCAACAATTTATAAAAATTAGAAGTAACTTATAAGGCTCTAAATCTAAATTAAAAAAGAATATTTAATTAATACTTTTTTTTTCATCAATTAAATTTTAAATAAAAAAGTAATATCAATAAAAAATAATAATAAAATCTCTAACAATTTGCGTAATCAAAAAGCAAATGACGAGAGCACATACATGGATCCTTGCTCGTCAGGTGGCTAATGGGAGCCAACCGCTGCTGGTGGCTACCGTCGGATCAAAGTGCAGGTCGATGAGAGAGATTATGAGGGTGGCGAAGCGGGTGGACCTGGCGGCGGAGAATGACGTCGGCGGGGATTATTACAGATAATTGAGGTGCGAGGAATGTGGCTCCGGCGAAAGAGAAGATGAGCTTCTGTTGTGCAACAAATGTGATAATACTTCATTTGGTTCAAACCTGAGAATAATTAATTCCTCTGGCCTCCTTTTGCATATTTATCATTTCACTAATTATGCAGACATGTAACAATATGTGCATGATTACATGTCTTTTATCTTACTGAGCTTTAATCTTATTTTGACCATTAAACGTTACAACCAAGAGGCTTTGATATGTTTTGATTATATATTTAATTCTTGGTACCGTCCAATTTCAGATACCAAGAAACGACGTAGAGATACAAGAACATTAGAATTCAGCAAGAAACAAAGAAGATTATTGACACATATTCCATCACAAGATCCTGTAAGAAGACTAGCTCAGATGAGTTTACTTGCCATGGCTATGACTTCACATAATTTGGAATACAACAACGACACTTATAACCCTAGCATGGCTCATAGATCAGCCAATCGATCTTCTTTCGAAAACGGGCGCATCCAGGTTCTATTTTAATTATAAACCTTCTCTAATTAATTTATTTATTTCCATTTTGGTTGCTCATTATAATTTTTGTTAGGTTCTTTGCAAAGAAGATGTAGAGATACTGAAAAACTGTAGGGCATTGTATATAAGAAGAGAATTCCCACCTCTTGTTGTAGCATTTGAAGGGTACTTAATTTTTTATTTTATTTTATTATTATATGATCAGTTCATGCAATTATATATAGTATATTATAGCCCTAATATCATATATGTACGTCAATACGAAAAAATTCATGTTGAAACATTAGATTGATTTGAATTTGATTGTTGTCGAATGTAAATCTAATGGTAAAAAAGAAGGCGTCGATTACACAAGGCAGAGGTTAGTTGCATGTAGGTATACTGTAGAAGCTGACGTGCCCATAAGGGATATGATTTTGATCGTTGAATACGCAGACAATGTTGATTACATAAGAAATCGGGAGGAAGATGATTGTGACAGTATGATGACTCTCCTTTCTTCAGCCGACCCGTCAAAAATTCTTGTTGCATGTGCAGATAGGCTTGGAAACATCTCCCGATTTATAAGTGGCATTAACAATCACACAACGTAAGTCTCTAAAACCAATCTTCTTCTCCTATAGTAGAGCTATATCTGGTGAATGCACATAATTGTTATGTATCCGCGTCCATTTACACTAGTATGTGTGTATGAATGATGGAAACACATTTTAATTTATGGTGAAAGGTGTATTAATCTTCAAGAGTAGTTTTGTTGTAGTTATGCACTTAAACCGTACACTAGATACACTGCTCACTTATTCAATTTTTAGTTATGTATACCGATTAGGCTTACGATACTTAAATTTGATGTTTATTCATGATTTTTTTTTATATAAAACAGTCGATCATTTTCAGTTATTAAAAGAAAATGAATACAATGTGTGATATTGTCTTGTTAATGACATCATTTGATCTTTTACATGAAAGACAGAAAAAAACAAAATATTAAATGCTAAGGTACAACGTAGATAAAGAATGTGTGGCGCTTCTCGTTGCGAATCGTGACATAGCAAATGGTGAGAGGCAATATTACGATTACAACGGTTGTGAGTATGAATATCCAACCCATTGTTTGTATAATTTAAGTTTTTCCTTCAAAATTTAAAGTTGTAAATTTATTTTTCCTTTAAATCAAACACTCACGGCAGATAGAAAGAAAGAAATCAAGTTTTTTACTTCAATTGTATTGTGCATAGAAATTTACATTAGATTGCGCATAATTTGCACAAACTTTTCACATATATGCAACTGATATTGAATATAAATTTGATTATTTTGTTAGAATCAACGATCCTATTAAATATTAGGTAAGTTCAACAAAATAAACTCATGTTATGTGGATGTAATCTTCAAAAAAAATTAACGGTCCTATTTGTTTTTTATTAATCACTAAACAATTAAAAAATTATTAGTAACCAATTATTTATTAATTTCTCATAAATTACTTGTTAGAATTTATTTCGTGCAGATATAAATTATTTGTGTCAGATTCAGTTTTTCGTTACTGTTGCGTGAAGAGTTGCAACAGTTCGTGAAACAGTTTGTAAAAACAGAAATAAACGAGACACAAATTTAATGTGGTTCGGATACAACTGTACCCTACATCCACGGGGACCTGCAAATAAAATTTACTAATTTTTAGTTTTACGAATACAATAATAGGACTTAATCAAAATACAAAGACTCCCTCTTTGTTGACGCCGTTCTTGTATACTACGCTGAATTATAAATCTTCAATTTGCAGCACGTCCCTTGCTCCGCACGGTTGAACTCCCTTCAACGCTGAATCCCTCAGTCGGCGGATCGATCTCCTCCCGAGATCTATTTAAGCCCCTCTCCCGAAGAACCGATCTTCTTTTTATATAGAAGAAGCAAACTTGTGATACTCCTTGAATCTTGGTGTCTTCACCACAAAGCCTTGAAGCCGATATATTTTCTATGAAAATCACGTATCACGATGGAACAATAAAAACGAGAGCCAAGAATATTTTATGTGAAAACTTCTCTCGATGAAAAAGACGTTCCGGGCGCAGCAAATAAAAAGAGCAGAAAAATATGATTTTTCTCTCCAACGAAAGGCGTAGAGTATGAGGCGCCGTTGTGCTGTATTTATACATCTATGGGAGATAAGAATCCTACAAGGAAAATAGAGTCCATTAGGGTTAGGAAACTCTTAATTACGTAGGAAACAATATTTTCAATACAAGGAAACTCTTTAGAAGAATAATTCCTATTATAAATCAATTAATGACAAATTAAAGGAATTAAAAGCTACAAGGACTCTTCCCTTCTTTAGATCACGGTATATGAAAACTTGTGGCACAAGTTTTATTAATTCTCGTATAATTAGAATCCATGGGATTCTAACAATCTCCCCCTTTGTCGTTTATTGATTATAATTATTTTGTCCCGCTGAGTAAAAAAAACCTGAAAATAAAACAATCAGATCATTAGACCGAAGCAAATAAAACGAAAGATCATCATCAACTCTTTTCAACAACAAGAGTGGCATCAACTGCTGCAACAGTAAGTGCCACAGTTTCAGCAACTGTTCCCACAGTAGTGGCTTCGGCAGGTGGTTCACAACGGAGTCAGCTCCCCCTGCATGTGTATCTCCCTCTGTGAATGATCCTTAGGTAGCTCCTCTTGTAATGTCATTCATTCTTCCCCTTTGCTTACTCGGCTTGATAGACTTGGAAGGCGGTGGATGACAACGTGGTAAATTATCCACGTGATAAGAGACTCAGCAAATAACGTCGGCATTAGCTCCTCCTTTTATATTCTTGTGAAGCTCTGGAGAAATCAAACAAGGAAACCAATTAATGACAATTACCACAATAACATGTAAAAAGATGGAATTCCTTCTAGACACGTTCAGGTGATTAATATGGAGAGATAATTTATTTCTTCTCAAATTATCTAATGAGATAACTAAGGAAAATATGTTCCTCATATTAATACACATCTCCATAGAATTCCACTTGGTGTTGTAGACTTAGAATCCCACCGAGATTCTAACACTCTCCCCCTTTGGCATTGATTGGTCAGAACATTTACTCCCCCTAAATATATGTTATATGCATGAACAAGGGTCAGCAAATTCAATAATAACGTCTGCAAATATAAACTGTTGCAACAGTTTATCAAACAGTTCAGAGAAAGTTAGTGGTTTGAACTCAACAAATAAAGAACAACAGAAAATACGCAGTAGCAGAATCAACTTCCCTTTACAATGTCAACAGTTGTCTGAACTCCCCCTGCATTCATGCACTGTTCCAGCAACTGTCTGATGCACTGTCGCAACAGTTGTCGGAACTCTCCCTGTGTTCATGCCATCGTTAAATATACTTTTCTCCCCCTTTCTGGGCAATCACCATGCATAGATAAATCAACATGGACTAATGATCTCGATGTGACGAGCAACCTGTTCAAACACTTAACAAAGAGATCAAACGTAGAGAGAATGTTGAAAGTAAGTAAGAAGAGTCACCAAACATAACGAGCACATAAAATCACAACCTCATAAACTCAATACCACATGATAATTGCAATGCGAAAATCAAAGGATAGTGATATCAAATCCAACATTAAATAGCAAAGACTACAGACTTTGCCAAACTTCATAAGAAACGTGGAAATGTGAGGAGTAAGCCCAATCGATCCGGTTGCAACAAAAAATCAAATTTAACCGGCACATAAACAAAAATCCCGTCTCTTTTTTTTTTTTTTTTTTTTTTTTTTTTTTTTTTTTTTAAATGCCTAATGCAAGACAAGAAGTAAACATGAAAAATAAACATGAGTGAAGAGACATATGTGAATAGGATACTGCATGGACAAACAAAACATATAGGATTTATCTTCACATTTACGACAAACGCAATCCCCAAAAATCCAACTGCCAATGCAACCAATAAACTTAATAATCCCAAGTCAAGCACAAAGATGCTCTTATTAGGTAGCGTACACACACGTCTAATGGTAGCTTTTTCCCATGAAAAACAGAGCAATTAAAAGGAACGAGATTATGCTGGTCGTGCAATGTGTAGTCCCCTGGGCTTTCTAATTGAGCTTTGTAGTAAGTGTTCGGTCAAGTGGTTTACTGGCTCGACTCAACTAGGCTTCGAACTATTCACTGACCATATATATATAATTTATATTGGCCGTGCAATGTGTAGTCCCCTGGGCTTTCTAATTGAGCCTTGTAGCGAGCTTTCGGCCACGTGATTTACTGGCTCGACTCAAAAAGGCTTCGAACTATTCACTGACCAAATGGTTGTAGATATATATATATATTAGTAACAGCAGTTCAAGAGTAGCTTTCACTCATTAAAAGAGGCAGCTTTTCCCTATAAAAACATCCAACCATGACAAGACTATTCAGAGAAATAAATAAGTTGGAGCCTTTTAAGTAATCATTTTGGGAATTGGTGAAGTTCTACCCCACAGAATTTAGAAATACACGAAGTATCAAATTCACATTTGTCTCAATCATATGCAGTATGCTTAATGCAGGTCCTATATGAGATGCAAAAACATATGAAGTGTCCTACCTCTAAAAGTTGCAAGTCTGGACACACAGACTGTTGCAACAGTTCATGCAACTGCATCAGATTAAACAACATAAATTCCCAGCGATTTTCGCAAGGAATCAAATTTCTGTGCATCAAGGGTTTTTGCAAAAGCATCAGTTAATTCATTCTCCGTTGCACCATAATCAATTGAGACAACCCCCTTTTCGACCAAGCCCCTTATGAAAAGATGACAAATATCAGTAAGCTTAGTTCTCGAATGCTGAATTGGATTCATAAACTTATTTTTCGCATACAAATTATCACAATTCAGATTACCAAGTTTTTTATTCCCCAAACTAGCTTTGTCACCAGAACTGTTGGAACAGTTAGTACTATCATCACATGAGTTTAAAGAAGTAATGGCAGATAAACAATTAAGATCAGACTTCTTTACCCAGATTTTTTGTTGAGTTTTATTCACTAAATCAACCTTTCGTTTTTGAGACGACACAAAAGTATGATCAATTTTAGCGGAAAGTGGTGAGCGGGCCATTATTCTTTTAACTAATTTCAAGTACTTAAAACACCTAGGTCGTATATGACCAGGAGCATGACAAAAATGACAGGTAGGGACAAAACGTTTTCTTTGAGATGACTGAGTTGATGCAACTGTCGCAACAGTTTGTGAAACAGTGGATTGTTTAACAAAATTGATTTTTCTTTTTGGATCTTCTTTCTGTTTCAATGCATCATTAGATAGCTGATTACGCCCTATACCTATACGACAGTAGTTCGGCTGATTTTTGTTCAAAATTTCATTCAAAGTTACTCTACCAGTATTAAACTTAGAAATAACATCTTGGGTTTGAACAAATTTAGCCTGCAAGCTATCTATTTCTCTACTAGAGGAAATAACATTTTGTTCAAGAGTAGAAATTCTTACCTTCAATACTTTGTTTTCCTCAATTAGAACAAGCTTCTCTTTTTCTAAGAATTTATTCGACTCGCATACCTGAAGCAATTTTTCGTACATCATTTCGTAGGACTTCTTTAATTCTTCCAAGGTTGTCTCGTCATCATCACTGTTGTTTTCTGAATCCTCATCATCACCTGCAAGAATAAAGGAAGTTAAATCGTTGTCGTCTATTGAAGGCAAATTATCATACCTGAGTTTTGTTGGAACTGTCTGTCCAACTGTTGCGACAGTTTCAGCGACAGTCTCTTTGCACTTGCTCATCTGAGTAGTTCCTTCGTAGGTCTCTTGTAGAACATCCCATGCCTCCTTTGCTGATTTGCACATCGATATCAGTTTGAATTGGTCGTCATCAATACAACTCAAGATAGCATTGATTGCCTTGGAATTATAATTTGCTATTCGTACTTCTTCATCACTCCACTTCTCTTTTGGCGTTTGAATGATCTCGTGTGACTCATTCATTGAGGTAGGAGGTGTCCAACCAATTAGAATCGCGCGCCAGGCCCATTCATCGATAGATTTGATGAACATCTTCATCCTTATTTTCCAATCAGAGTAGTTCAATTCACCCAAGAGAGGTGGTAGGAATGCGCCTTCACGATGATTATTCATGTCTGCACAAAAAAAATAAAAAATAATTAAATCCCAAAATCTCACTAAGTGTATCTAGTGACAGGCTCTTGATGCCAATTGTTAGAATTTATTTCGTGCAGATATAAATTATTTGTGTCAGATTCAGTTTTTCGTTACTGTTGCGTGAAGAGTTGCAACAGTTCGTGAAACAGTTTGTAAAAACAGAAATAAACGAGACACAAATTTAATGTGGTTCGGATACAACTGTACCCTACATCCACGGGGACCTGCAAATAAAATTTACTAATTTTTAGTTTTACGAATACAATAATAGGACTTAATCAAAATACAAAGACTCCCTCTTTGTTGACGCCGTTCTTGTATACTACGCTGAATTATAAATCTTCAATTTGCAGCACGTCCCTTGCTCCGCACGGTTGAACTCCCTTCAACGCTGAATCCCTCAGTCGGCGGATCGATCTCCTCCCGAGATCTATTTAAGCCCCTCTCCCGAAGAACCGATCTTCTTTTTATATAGAAGAAGCAAACTTGTGATACTCCTTGAATCTTGGTGTCTTCACCACAAAGCCTTGAAGCCGATATATTTTCTATGAAAATCACGTATCACGATGGAACAATAAAAACGAGAGCCAAGAATATTTTATGTGAAAACTTCTCTCGATGAAAAAGACGTTCCGGGCGCAGCAAATAAAAAGAGCAGAAAAATATGATTTTTCTCTCCAACGAAAGGCGTAGAGTATGAGGCGCCGTTGTGCTGTATTTATACATCTATGGGAGATAAGAATCCTACAAGGAAAATAGAGTCCATTAGGGTTAGGAAACTCTTAATTACGTAGGAAACAATATTTTCAATACAAGGAAACTCTTTAGAAGAATAATTCCTATTATAAATCAATTAATGACAAATTAAAGGAATTAAAAGCTACAAGGACTCTTCCCTTCTTTAGATCACGGTATATGAAAACTTGTGGCACAAGTTTTATTAATTCTCGTATAATTAGAATCCATGGGATTCTAACAATTGGAATATTAGCTGTACTGATGTCGTCGAAACTTTTCGATCTTGTTTCGATTGTTAATTGGCTTTGTAATTGGATCGTTTGGCTTACTACAGGATTATTTGAGGTTGTTTTTGGTTGTTTTTCGAGGATTTCGAGGTAGAACCAGTTTGAATCAAAGAGGTTTAGAACAGCTTCCGCTTCCATTAACGGAGGCTGAATTTTTAACAGAAAAAGTAATGAAAGAAGGGTTTTTTTGTTATCAATCTGGAGAAAAGGAATACAAATGGAGAGTTTATATATCACTTGTCCGAAGAATTCGTTGACGGAAATGCCCTTTATGTACACACGTTTTTACTCTTTGAATATTTTTATAACAACGACTGCGCATGCCAAATTGCCTTTTTTAATTATTATTATTATTATTAAGTTTCTTGGAGATTTCTATTTTATTGGAATTACATTATTAATTATTTCATAGACTTTCTTTGCTTCTAGTAGGACGAAACGATAATGAAATTAAAAAAAAAAAAAAGGATGTTTATCAACTATATATTAAATAGATTATGATTTATTTTTCGATAATTGTTTTTCTAAGGTGTTGTACGATGAAAATTGATTTATAAACTTTTTATTTTGTAAATTGCATATATAAACAATTAAACAATTGTTATTAGATTTGTTGTTACAGTCAAGATTAAGACGAAGTCTCCGTAAAATATGTTAACCATAAAAAATATATTTGGCATGTTTTTCATCTTCTTAATTTGACCTCTTTGAAGGGCTTTTTCGTAAAATCACGGACTCCTCACGAGTATATACCTGCGCATCTTTGAACGTTGTAGATTGGAAGTCGTACTTAATTCGTTGACCCTCACCCGAGAAACATATTTTTAATTGAAGGCTGCGGATGGGGCCAAGTTGCAGTCACACGTGGCAACAGCAATGTTATTGTCATCATATCTCAACTGAAAAGTACTAAATTATAAACACAAACAAAATAATTTGGATTGACACCAAAATTTTATTTATATTTTTGTGCACTATATTATTTATAAAATAATATGGATTGACACCAAATTTTATTTATCTTTTGAAATCCTACTTTTTGATCTTTTATCCCCTCTCTCTTTTCTGGTCGTACCACAATACTAAATGTATCTTGACATTTTCCGACGACATACATGCTTGTTTGACTATTACGATGGTTGCACTGTTTCTCTCAACTTTAGATACAATTTTTTTCCCATCTATATAGCAAACCAAAGAGGTAGAGCAAACACATTTGAATCTCTTACTAGTTTCTTGAGATGTATGTTCTTCCGTAAGCAAGTGAGATTCACTACCGCGTGAGGGATACACGAGAGAGTTCAAACCATTGAGATTGGAGGTTTGGGTCAAAGAGTTGACAAAAAACTAATTATCAGACTTAGGGTTTCGGTGATTGTGCTCGGCTGTTGGATGCCACCCCTCTGTGGATTATGAACGAGAAAACATGACAAGGAAACCGATCCATAACAGAAAACTATAAGCTTGCCCCAATTTTATTGGGCTAACCTAAATAATACAAGACTAAGAAGTATTTGAGTTTCATTCTGATTGATGCGTCTCCCAATCCCATTGTTGGCCCAATTGCACTTAATTAAATCGGCCAAATATTGAATAACAGTTCTAGAAAAAGAACATACGACACATAATCAACATAAACTGTCTGTACACAACAATTTAAACTAGGGAGAAATTTTCCAATAAAAATGAAACAACTATATTACCCGACGATCGGTAGTTATAATGTACGAGGAGGAGCCGACGAGGTATGCAAGAACATATAGTTCAGTTAGTTTGTATAGATGGATTGCCGGGCAAATCTCCTTTGGCAGTAGTAGCTTATGTATTTCTGCATGCTGCAAATAATTCAATATAATTATTTTGCTAATTAGCTTGCATGCAGATGTTCTTTTATAGCTTCTGCCAGAAGAGTATTGCCCAGTAATGCATGTACACATTATATATCTCTCATCCGTTGCTTTGTCCCTATGTATTGAGGTAATAAATATATGTATATATATAGCCTGTTGGGAAATTACTTAAATTTTTCGTACAAATAGTATATTCCAAAAATCATTCTTTATGCTGTAAATTATATTTCTAAGAAAATAAAAAAGGAGAAAAAAAAGGGTTTGGAATTTCCTATATTAATTATGCGTCCACGATTGGACAATGATGCACACGGTTTCTTATTTTTCGATGATGAAGAATTTGGAGATACGACCCTTTAATATTTAAAGGGTCGCAATAGATCGAAGAAGGCGAATATAATCTACAGCCTGTGTTGTGCCTCCATCACTTTTTTCATAAGTTGATAACTCTATATAATAACACATTAAATGAAAATGCAAAAACAGCACATTCTATAGAATAAATTTCTGGATCCTCATTAATATTATATATATTTATAATTTTCTGTATATATAAATTTTATTTTCATAATAGCTAACTTGTTTTTACCCCTTCTTTGAAACATATAACGTACACTGAAAAAAAAAAAGGAAAAAATAATGCAAAAAATGAAAATGGGATTAGTTTCTTTTTTTAAAAGGGGATTCTTTTGTGGAACAGATACCCAACACAAATATTTTTCTCTTTTGTTTAAAAAGAAATATAGGAGCAAGAATTTTCTCCGTATATGCCACTCATTTCTCCGGTATATCCCAAATTTTGGTGCCACCAATTAATAAACGAAAAATAAATTAAAATAAATAGTAAATATTATTATGGATAATATATGCGCGGCAACTCGAGCACGAGAAAATTGGCAAAGTGGTGTTTAGGATAACGATAACAATGGGGATTAAGAAAATCATGCATGAACGTGCAAATATTAAATATATACTTTCTTCTCGTTGAAGAAAAAAGTACTCACACTAGTGATTTGTAAGGCCATCTCCAACAGTTGTTTAAAAATCGGTTGTCTATATCTATAATTTAAGAGACGAACAGTGTTATGAAACACCACTTTTAACGTCACACACTCCAACAACATTGTTTATATTTTACACAATTATCATATTTTATTATTTTACAAAAATTTTAGTTCTGAATTAATTTTAACAACTATAATTTTAATTTCACATACATACATATATCTTGTTTTAGTGTTTTACTCAGAAACTTTTTGGAATTAAAATATATTGCAAAGTATAATTTAATGTTATATATACATGTATTAAAAAAAAAAAAAAAAACTAAACACTCTTTATTTTATTAATAAAAAGAAACATATATGTGCAAAATAATTACCATCTGTCTAATAATTATTGTATTTAATATATAAAAAATAGCACTGATGGGACTTTTATGATTGTTTATTTTTACACAATTTGTAAAATTGTAATTTTGGTTAGTCAATTTCGGATATGCAAAGTTAAAATGTAAAAAAAATTGCCTTCTTCCCACTTGTTGTTGGAGATGTGATTTTTGGTTTAAAATGTGTAAAAGATGTAAATTATAGATATACATCATCTTGTTGGAGATGCTCTATGTGATCAACATTAGGTTTAGAACTTTAGATATCTTATATATAAGAGAAAGAAACGCTAGGGTAATCTAAGAAACCCTAATGGCATATTTGTAAAAATAAATTAATTATGTATATGTATATTTTTTTTTTATCTTCTATTTTGCAGCCATTCTTTTTCTAATTACTTTAACACCAAATCTCGGCTAACACAATCATAATCCACTACATGTATATTTTTTTAATAGCACAATCATAATCTACTACATCTATATTTTTTTTTAATTATTATTGTTATTATTTTATCTCCTATTTTCCCAAAAAAAAAATTGCTTGATTTATCTAATGATCAATTTCATATTATGACAATTAAGTTTTTATAGTTTTTTTTAATGAGTTTGTATGATTAAATTTGCATAAATGTTGATGTTGTTACCGATATCACTAATAAAGGGGGAAAAATGCTAGTATATACTTTAATATCTTATATTATTGTTTCACTTGTTTACAAACATCATGGACTGTAGTGTTCAGGGGTGTAAACAAATCGAGTCCAATTGAACATATATTTGTACAAGCTTGATTGAATTTCTATAGAGATTTAAAAAAATTGTGTTTGAACTTGATTTGATAAACAATCGAGTAGAATTCGAAGATAAGTTTTTACAGAACCCAATTAACTTTGTTACATAAGGTTTGGTTTGTACAAATAACAGTTTTATTACAAATGCATGTCTAAGCTTTTTATAAGTAATTTTCTCATTATGAAATTTGAGTAATTACTAACATATAGTTATAGTCTATAAGATATTATAACATCTATTTTTTTTTTTTGTTAATAGAATCAAACGTGTTTAAAAGAAAATAAGCTACCCTTTAATAATGTGAAAATTAAATAAAAATTAACCCCAGCAATAAGAGAGAATATAACAAGGAGCCAAAATAACAGTAATATTATTACCTCTTTTAAGTTATAGCTCGAAAGAAGAAAGATTATATTATGGGTACATTGCGGGGCAAATCTCCCTTGGCAGTGAGCTGGCTAATATTACTAAATTGCCATTGGCAATTTCTGGCCAAGCTACTGCCAACGGAGTAATTGCCCGGTAATGAATCCCTAACGTTTCACATTTTTCAATGTTGTCCGTTGATGAATAGTTTCTCAGTTCATGCATATATTTATAGTTGTATGAAAATACTACATTCACGCTATAGGGATATTTGAAGCATATTCTTACACTCACCGGTCAGAGGAATAAGCTGTTTCACTTTCGTACGGGAAACTGAAAAAAAATGTTTCTATTTTTCTGTTTTTGTTTTAATCTATCGCCGTAGCATTGATAACAGTGCCCCTAGGAAATGGTTTTGTGAAAATTGGATGTCTTCGTGGAATATTACAGGGAATATGTTTTACTTGTGAGGTGTCGAGAAACAACTAACAGACAATCATTCACGCTAATCTTTCCTAGGATTATATATTTATTCCTCAACACTTGTTTGCTTTAGACTAGAACTGATCCTGATTCGAGGCTGGTGATATCACTAATCAAAGTTTTGAGGTCACTATCGTAATTCTTAGTAATTCTTGGTAATTCTTGATTCTTGATCACGTCCATTATACGTGGTGCTGTACCAACTTAGACCACTAACCATATAGAATTAATCTTTACTGTACTAAATAACTGCGGACACAAACTTATCGAAGTTCCTGATTAATCTTAATTTATCAAATTATAAACGTTCAAAACCTAATCATCGAGTCTTAAACTCGGTCTCACACCACCAACATGTTATCATGACAAAACTACAAAGTTCTTCATGTGGGAGCAACTAATGCAAAAGATGATGTATGATTAACTTGTATTTATTAAAAACATAAATAAAAGGGGAATCTTATATATACGTGTGTGTGTGTGTGTGTGTGTGTATATATATATGTTAAAGCAAATCAAGGATCAAATTCCTTGTGAAATGACAAAGCACATGCACAATATTATATTCTAACATATTCTGCAAGTAAAATAGCATATCCATAGAACGAAAAATGGGAGAGTGAAGGTCAGAACTTTTGTACCATGGCCCCGATGAAAAGTAAAGGGTAAAAAAACTGTAGAGCAATAGTCCCAAAGCATATGCCGTTTCTTCCTTCAGAATATCCATACGAAGGTGCGAAAACTGTATAGGCGGTTCCTATATAAAAGCCTGGTATCTGGTGTTAAAAGACATGAACTCCAATAATAAAAGCATGCATGCAGCCTTAGTAAAGTTAATTCTGTGGGAAAAAGGAATAACAGTGTGATTCTCTTTTGGCAGGGAAGACATGCAAATGCATACTTATTTCTTTGCCAAAGGAGAATTGCCCTGCCATTCAATCCCACAATGCTAATAAATTTCAAGTTTTGCAGGAACTAATCGTCTTTTTGTTCTCTTTTTTCTCATACTGTGCTATATTTTAATCTATAAACATTACAATCTCAAGTATTTATGTTCAACTTTGAGCAAATGTAATAAATAACCAGATGAAGGATGGAGGCTTTTTTAATTGAGTTCATGAATGTCTTTCAATATACTTATTTCTTAGACACACACAAGATGAAATGTCTTATATTAATATAGGCTCATATTTTCTGAAACTGATTATATTAATATTAATATTCATAAATATTATTATTATTTGTTTTTTTTATTGGATTATATTTCATTAAGTAGTTTGTGGTTACTAGAAATTGATCACTTTTGTTCCAAAAGCTATCTCCACATTGTTGCTCTGATTTATCAATTTAAAAAGATAACAAAATGGATATGTTGAATTCATACTTCGAAATGGAACTAATAAGCTATTTAAAAATGACGAATATCAACTTTCTTCAAATCTCCAAGTTTAATGAGGATAAAAAACTTACACAGTTTAGAGGCTTGTGAAGTTGATAAGATCCACTGACGGTAACGCTTGATATCTGTTATTCAGGAAGATTAAAACGCTACTTAGCATAAGAAAGAAAACTAAAACAAATCAGTGCTCAATAAAAGAACAAAAAACTGCACCTTATCAGACATCATCAACTCATAAAAGTTTCTAATATAACTCTTCACTTGCTGCTGTTGATTTTAGTAAGAGATGCTTCAGTAAAAGAGTGGGATCATACTCAGTAAAAGCATCTGTATATGAGTTAGGATAATTTTTAGTTCCCTTATCTTGGAGGAAGTTTTTTAGACAAAATCCGAAACACAGATCACAGAATTTTGGCATGTTTAAGCAACCCAACCTTTTGACACAGGTTACAATACGATAAACCGATATATCCATGTGTGGTTTTTAGCACAACATGTGCATGCTTGGAGCATGGAAATCTTGTATTAGCGTTATATTATCTTTAGATGACTAATCCTAAAACAGTGGTCCAAATTCCAGATTTGTGGTCCTAACTCTAGAAATTAAATCTGTCGTGTTTCAATAGAAATCATATCATGGCTAACTGAGCATCAGCAGGTGGTTCGTTTCAGATGATTTTTTCATGATGGCGTACTAAAGAAACTACTTTAAATCAGAGGTACATAAATGTGAGTTTATAAAAATGTAACATCACTTGTACGGAAAATCGGAAGAGAATGTTTCATTTCCACTCGAATGATGTTATTTCTTTGGATTGACCTAGTATTCCTGTAGTCTAAATGAAAAGGATAAAGTCATTTCATCTATCTCTTAAAGCCTCAATCTTAAGGTTAATGCATGCTACTACATATTTTAGGCATATGCATGAAATTTATGGACATAAATATTGCATTGTATACATAAATCATAAAAGCAATGTCCTGACATCTACGTATGACAAAACATAAAAGCAATGTCCTGACATCTACATTATTATGCAAAAAAACCTTAATAACAACATTGTAGGTAACTTATTACGAGCTTTTAATCACAATGGCATCTATAAATTTGGTTTTATTCTTGATATTCGCAGCAGTAAAACATTATCTTGATGACACATAAAGGACACACCTAAGGTAACGGGGACCATGACTGCAACACGAAAAAGTGAAAGAATTGCTTAAGAGGCATTGTTCCACGGCATATACCATTCACTTCACAGGAGAATATCCATTTAGGGTGCGAATAGTTGAGCATAAAACTCCACCATCGAAGCTCGAGAGAGGCAGAGTCAAAACTGAAGTCTCCGAGGTGCAAAGCAGTATAGGAAGTGGAGAAGAATAACAGCGTAGTTCTCCTCTGGCAGAATAAAATGTCGTTGCATTTCAAAATGTAACGAGTTCTGCCAAAGGAGAATTGCCCTGCCATTCTACATCTCCCCATTAATCATTAATCATGCTCCTAAATCCCACTAGGTAAAAGTCCTCCTTTTTAATATTCTTTTATTAATCGGATCGAATGGTTTTACGGTAGAAAATGTATGGCAAATGCATTATAATTCAATTCAATGACTTTAAATTACGACACATGCATTATACCATGCATTCAGTTTTTCATTCAATTACTCAAGTGTTGGCTGTGGTTCAGTCAATATACAAAACACACGCGCCCGCGGAGTAGCTTCAATCAAATGGAGCTAATCAAACAGTCAAACATGTAAAAGTTTAAACAATGAAGCCAAACTGAGGATTGAAAAATATGAATTAGATCGATTCGATTCAATTGAATTATCAAACGAGTCAAGCTTGAAAGAAAAAAATGTTCTACAGCTCATTCATCAAACACATGGCGTGCATTCTACTACAGAATAAAAAATTAACACAGCGTCAACATGCAATCGTGAAATCGCCCTAGGCGGCGTACTATGATCTCAAATTGCTGAATGTGTAGTAATTACAGCCAGAAAAAAACTTACAGTGAAAGTTTTCGGAAACCTCGTAGACGGCGTATCCTTCATCGTCGCACTGTATGCGTATTTCTCCTCGCAGATGGCCGCCATCGCCACATACAATACTATTGGATTACACATTGATGTTATGTTTCAGCCCAGTTACTTTTGGGTTTAAGCTTGAAAAATATCCAATCTATTTCTTAGCACCCGGCCCACAGATAAATGCGGGTTATAATCCAAACCCGATTCAATCAACTCAATTGATATCCATTTTTTTTACAAAATGAATATAATTGATAGTCAAGATTCGTAAGACAAAAGAACCATGTAAACTAGAAAGGGGTCCCATATTTTTTGACAGCTGAGACAGAAGAGAAGAAAATATATGCGATTTGACTCCTCGAGTTGAGAATAACTATTGGCGTTTGAAGCTTTAGAAAAAAATATAAAAATAAGATTATCAATAATGTGCAAAATTTCAATATTTTCTTATTTACAATACGGTAAATTACGGCCAATCCTGAAGTAAGGTCGATTTATGAAAAAAATTCTCTTAGGGTAATTACAATCACTATCAACTATGAATCTTTTTACATGTTCACTCTTATAATGTCAAATTTAACGGAACTTTCTAGATTCCGTGACCTGTTTTATAGCTAGTTTGTACTCGTTTTGTACAAAAATGGACCACAATATGATATTTACAAATCAAGAGACACATTTTATGATCATATATCTTGTTTCAAAATGTGGAGCTCGAATGAGGTAAAACAAGTACAAACTTGAGAGATATTCCACTAAATTTGACAATGTAAAAGTGGACGTATAAAAATATTCCACTAAATTTGACACTGTAAAAGTGGACGTATAAGAAGATTCATAGTCGCAAGGTGATTGTAATTACCCCAAACACGAGGGTGATTTTCGTAAATTTACCCTATTAAAAATTGGGATTTTTACTCAAACGGGCGATTTTCTCATGCTGCCATAATTTCACATCCAAATTAAACGCTTTATTTCCAGGACGGGAAGTTAGTATATATGGTCATGTGATATCTAGTTATAGATTCTATAGACGAATTACAAAAGGTTTAAAAGGCCCATCAATATGTAGACAAAACCATACACCATATATATGTATCTATAGATTGAGTGGTATAACGCATGGAAAATATGGGCCCATGCATGATGTGTGAGAGAGAGAGAGAGAGAGAGAGAGAGAGAGAGAGAGAGAGAGAGAGAGAGAGAGAGAGATGTCAAGAAGACGAGACAAAGGAAAGGGATGGGGAGATGAGCTATGGAACATTATATTGATATATTAAAAAAAGGAGCAGACAAAAAGTGATGTACTCTATAAAAAAAAACCTCACAGTCACATATACTAAACAGCAAGATTTGCTTATTACAAGACAAAGTGATTTTAGGAGGTAATGTTTACTGCTACAAAATTCCAATATGTTTCTGTTTGTGCTATTTGGCATGCCTTTAAATTTGTAAGAATATGATCCATAAAGATGAAACAATATATTATTATATGATGTGAGTGGTCTTGTCATCCCATCTTCTAATTGTTTCCTTTTTCCAATACAACCAAATTAAATTAAATTAATTCATTATTAAACATATATTTATATATTCATTATATTATTCAATCTATATATATATATATATATTTGGGACACAAACCAAAAAAAAGTTAACAATTAAAATGTCATAAAATTAATTTTCTTAATAAGGAAAGTAGCTATATCTTATAGTAAATATTTCTGTTGTAGTAATATATACATGAGATAATTAGCAAGAACCTCCTCATCTAGGTAAATAAGTTAAGAAAACATCCCCTCCAAAAAATAATTAGAGAAAATTCCTAGCTAATATTCCACCCAAGTGATATTTTCATAATTTCAAAACTACCTTAATTGTCTACTATACTCTTTCAAACCCTAATCTTATTTTCTCTTCTCTCCCGTCTCTTCTTCTCCCGTCTATTCTCTGTTTTTTTTTTCTCTATATTATACTTTTCTCTCTCAATTCTTTAGATTATTCTCTCTTGATCGGAAGATGAAGAACCAACCAGAACAACGATGTTAATTCCGTTGAAGTCATTGTTGTCGGTGCCGTCTCCGTCGCCGTCGCCATCGAAGTCGGGGTCGAGGTCGTCGTCGGCAGATCTTAACAAAAGCCATAAATTGTCGATTTGTCACCGAAATCGGATTTTGATGGGTGGTGGTTCTGCTTTGGTTGGTGGTGCGAGTTGTGATTTTATTTATTTATTAGTAATAAAAAAACCATCATAATATCAAAGTAAGGTGATGATGGTGTGTTGTGACGGCGGTGTGGTGACGATGGGGAGGCAAATTTTTAGGGTTTTTGGGTGGTTTGGACGGATGAATGCGCGTGTAGAGAATTTCGCGCACACTGAAACCTTAATCGACTATGTACATGTTCATAGTCGATTAAGCTAATCTACTATGCTCTGGTAGTCGATTAAGGTTCATCGACTCCAATTTTTCTATTTTTTTGGATTTTTTGTTTGTTGCTTTCAATTGTATAAATCATTTATAATATTTGCATATATTTTATTTTTGTAATATATAGTTGATTTTGTATTTTTTTCGCAGTTGTGATTTGTTATTTTTAATAGCAGATTCTTAATCGACTATGTTTCACATCATAATCGATTAATATACTTGATATAAAAAAATTTAAAAAACAAAAAAAAAAATAAAAAAAAAAATAATTTCCTTAATCGACTATGAAGCATAGTCGATTAAGGCTAATCGACTATGCTTCATAGTCGATTAAGGAAACTGATACAGAAAAGACGGAAAAAAAATGGAAAAAAAAAATTCGCTGAGCGCGTGACCGAGTGATGATGTGGCGGACGGGGGCAAAGCTGGAAAACATAATGGCTAAAAATGGGTGTGGGCTTTTCTCAAATGGACTAAAATATTTTGGGCCTCCCTCCATTAAAAAAAGTAGTGAGGTAGTTTTCTCAAAGAGTTCATATATATATATATATACTAGCATTTTTTCCCCGTGCGATGCACGGGATATTATTTCAAGAGTAAAAAAAATCAATTTAATCAATAATAAGAAAATATAGTCCACGAACATAGTAAAATTTAATAATGTAGTATTATTCATATTTTATATAACATTAGTTTTTTTTTTAAATCATAAATATTAAAATTTATAATCCAAATATATAGATTTAGATTTAACAAATCGAATTGCTATCTTTATCTCTTAAGATTTAAGATATATTGATGAGAAATAGGAGATTGATAATTGTTGAAAATTAGTAGAGAAAATTATAAAAATAATTAATTTAAAAAATAACATTAGGGTTTTTTAGGGTTGCCCAACGTTTCTTTCTTTTATATATATATATATATATATATATATATATATATATATATATATATATATATATATATATATGAATTAATGGTGTACGTACTATTTGAATTTGATGAGTGGGAGCAGATAGGGGCCGGGGGGGTGTGGTGCAGAATTAGGGTTGCATGTGATTATTCAGAGACTGGCAAAAGAGATTTTGAAATACCAACACCATATATATGGATGCAGCTGCCAACTGCCTATTTGGAGGTGGTGCGCCCGTGATTTTCTTTTCTTTCTTTTTTTCTTTTTTTACAGTACATCAATAATTAAAATTTAATTATTTAGTTGAATTTATATCTATTATTTGATTGCTTTTCTTTTATCATTAAATAAATTCATAAATTAAAACCATTTGGTTATCATTATTAATTAATTAATTTTTATTTAAATATTCGGTTGGGGTATTATTAACCTGAATGATGGATCGCAGTCATATAGATATACTGATTAGAGGCAGGTGCTGCAGTATCACAGGCATGCAACTTTTTATAATATATGTATGTACGTACATACGTTATGGAGTAAATTATTTGTACTAATAAGTAATTAATAATGATGGAGCTTTTTATATTTATTACACATAATAATTAAATTTGAGAATGAGACAAAAGAATGTCAGTAAATATATATATATACATGTATATCTATATCTTGACATTCCGTGACCCCAAACTGATCAATATCATCATTCCCCCAACCTTTTTCAATTCTCTATAAAAACCACGCACCCATCACCATTCCACACACACACACTAAAAGCTAGAGAGAGAGAGAGAGAGAGAGATGGCATGTAAAATAATGCATAGGAGAGTGGCATTGCGCAGAAAGCTTCAAATTCTGAGAACTCTCACCAAATCCAAATCAGTAATTAATAATATTGATATATGTTCTTGCATGTGTTCTTCTATATATATACCATGTTTAATATTTAACCATGCATAATTTTGTTAATTAAATAGGTGAAGAAGAGCTCCATAATAATGGATGCTTACCACTACATCTACAATCTTAAGCTCCAAGTTGAAGCAATCAAGAAAGAGTACCAATACCTAACTAATCACATCCAGGTATGTATATGTATATACATACATATATTACTTCTCTCTCTCTCTCTCTCTCTCTACTCTCTCTGTCTCTCTCTCTCTCTCTCTAAATTAAAAAATAATATCGAAATTAAATATACAGGAAGTGAAAGTGGAGAAGGTTGCCGGGACGGCGGGGTATTTAGGGGTGAGGATAGCATGCAAGAAAGGGGAAGAAATGATGACGTCAGTAATGGAGGTATTTGAAGAAATGAACCTGGATGTAGTTGAAGCCAGGTTCACCTGCAATCACTTGTTTGCCATGGAAGCCATTCTCAAACCTCGTCATCATCATCATCATCATCATCGTATCGATGCACCATTCCTCAATCAGACTATTCTCAACGTTATCAGAACCCAGACTACGTCTCCACGTTTCTAAATACAACAAACTATATTATTTTATTTTATTTCCTTCATTTTTATATATGTGCTGGAAATAAAGTAAAGGTACTACTTGTATAAATTATTAGGTCACCTTCATTTTGAAGTGGGAATAGTACGAGGAAGTGGCCTATTTTAAAATAGTAGATCAACAAGAATGTTTAATATATTCTCAACTTATTATATGTTTTTCATTTATTTAATTTTTTTTTTTTTATATTTCAGTTAGTTCTAAGCAAAGATATATCATGTCTATATATAATACATAAGCTAATTTTAACATTCATGTGTATCAACCATATTATAAAAGAAAGGGCAAATTACGGCCAGACCCATGAGATAAGGTTAAATAGCGGAAAAAACCTCTCCTATTTGAGTAATTACAACGTAACCACCACCCTCACTTATGTATTGTTTTGCAAAAACCCCCTCCTTAAGTAGGTAAATTTGACACCGTGAAAGTCAACGTTTTACGTGTACGACAATGCATAGTCAAAAATGGATGGTTGAAATTATCGAAACAAGATGGATTTTTTCGTTATTTGACTTTACCCCAGCGGTGACTGTAATTTGCCCAAGAAAGAAGTATCACTACTAATGGGCCGGCAGCCCATATATATTATGAAGTTTTGATCTCTAACGAGCCCGAAGTAATAGCTCATTATGTGGGCCCGAAGTAATAGATCATTATGTTGGCCCGGATGGCTTTTACATACTTAGTGGGTTTATTAGAATTCAAGGATCCAACTTGCTTCAAATAATTATTAATTATGGACTAAACCAAGTTTTCAACATTTTAGATAACCATAATTTTAAATTATGGTATTATAAATAAAAATATATATATAAATATTTATTTAATTTTTTTGTTGTGTTCTCTAAATAAATATATAAAAAAAAAAGCAATTTTGGGCTGACCTAAGCATTCAATTAATCATGTTCTTCAAGTGTCATTTATATTTTTTTTACAGTACATTAAATTCCGAACACACTTCTTGGATTCATCAACAGTTTGGCGTTTTATATGAAAATTTAATTCCTCAATGAGAAAAAACAAAATAACTGAATAATTAATTAGACACATAAATTATTAGTCGTGAAGAACCTACCAATTGAAGATGCCTTTTTTGACCACTAAATATAAAATCATTATCCCTCCATATATATATAAAATCAACAAAAATATATTATTTATAATCACTTCACGCAAACTATAATATATTTAGTGTGTGTCTGTGTGAGAGAGAAACAGAAGCTTAATGGCTAAACATTATATTAAAAGACGGTATTAAAATTAATTTTTAATATAAATGCCATTATCCATCCCTGCTCACGCAGACCTCGTCTAGAGTGTTAGTGACGTAATAAATAAATAAATTAATTAATAGGAAAATATATATATATATATATATATACATCGTGAAATAAACGGAGTAAGATTTGACGATCTGATCGAGCAGTGCCTTAACTAGGAAGTGATTATGCATGATTTAAACTTAATTAAAGGGCGATTTATAGTAATTAATTAACGCAAGAAAGATTCTGGAATATTGTCCATGATTATGCATTTAATGTTAACTTCTCAGTTCTCACCCAACCATGTGCTGCTACATTACATATCACGTATATGTATATATATATATATTGTGGTGCAATGCATATTTTCAAGTTTCTCTGTGCAAATTAAATTATTTTTATAAATATATTAGAATTAATGTATGAAATAATAAAAGGTTTTAAAAGATGAAATAACAGGAGCGATTTTAATTTAAAAAGCTAGATATATTTAGGGCACCAAACACGCTTATGCTTGTTAAACAATAATTGATGACGTGATCATGAATACGGACAAGATAACCACAAACCTATCATGTAATTAATTAATAATAATAAATAAAGCAAGTTAATTTGACTTTTCGGTTGATGAACGGTCAGGATTGGATCACAGGATTGATTTAATAGGATGTGAGAGCAACTGAATGAAATTACACGGCAAAAGAAAGATTAGAACCATTCAAGCTCATCAATTAAGAAATTAATTAAGACACTGTCTTAAATTAATTAATTATGGATTAATTACTGTTTCTCCATTATTGCATCATATGAATTAATTGAAATGGTCCCCCGCCCCCCAAGTGAACATAGGCTAAGTTGTCACACGTTCGTACAAGTTGATATATTTTTCTTTTCTAATATAGAATAATATATATATTTTTTGTTTTTGTCATATTCAGTAAGGCTCTTTTTTTAGTAGAATGATTTGTAGTTAAGAATTTTAATCCGTATTCACAAATTAACTAATCAATTGACATTTTTCGGATGAATTTATTTAATAATGAATTGCTTTGGATAATTAAAAACAAAAAATCATTTTTGTATGTTACAACACTCATGAATTCGAGTGGGTTCTAATTTATTAAAAAAAAAACATAATTTATAAATTATAACATTCCTTTAAATTAATATATAGTTAAACCTCTATAAATTAATATAGTCGGGACTAGGGAATTCTATTACTTTAGTGAATTATTAAATTATCCAATTAATAATTTAACACGTTTTCACCGAGTCGTGATCGAGAGAAACTATTATTTAATCGAGGTTATTAATTTATCGAGGTTCTACTGTATAGACACGTATGATATTTCAAGTGACGAGATAAAACAATTCATACGTAAAAATAAAAATAAATAAATAAAAAATTACGTGGATTGGTTACAATTTAAAACCCAGAGATTCGTGGTTCCCAAAAGTGAAGGTTATAGATAACACGATATTAATTACACATAGTTAAAAAACAATAAAAAGTTATGGATAAAAGTAATCAAGAAAGTTTGCCTTGTTTAAGAAATAGTATATGATGAATTTAATTAAGGAGAGATGGTCACGTTAGGGATTAGGGGAAATGTGAAGAGAGAGTGGAAGGGACGCGCTAATTAATGACACAAATTAGAGAGTAATATGACAACCAATAAACCAACATTAAGGGGTCCCTTTCACATTGTAATAAAATAGTTAATAATATTAAATTATTAATCAACTTTGGATTTATTTCCACATTTGCTTGCACGTCCTTCATAAACTTTCACCATTACCGATCTGTCTGCATTCGGACTCATATTAAAACCCAATCCTCCGTCTCTCTCTCTCCTTACTCTCTCTCTCTTCCTCTCTCTCTCTCTCTCTCTCTCTCCTTACTCTCTCTCTCTTCCTCTCTCTCTCTCTCTCTAGAAGACATCATCGTTACTGTTGTTTAATCAGTGTACAATTAGGTAAATGGATAATAATAGATTCAACCACCACCAATTTGTCTCCGAGCTGGAAGAATCCGAGCTTTCGCCGGAAAACAGCGGAGGCGATTCCCCTCGCTCCGCCGTGTCCACTCATGATACCAAGATCGCCTCTACTTCCGCTTCCAAGAGAA
>NW_012193720.1:950812-980706 GCF_000504015.1 Erythranthe guttata | reverse complement strand
AGACCTCCCACTAGAATTCGGACTGCACGAACACTGGCCCTCTGGGATGGTCCTCAGGTGGAACTCAAGGACAGGTCACGATACAGCTGGTCCTCTAGTGAAGTCACGGTGATGTCTAGGTCATAAGGACTAATGGTGTACAACTATACCATAGATATCTCTACTCGATTATTGGGAACCACTTAGAGATTTCTAGGGTGAGGGAGTTCAGTGAACTCTTCAACTTACGAGCACCCACTTATGCATGCCGATATCACAATACCGTTTACTGATGAGATGCAGTACACATACACTAAGTGCTAGTCTTAATGGGAAAGGCCGATATCCTCATTAGTGGCGTAACCCTTCGACTAGGAACACGTTTAACAGTTATAATACTTGAGTAAATATCTCACGATCCTAACGATCAATTACTAGTACTTGTAATAACTGTAAGGACTATATCTATGCTTGTTACAAAGGGACAAAGATATAGAATGCCAAGGTGTTTTATCATTAATACGAATAAAGGTTCGTTTATTACAATAATAAATACGAAAGACCACAGCCACATGTTGGCTTGTTGGTCACCTACTCTAACACAGCCCAATCATGGTCGGCATATCCTATTAGAGTGAGAGAACTAGATGCAGAAAGGAATAAACCTTTACCAACAGTACCTTTAAGATAACAAAGGATTCGATTGGCAGCATCAAGATGAGTAGAATGCAGATTTTGCATGAATTGACTAAGTGTATTTACCGAATATTGAATGTCAGGTCGTGTTACAGTGAGATATAGCAGACGCCCTATGAGACGTTGATAGATTGATGGATCGGGAAGAGGAGTCCCATCATGTGGACGTAAACGAAGATGTGGTTCCATTGGAAAATCAAACGGACGAGAACCAAGCATCCCGGAATCAGATAAGATGTCTAGAGTATACTTGCGTTGACATAAAAAAATGCCTTGTTTAGAACGAGATACTTCAATACCCAAAAAGTATCAAAGATTACCAAGATCTTTTATGGAAAAAGAATTGGCAATAAATTTTTTGATATCAAAAATAGCATCATCATTATTTCCTGTAATGATAATATCATCAACGTAGACGAGTATAAAAATGGATGTCTTATTACGAATATATGTAAAAAGACTGTAGTCTGAAATTGATTGACGAAAGCCTCGACTAATAAGAGTGGTTGAGAATTTGGAGAACCATTGACGAGATGCTTGTTTAAGACCATAGATTGATTTATTTAATTTACATACACGAGTCTCCCCTTTGTGAGAGAAGCCAGGGAGAAGTTTCATATAGACTTCTTCATTAAGATCTCCTTGAAGAAATGCATTGTTAACATCAAGTTGGTGGATGGACCAACTTTTAATGGAAACAGTTGAGAGTAGGAGACGTACAGTAACTAGTTTTGCCACAGGTGCGAAGGTATCATGATAATCAATTCCTTCAATTTGAGTGTAACCTTTGGCAACTAGACGAGCTTTATATCGATCAATTGAACCATCTGACCGATATTTAATTTTGAAGACCCATTTACAACCAATGGGTGATTTTCCAGGTGGAATTTGACATAAGCACCAAGTGTTATTTGATTCTAGAGCTCGAATTTCCTTGGCCATTGCATCACGCCATTCAATTGATTTTATGGCTTGAGAATATGATCGTGGCTCTTGATTTTTAATGAAATTTGTGAGAAAGGTTCGATGGGAATTACTTAAATTACGGAAAGAAATGTAATTTGCTAGTGGAAAATCAGTGGATAGAGAAATATGATTACAAATATAATCATTGACACGCTTTGGTTGGTGACGGATGCATTGAGGGTAATTACGAACAATTGTTGTAGAAGGTGAATCAGAAGATGGTGTGCCATCGGAAATAGATGGAGAATTAGTTGAACCATCAGGTTGAGAAGGTGAGGATGGAGATTCGGAAATAGGGGAGAATTGATTGAATCACCAAGTTGAGATGGTAAGGAAGGAGATGGTAGCGAGTCATCCAAACTCGTAGTTTCATTATGAGGAAAAGAATCACCCGAAGGGGGGTCGATGAGTGGTGTAGGGTAGTCAAAAGTCCCATTATCATTGATCGGAGTAATTGAAATTGGATCTTGTAAAGATGAATTTGCAATATCATGATATGGAAAAATTGACTCATGAAATATTACATCGCGTGAAACGTAAATTTGACGAGTTTTGAGGTCGTATATACGATATCCCTTTTGTCCATAAGGATAACCAACAAAGATGCCAGTTTTTGCTCGTTCATCAAATTTATGTTGAATATTTATATTTTTAGCAAAACATAAACACCCAAAAACTGGAAGAGAGGAATAAGATGGAAGATGTCCAACTAAGACTTGATGAGGAGATTTATATTGAAGGACTGGAGTTGGAAGTTTGTTAATGAGAAATGCAGCGGTTAGAATACATTCACCCCAAAAATAAAGAGGCAAGTTTGCTTGAAATCGTAAAGCTCGAGCGACATCAAGGAGATGCCGATGTTTACGTTCTACATTGCCATTTTGTTGTGGGGTCGCAACACAACTACGTTGATGAATGATTCCATTATCATGAAACCATTGTTGAATTTGTTTGGAAATAAATTCAGAACCATTATCTGAACGTATGGTTTGAAGTTGAGGAAGAAAAATATCCCCATTTTCGGAATTGAAACGAGAGACTTTTGTGTTAAATTGATGACGAATTAGATTAAAAAAATGGGTTATCATGTCGAAATTTTCGGATTTGTGTTTCATTAGATAAATCCAAGTGCATCTTGAATAATCATCAACAATAGTTAAAAAGAATCGTGATCCATTTTGTGAGGGTATAAAACAATGAGAAGAACAAGATGTGCGTTGAGGAAATGAAAGACGTGCCTGTTTAGCACATGGACAAACATCACAAACAAAATTCTTATTTGGAATAATATTTTAAGAATTCTTAACAATAAAATCAAAATGAGGCCTAGATGGATGACCAAGGCGAGAATTCCATAGATCAAATTTATTACATTGGTTAATAGAAAAAGCAGAATTAGAAACCAAATTGCAATCTAGATAGAAAAGACCATTGTGAGGATTACCCCGACCAATCGTCTTCTTCGTTGATTGGTCCTGAAAGATACATCCAGATGAAGAAAAAATTATATCACAATTTGTGGATTTCGTAAATTGTGAAATGGATAACAAATTGAACTTAAAAGATGGAATGTAAAAAACATTCGTGAGAATGAAAGTACCAAAACATTTGACAGTGCCTATGTGAGTCACAGACGCGTGAGAGCCATCAAGCAATTGAACATATATGTTTTTACGAATAGGAAAATATGAAGAAAAAAATGAGAGAGATGTACATATATGATTAGAAGTACCGGAGTCAATAATCCAACAAAATGACGAAAATGTGTGATTTTTACCTGCTAAGTGCACTGAGGGTCCACTAGTTTCTTCTTTGGCAAGAAGTGTGAGAAGCTTGTTGTATTGTTCGTGCGTGAGTGAACTAGCCATAAGAGTGGAGTTGGATGGTGGTGGCACAGATTTCTTCACATGTTTGTTGGGAAAACCATGAAGTTGATAGCATGTAGCAAGAGTATGACCATGTTTGTTGCAATGGTTGCAAAATGGACGTTGACGTTTTCTCGACGGACGAAATGGAGGTTTAGATGCTTGAAGTGCAGCGGCATCAACAGTAGGAGTTGTGAGAATATTGATCTCTTGCTGCTTTTCTTCATGACGCACCAAATTATAGATACGTTGAATGGAAGGAAATGGTTCCATCAAGAGAATTTGGCTGCGAATAGCGGAAAAACGATCATGTAGTCCTTCAAGAAATTCCATGGATCGATCATGATTTTGTTGGTCAATAATGCTTTTAGCATTACCACAAATGCAAGGAGTGATATGTATAATGGAACCGAGTTCATCCCATAGAGATTTGAGTTGCGTAAAATACAATAAAACAGACATGCTTTCTTGTTTGAGGATAGAAATGGACTGTTTCAATTGATAAATTTTTGGAGCATTTGATTGAGAAAAACAATCCTTGAGATCAGTCCAAATTTGTGCTGCCGTTTCAGCATACAAGATACTTGGACGGATCTCAGGTGAAACAGAATTAAGGATCCAACTTCCTACCAAATCGTTACAACGTTCCCAATTAGAAATGTCAGATTTCTCTGTCGGAATTGGATGTGACCCATCAACGAAACCAAGCTTATTTTTGGCACGAAGTGCCATTCTGACTGCACGACTCCATGATCCGTAATTATCTCCTGTCAACAAAGATGTGACAAGGATAGTAGAAGGACTATTGGAATGATGGATTGTGTATAAATCGGTTATGATGGGTGTGGGTGATGATGAAGAAGACTTTGTAGGAAGAAAATCGTCGGTAGACATTTTGAAGAATGAGGAGAAAAAAAATTAAAGATTCACTGATACCATGTAGAGATGATGAAACACATAATGAAGAAGATGCATTGTGTCTTGTATTTCATCAATGAGTGCTTGTACATATATATATATACACACAAGAGAGAAACAATAAAAGGAAGAAACTAACTACACCTAATCAAATCCCTAATCAAATCACTAATTAAGACTTGATTGAATCTAATCAAATCACTAATCAAATCACCAATTAAGACTTGATTGAATCTAATCAAATCACCTAATTAAGGCTAAACTAAATCAAAAATGAATATTTATTATATTCCTCTAACACCATCGACGGGTTGCTCGCCACCATAGATGGGTGCCTTGAATTGTCGGGCCGCAAGGTTACTAATCGGCTTCCGAATTTGTGTGTCAATATCCGTCGTTTTGGTTGGAACCTTTGCTTTCTTGCATAAGCCGGTAACGAGGCAAGGGAAATAGAGCCCTTTGGAGTTGTTGGTCATGGAGATCCAAAAGCGGTCGGATATGATTTCTCCAATGTTGATCGGTGTTCCCTTTAAAATGTAATATGCAAGAGCACACCTTTCATGGTTCATTTGAGTCCACGATCGAGTGGGGATGAGATTAGCGCATATGAAAGTAAGCCACGCCTTGCCTATTTGGTGGATGCATTTCCACTCCAACTCGTATTCCACATCGTTGGAGAATTCGGACCAAAAAGGGGGCCCATCGCACAATACCTCGCCGAGTTGATCTTTTGTTACCTCGAGTTGCATTTGTTCCCAATTGAATGCCTCATGTCGGGTGTTGTAGAAGGAGTTGATAGCTTTGGCACTCCAATCTACTCTCTTTCCTCGAACCGTGCTCGTCTTCCTATCCGAAGTTTGGAGATTACGGGTGTTGGCATAGAACTCGCGGACTAAGGACAAATTGATCGAATCCGCCGGTTCTAGCAATGAATCCACCCTCGTCGCATGAATTCTTGATTCAACGGTTCAAATTGCGGTTGGGTGACTGTATATGCACGCTCCGTTACGAGTTTCTTCACCGTTTGCTTGTCAAAAAGGGCCTTGGAGCCTTCAACACAAAAGGCATCGTCATCGGGAGTTAGAACTTGGTCCGCTTTCTTTCCCTTCCCCTTGCCCTTCGAGGTGCCTTCTCCGTCACGTCCTCTTTTTCCCATGATGTCGAAAATGCCTTGTGGAAGGGATTTGAGATGAATTGGTGTGTAAAATTTCTCCCAAACTTGACTCGGGCAAATCGTCGAACACCTTGTGGGCGTTCCTTGTTGAATGAGTGTTTTGAGAAATTGGCACCTTTCTTGAACCCTCCCAGCAAAAATCAACAAAAACCCAAAGTGTTTAAGTTTTATGTGTATGTATTTTGTGAATTTTAGGCGAAATTTTGCAAGAAAAAGTGAAAATTTTGAAAAGGTAATTTTTAAATTGTATAGTTTAAAAAAATGACCACTTAAATTTAGATCTATAATTCATATTTACGAAATAAAATATAATAAAATCATGATAAACACTAAACTAATAGTTTTGGGACATATATGGTAAAATGCCATGCGAGACCAAACCAAATCTCATTTCTTATAAGTGGTCAAATGATGAAATATTATTATTTTATTATTCGGTCTAAATTTTGGTGAAATGTATGGGGGGCCAAAAACACTATTTTTCCACCAAAAATGGTAGAAGGATAAAATGGCGTGCTACCGATGGGAGATGAACCCATTTTTTCACCACAAAAAATGGGGATTTAGTGAGAAATGGTGAAACCGATGGAAGATGCTCTTAGTAATTTGTAATGAGTTATATGTTTATATTTGGAAATGTAACTTTAAAGAGCTCAATGCTGATCATGTTTGGGTTTATAATTTTTTTTTTAATTATTTTGTGCTATTTCGTGTAAATTATCTAAAGACAAAAATGGGGTGCTGCCCTTGAACCTTGTAAAATTTATAGTCAACGTCTAAACTTATTTTAAATAATTGATAAACTCTTACGTCCACTAAACCATTTTAGGAGTTGCTAAGATGCTATGTCTTATTTTAAGAATTTGTTTTTAAAGTGTTTGAATATTGTGTTTATAAGCTATTTTAACTCATTATAAGATATTAAATAAAAAGGGGGTAGAGGTACTTCAAAAAAATCTTAAAAGATCTCGAGCAGCTTATTTTTTGAATTTTTAAAATCATTAAAACGAAATTACCGAAGACTTCGGAAGAAATTATAAGGTCTTTAGCGTCATATAAAATTCTTTTTAACAACTTATAAGATTAGTGTTAAGTGTATAATTTTGCAGTTAATCGTACCTTTTAATTGGAGCTCTTAGTGTGTTTTAATGATAATTGGTGCTTAAAATATTGATTATTTGTATTTTAGGTACAAATTGAAGAATTGGAAACTTATGGGGTAAAAACTGCAATTTTGGAGAAAAAGTGGGCCAAAAGTTAAAAAATCAAAACTTCGAAGATTTGAAGCCCGGACGGCCGTCCGAGTTTCAGCACTAAATCTGGCATGGCCGTCCGAGATCACGAGGAGGCGCAGTGAAGGAAGTTTAATTACACAAGGAAATCACCTTCCTATCTTTTTAAACCCTATATAAGGCCAAGCCAAGCACACAATTGTGGATCTCATCTTTTGACACGTACTCTAGGAGCAAGAAAGCGGAGCAACGAAGACAAAGACTTGACGAATCTTCATCATTGTTCTCCCTTTACTTTTATTTATCTACTTTTATCAATTTTCGTATTTTTATTATGCTTTTCGTAGAGAACATGAGTAGCTAAGTTTTTAATCTAGGATTTTATTTGCACCCTATGTGGTGATTCAACCCTATTTTCTAATATTATGCAAGTTTAAATTCCGTGATTATTTCTTCTATTTTGATCTTATTTAGCACATGAACCTAGCTAATTTATGTTGCTATGTGTTTTTGTTAGAATCGATTGACAGATTGTTTTAATAATTAGAACACGGATCGAAGAGCCTTCGAGTAGTTTTCACCGGATGAGTGTGTTAATTGCATGGATTATCGTATACATATAGATAATACCTTAGGCAGCCGTTTACGAGACTTGTTAGTTAATTCTTTATTCATAATTGGTTTGCATACACATATAGTGAATCGTTTATGAATAGCAGACTCATAATACACGCGACAGCGGGTTATGAGTAATTGGGTGTCTCGGGTTAATAATCAGGAATCGTAACTTGCATGATAGAGGTTTAATTGGGTATTTTATTATCGCATAGGGGAAGATAAAATCCTAGATCCGTTTTTATATTGATATTCTCTCTTGTTTATTTGCTTTCATAATTAGATTAACTATTTAGTTGATTGAATTTGACAACCTTGCGTAGGCTGGATAAAAATCATAATTGTTAGAATTTGGTACTTAGGATTAGATAATTTGAGTATTCCCTGTGGGATCGACATCCGACTCTCACGAGTCCACTTTTACTACTTATTTGCGATACGTGCACTTGCGTGTTAGGTATTTAGCCCCAACAAGTTTTTGGCGCCGTTGCCGGGGAATACGGCTAAATTATCTATTTATCCTAATATTAAATTTGAGCATTTTTTCTTACTTCAGCCGTTTTATTTATTTGATTTGCTTATTTTATTTTTATTATTTTTGGTTTAGGTACTTTGTATGCGAAGAGGACACGACAGGAACTTGCTACCTCCTGATCCCGAAATTGAGCGAACGTTAAGACACGCCAGCAGAAATCAACGGTTAGCCCAAAACGTTCCCGCAACAATGGAAGAAGAGATTAATCGTAGGGGAGATGACCAAGGGCGCCTACCGAATGGGGCAGGAAATATAGTCAACGAGCAAGAGCAACTTCAGCTAATTAATCCACCACCTCGTCAACGAGCATTGGATGAGTACACTGTTCCAACACTCAATGGGTTTCAATCAAGCATCCAGCAGCCCCCCATTGAAGTCAACAATTTCGAAATTCGAGCGGGACTCCTTACTACGCTCCAAAACAATGGGTTGTTCAGCGGATTAGCTCATGAAGATCCGCATCTCCACTTGGTCAATTTTCTCAAAACGTGTGGTTCGAAATAAGATGAACGGCGTATCTCCTGAAGCACTGCAACTCCGCCTGTTCAAGCACTCATTACAAGGAGCAGCTCGAGAGTGGTTACAAACTCGTGCACCGCACTCCATCTCGTCTTGGCCCCAGCTAGCACAACTCTTCATGAACACATAAAATTCCTCAACAAGAATTGGAAGAATCCAGAGAGAAATACAGAATTTCATACAAGAAGCCGGTGAAGCGCTATTCGAGACGTGGGAGCGATTCAAACAATTAATTCGGAGATGCCCGAATCACGGACATCAAGAGTGGCGGCAACTTCAAATATTTTATGATGGATTGCAAGATAATTCGAGAACGGTGCTCGATTCAGCAGCTGGCGGTATGTTCATGAGCTTGACCTATGACGAAGCTTACGAACTTTTGGATCGAACCGCAAGGAACAAATACATGCGGGCATCGGACCGGTCAAATTGCGGAACCAAGAAGAAGGGAGGAATTTTGGAGTTAGACGGGGTCACCGCATTCACTGCCCAGTTAGAGAAGCTATCAAACCAAGTAGCGGCTTTGCAGACTCAGCAAGTCTATGCAGTCCAAGGTCCCGACCAGTGCGTAGAAGAAACATAGTCTCTAAATTATGTGAATGACACCAACCGACAACAGAGGAACCCGTACTCCAACACTTATAATCCGGGTGTGGAAAGATCACCCTAACTTTGGATGGGGAGGAAATCAGCAAGGACAAAGGCAAGCACCACCTCAAGGTCAACCTCCTAGTTATTCACGGCCAGCTCCCGAATTCCAAAATCCGCCTCAAGCTCCACCTCAAGGTGGAGATCTTGCAAATATCTTGGCTCAATTTATGACATTCACTCAAGCCTCCATCCGAAATTTGGAAACACAGATGGGTCAACTTGCAACCCAGCTAAACGCGAGGCCATCGGAAGCACTGCCGTCGAATACAGAAGATCCTCGGAAGAGCAACATCGAGCAGTGCAATGCCGTAAGTTTAAGGAATGGGAGACAATTGGAGGAAGCCCCACGAAAAGAGAAGAGAAACACGGTAATCGAGAAACCGAGAGTGATTGGGGAAAAAGAAGCAATTCACGAAGAACCACTATCATCCACAGTGAAATCACGAGCCCCTCAAATTCCATATCCTCAAAAGCTTCTAAAGAAGAAGCTCGATGCTGAATACCAAGGATTTTTGGACAAGTTGAAGGAAATTCACATAAATATCCCGTTTATCGAAGCCCTTCAAAAGATGCCAAAGTGGGTGAAATTTCTCAAGGATCTCGTGACAAAGAGGAAAAAATTGCAAGGGAACGAGATGATCCGACTCACGGAGCAATGCAGTGCAATTCTTACACGGCCCCTTCCACAAAAACTCGGCGATCCAGGTAAGTTCACTATTCCTTGTACTATAGGAGGTAAAAATTTTAGGTCGCTCATTGATTTAGGCGCTAGCATTAATCTTATGCCTCATTCCACTTATAAAAATCTTGGGTTAGGTGAGATTGAACCGACGGCTATAACTCTTCAATTAGCCGATAGATCTTTAGTTTACGCAAAAGGTATTTTAGAGAATGTGCTAGTAAAAGTGAACAAATTTATCTTCACTGTTGATTTCGTTATACTTGATATAGATGAAGATAGGGAGATACCTCTTATTTTAGGGAGACCGTTTTTAGCCACGTCGAAAACTCTAATTGATTGTGCTAGTGGTGATCTTACAATGACGGTGCATGATGAAACGATCAAATTTAATGTTTTTTGTGCTAATAAAAATCCATCTGATAATAGTGAGTGTTTTACTATTGATCTTATGGATTTTAAAAATCATGAAAAATTTGATGTTTCGATCTTGGACCATGGGAAAGCATCTTTGAGTGCAGGAGATGATGGCGGAAAAGGTAATCGGAAGGAGCAAGTCTATTTTGCGGACTCAATTTCAACTCCTCCGAGAGATAGTCAAAAGAGTTGGCGTGCTAACGGCGATGAACATGCAAGGAGGATGTGGCCACCTAAAGAACCAAACAAACATTATCGGGGAGAAGAATTCAATCACCAAGTGACTTCGGTCACGTTAGCTTGAACAAAGAAGCAGACAAAGTCAGGCTGAAAACTGTAAACTTAGCGCTTCTCGGGAGGCAACCCGAGATTTCGTTTATCTTTCTTTTATTTTATTCGTTTTGTTTGTTTTTGTTTTTATTTTTTATTTTTTATTTTTATTTTATTTTTATTTGAAGCATGCAAACTAATGAAATAAGCATTTTTTTTATTTTCAGGGGTCAAAATGCAATTTATGCATTTCACACGGCCGCACCAAAAAAGGCGTGAGTTTCACACGGCCGTGTGAAAAATCGGATGAGCTACTGTATAAATTTGGGTTGGGGCACGGCCGCGAGAAAAAGTAACTAAAATTCCGCACGGTCGTGTGAAAATCGGAGGAGTTACTGAAAATTAAATCAAATTATTTTACACATAATAAAATCACACATATACAATAATATCATAAACTATCACATAAATAAAAAATATAATAACATAAATTAATCTAACATCATAAATAAATAAATAAATAATTCAATCACCATTATTATCATCATCATCACCATCATAATCTTCAAAATCATCTATTTGTCCACATTTATCACAGAAGTGTGCTACCAATTTCCTTTTAAATTTTAGTTCATTGTGCTTTCCTTGATTTACCAAATTTCAATTTAAATGGCTCGTCGTGTATTTCGCCAATTAAATTGTATTTCATCAATCATCCCATTGTTTCTTAATATATTTTATTAGTAGCAATTATCGTATTAGTTAAATAAAAAAAATTAACTAATCAACATTAATATAAAAAAAATTAATTAAAAATATGCATATTTATATTTATTTTAATTAATTTTTTATTAATAATAAAAAATGTATTTATATTTTTAAAATTTATATATTAATTAACACTAATTTATTTACAATAAATATGCTAATAAGTGGGTAATCACGTGCAATTAGTTAAAATCAATATTTTATATGCTAGTTAATAAAATGGTGTTGATTACATAAAATCCTATTTCACCTCCATATTTGATAGGAAAAATAGGACTTTGTGGAAAAATAGGAAAATGGCGAACCGATGGTAGATGAAAATTCTTTCACCATAAAATTTGGTGAAAAAATGGCGATATAGAGACCGGTAGGAGATGCTCTAATGACCCTTTTGCATCTTCAAATTCTGAAAACTCTCGACGGTTGTTTCATTATCAAATCCCATGGGGATATCTCTTAATAAACATAGGGTAACAATACTTCATCCCTTGATTATAGGGTATTTTACAGATAGATCTAAGGTCGGCCTAAAGACTATTAAAATAGTTGCGATTTTTTTCCTCTCCTTCATGTGAGACTCTCTTCTCTCCGAATGAGAGGCACTGTCCAACCTTCACCCCCATATATACCAACCTCCAGTGATCTCTCATAAACCGACCGATCTGATCATACGCTATTACTTGGAATTGCTTTATCTAGCTATAGTGTTGTCTTACGTTTTTAAGGGTTTTCGCCTAATAAGGGTTTTATTATTATTTTTGTTCTTTTTGTTTATTCCAGTATCTCCTTTCATATTTTTAACCCTACTCTCTTGCCTCATTTTTTGTCTTCCTTGGTGCAGTTGTTTCTCGCAGCCCCTAGATCTTACCTCTTTGTTCACATTACTCTCATCTATTTCCATTAACGCAAAGATGGAGGATTTTTCTGATAATATGGTTCGATCTCTGGCGCTCACACACGATGAAGAGGAAGGAATCACTATCGACACTATTGGCTCGTTGACTACGGTTATGACTGGTTTCAATGCTATTGGGCGGATCGTTGCCTCAAGGGAGATCTCGGCCTATACTATCAAGGAGAATCTCTTACAGATTCTTCAGGCGGTTAAGGCATGTGAGATAAAAAACTGGGGCTCGAATATATTTATCTTAAATTTCGAACACTGCCTGGACTACACTTATGCCATGAATGGATGCCCGTAGTTAATGGATAAGAATGTTTTCCTATTACATGAGCGGACACCGGATGCCAATTCCATCTCTATGGATCTCAATATGATGAACATAGTAATTCGACCACACCATCTCCTTGCCTTGAGAAAATTGTTCTTTGCACCCTTGAGTTACATGGGTTTGGCACTTTGCACCCTTAAATTGCAAATTTGGGATTTTGTACCCTTCAATTGCAAACTTCTTGGCACTTTGCACCCTCCTCCACTTTTAGGCCAGAAATGTGATGGGCAACCGGTTCAATGGGTTTTAAGAGGGGCAACTTCATATTTTACATGTATCTGTACACATGGTAAATACATCGATGAAACACTAGATAAAAAAACAAATTTGATCGATAAAACCGAGAGAAAAATAACCCTATTATCTTCTCTTCAAGCCCTACTCAAGAATGGCTGGAGAATCTACACATGAAATCGAGCATGAGATGCATATACCTTCGAATTATCTTTCTCCATTCACCGGTAATACATTTTGTCATCTAAAGATTAATTTATCTACAATATTATATTGTTATACATAAAGATTTTACAATAGCCAAAACGGCCTATTTCTTATAGCATAAGCAAACCCAAAACAGCTGAATACTCATTTTTTTTTTTAATTTCAGCAAGTTATTTTTTATAATGGCTTGAATGTTGTATTCAGTAATTTGTTGTTTTTTATACGTATTCAGCAAGTTGTTTATATATATATTTCTCTATAACAAGTTTTTAAATATTTATATTTGTCTTCATTAATTGTTTTTTTCAGCACGTTTTTCGTTCAACAATATTATTATATTTCTCTACTTGTGTGTACTAGTTTGTTAAGAATATTTTTTTCCCCAACAATTTTTTTGGTTCAAAAATATTATTATATTTTTTTACTTATAATTGGTCAGCAAGTTAGCAAGACATAGAGTTAATCTGCTCTGCATACATAAATTAAATTACCCTGCCCCGCATATTTAATTTATTTAATTTATTTTGTGATTTTACTGAAAGTTTGGCAGACATTGCGGAAGTTGACTATGAAACTAATGAAAATGAAGAAAACAATGGAGAAGAAACTAATGACATTCATTCTACGCTCAGTGATGGCTTTGAAGATATTGACTTTGAATATGATGACATCTTGTATGATGAGAATATTGATAAAGAGATTCAATGGGTTGGTATCAACGATGAATCGTTAAAAGAACTTGATAAAGTCAAGAGAATTATTGAATATCAAGCTACCGAGCATTTTAGGCCTTTAAGTAAAAGCCATTCATCTGAAAAAATACGTAAGTTCAAAGTATCAAATATATAAAGATGATGCAGATGAGTAAGATTTTGAATTTGAGGTAGGGTTGTGTTTCAAAACTGCTACAGACTTCAGGGAGGCTGTGAGAATGTATTCGAACAAGCAAGGAAGGCCTATTTCGTTCAACAAGAATTGTAGTGACAAAGTCAAGCTGTTTGTGCATGTGGATGGGTTATTTATGCCTCTTTTATATCAAAAATTGATAATACATTCCAAGTCAAGTCAATCAAGAGAGAGCACACTTGTTCCAGGGATCCAAGCTCTAAGCATTGCACTTCTAATTTTATTGCAAAAAAGTATAGCGCCACCTTGGATTGAAGTAATCCAGAGTGGCATGTTGGTTCAATGCAAGAAATAATGCAGATGGAAAGTCACACTTATTGATCCATTTGGAAGATGTACTGAGCTAAGAAACATGCAACTAAGCTTAATTACCAAGGCACAGAGTTGGAGCAATATGCAAATTGTGGCAATACTGTGAGGATTTTTTTAGAATCAATCCCGACATAACAATAAAGATTAAGTGCAAGTATGATGCAGTTTTTGAGACATGTCAATTCAAAAGAATTTATAGTTGTTGGGTCCTTAAAGAAAGGGTTCAAGGCAGGATGCAGACCAGTTATAGGTCTAGACGGCACACACTTGAAGACTTCAAGAGGTGGAGTTTTGTTATGTGCAGTGGGTATAGATGGAAATAAAAATATCTATCCTATTGCATATGCTATGGTTTTGAAAGAAAACAGAAAATCTTGGGAGTGTTTTGTGAGTCTTCTCATCGAAGACTTGGAGATGCGAAATAGCTATGGATGGACTATCATTTCTGACAAGCAAAAGGGGTTGATCTGAGAAATAGAGGATTTGTTACCACATTCTGAGCACAGATTTTGCGTGAGGCATATATACAATAATTTCAAGCAAAAGCACAAGGGTTTGCAGGTGAAAGATTCTCTTTGGAAAGCTCCTTCAACAACTAGAGATGTGGATTTTAATAGGGAGATGGAAAAATTAAAAGCTTGTAATGGAGTTGCTTATGATTGGGTAAGAGAAAGACCTCCAATGCATTGGGCAAAGTCTCACTTTAGTACCTGGCCGATGTGTGATTTATTGCTCAACAATCTCTGTGAAATTTTCATCAACGTTATCCTAAAATCACGGGATAAAACTATAATAACCATGTTGGAAATCATTATGGGTGATTATGATGAGAATAATTCATTCTCAAAGGGATAAAGTGAAAAAATATAATGGAGATATTTGTCCGTCGGTGCAGAGGACCTTAGAAAACAACAAGAAGAAAGAATACGATTATATTTTAGAGTGGAATCATCATGATAAGTTTGAATTTAAGGGATGGATTGGTGATCAGTGGACAGTTGATTTGACATTAAAAACTTGCAGTTACAGAAAATGGGACATCTCTGGAATTCCTTGTTTTCATGCTACATCTTGTATCTTTTATAGAAGGGAAAATGTTGAGGATTATGTTGAGCATTGGTAAAGAAAGGATACATTTTTTAAAAGCATATTCGTACATGCTCAACCCTTTGAAAGATAAAAGGAATGGCCTGATTCTACATTAAATACATTAGTGCCATGGTACAAAAAAACCAAAAAAAACAGGAATGCCGTTGAAGCATGCTAGAAGGAAAGAAACTGATGAATCAAGCCAAAAACAAGTGACTCCAAAAAGAAATGGTCCCAAATATTCATGCTCAACATGTGGAAATTTAGGACATAACAAGAAAGGGTGTAAAGAGGCATCTACGAATCAAAGCGCAGGCGAGTCTAGTCAATAACAAAGAGGCAAAAATTACCAGTGATAATTAAATTTTATCTATTATTTTTTTGTCTCGATCTCACATTTTAATACATTTTTGCCAATAAATATGTTTTTCTAGGTAAAGAGAAATGTTGAGAAATCAAATTTTGTTGTTAGAGGTTCTGAATCACTACCACGGGTTATTTTTATTGTATTTTAATAGTAATTACATGTTATTTATAAAATATACACTATCATATGTTAATTTTTTTATTTTGAGATGTTATTATTATTTGTAAGAATTGTCGTCCGGAACCGCTTCATCTTTGGTGGCAACAAGAATATCCATAATGGAGTCAAATAGACTTGTAACGCAACAAAGTTATAATCATTCTACAGTAAATAGGGTATGCGATTGATGATGAAGCTTTTCAGAATTTTTCGATAAGTTGGCTTTGGAAAGGTCTGCTATTAACAGGAGTATATTGGAGTTTTTAAGAAGTTTGCTTTTGAGAAGCTTGTGAGAAGTTTGCTTTTGTTCTTTGCTCATTCCGGTGTTTTTGAAAAGTTTGCTTTTGGTTCAGTTTCATTTTGAGAAGTATGTTATGCTTTAAATGTTGGAAGAATTAATGTATTGAATTTGGTTTCAAATGTTATTTGATTGAATTTGGTGAATTTGATCAGTACTATTTTAATATTTTCGCTATATAAAGACAATATAAATAAATAGCAGTACAATCTTGTTAATATTTTTTGGTACATAAAAACATTAGAAATAAAAGCAACACACTCTATTTTAATTTTTTTGGCAGACAATTGATCTCTGCTTTGTTGTGTCGGTCCTTGTTTATTTGTTTTGATCACACCTATTGGTGTCAATTTTGAAGATCAGTATGCCTAAACTAACAAATCATTACATAAGTATTCACACTTTGTTCTCATGATAATAAAAAACCTATAACCATAGGATGAAACTTAGAATCAACAAAATTTGCAACCCATTTTTAACTTTCTAAACAGAAGTTAATTCATTAAATTTGAAAAATTCGAACCGTAGCTTATAATTCATAAAAAATACAGATTTTCAACCGAATCCCATAATGCAAAAAAGCTAAATAAAAATAAGATGAAACTTGACATTAATATTCATAAAATTTGCAGATTTTCGATATTTTTCACAGGACAAGCCAACCAAATATCAATCCCAAAATTGAAACTCCAACCAACAATTTGAATCCAAAACTATATATATTGGTCTTCTCTTTATATGTTTGTATTACAGTTTTAATTTTTCACATTTTTCTTTGATTTATCAATTTCTTCCTCCATATTTTCAACTCTCTCACCAGTAATCACTTTGTCTTCTTCAAACTTATTTGATTTTTTTTAGCAAGCCAGGTATTATTCCTTTTGATCTCTCACATATTTGGGGATCAAACAACTTAAAATATCCACAACCTCCAAAAATCTGAAAATACTTTATAAAGTAATAAAAACTTAATTTTGTCAAAAATAAGAACATAATTTCTTTAAGATTAAGAACTAATTTCGGAAAAAAATAAAGAAATTTAGATAAATAATCGAATTACCACATACCCTATATGACAAACGTTTAGGAAATCGTCTTCCTAGGGTATCCTTGTTCCAACATGTTACTAAAGGAAGAACATGTCCAAAACCATAATACACAACGGGTATTTGCTCCCCTTAGTGCCAATACGTGGAACTACTACTACTTGACGATGAATTCGGTTTACCCAATAAGAAAGAATTGAACAATAGAAGCAGTACAGGAGAATAAAATTTCTAGGTTTTTTGGTTGGGAAGAAAACGAGACAAATTGCAGAGAAACGATTAGTTAAAAAAGAGGTGAAAACGATTTTAATTAACTGAGAAATAAGAGAAAAGACAAATTTGCCCTCATTGGAACAGGTTGCCCATCACATTTCTCGCCTAAAAGTGGAGGGTGCAAAGTGCCAAGAAGTTCACAATTGAAGGGTGCAAAGTGTCAAACACAAATAATTCAAGGGTGCAAAGTGCCAATTACCGTGGGTCTAAAAAAATGGACCTCCCATTATTCGATCAGCTCAACGAGGTGCCAATATTTTTTATTTTTCAAACCGGCGTGACAAAGCTACCAATGTTGGACAGGGTGCAGGGAAGGAGAATGCTTGTAATATGGGATGGGACCACTCTACTCTTATTACTAATTCAATTGAATTCCAGGCCAGCGGATCCACCGTCACACCAAACCGAAGGCATATCAGCATCACCTATACGAACAAGAAGAAGAAAGCAACAAAAGCAGGAATAAAGGACTCGGATAGAGTGAGAAAGAAACAACAACTTACTTTACGCGATGAGGACCTCGACTTAGCAGCAGGACTAACCTGCAAACCCCCTAGAGCAATGAGTTGCATCTTCTGGAATTGTCAAGGGCTCGAGGCCCCCTTGAAAATTCACGTGCTCGGAGACATTATCTAAGATCATAAGCCCCTGCTGGTGTTTCTCTCGGAAATGAGGGCAACACACAAAGTTATCGAGAAACTAAAAACAAGATGGAATCTAAATGATGTAAATGTTGATAGAGTTGGCTACTCTAGACGTCTGGCACTGTTAATGCAAAAAAAAGTTGAAGTAAATCTCATTAGTTACTCGAACAATCATATCGATGAAGAGGTTCAGGAGAGGAATCACTAGGGCTGCAAAAAAAATACCGATTACCATATACCATGGTATACCAACCAAGGATTACCGAAAAATTACCGAAAGAACGGTTACCATTGTCTACGGTACGGTATTAGTACCGTACCATTACAATATGGTACGGTATTGGTATTGTATTTCTAATACCACGGTAATACCGTACCGTACCGCAATTTACATTTTAATCCGATTAATATGTTTTTTTCGATATTATTTTTTCTTATTCTATTTTGTTTACTTAGAATCTTATAAATGGCAACAATTATTTTTCCCTTAAGTTAGCGGTAGTGTATTGTTTTTTTTTTCTTTTTTTTTTCTACTAAGTTGAATTTTGCAATTGAACATATATGTTCTACTAAATTGTCTTTTATGTTCCCTATAGCCAACTAATTTTATTATATATGATGTATGAATATTTTATTTTTTTACCTACATGTATGTATAACATTGGTAAAGTATTTATTGTATGTAATAATTATTAAGTACAATCAAGTTCCTAACAAATACCTAGTTGTTCCATTAAACAACATTTACATTATTATGGTATATGTTCTTGTTTCAATGAAGCAAATTATGTTAATTATTCCGATTATATACCGGACCTTCTTAGAAAATAAAATACAACTCATACAAGAGTAACTAGAACTATTTTCAATTGGGATATATATGTATATTTTTAACTCATTTGTTCTTTAATCTTTGATGCATCACCAAGTACGGTAGAGTACCACGTACCGATTGTACCGTACCGAAAATAACGGTATGCCGAACATTGGTATACCGAACTTTTTGGTTGGTAACGGTATGAAATTTTTCAATACCGCAATGTACGTTAGGTACACGGTATTGAGCCAAATGTTTGGCAACCGTACCGAACCCACCCCTAGGAATCACAATAGAAAATGGAGAGTAACTGGATTTTATGGTTTCCCAGAGAAGGACCGAAAATACCTTTCATGGAAGCTCCTTCGAAATTTGAAAGATCAAAGTCCCCTCCCGTTGTTGGTGGGTAGGGACTTTAATGAAGTTCTTAGCAACAATGAGAAATTGGAGTGCAACACTCGGCTGCCAGGTTCGACCGAGGCCTTTCGAGAGGCATTGAATGATTGCGATTTAGCTGATTTGGGTTTTGAGGGTTCATGTTTCACGTGGACAAATAACTGTACTTATCCTTACACAATAAAATGTCTTTTATGGACAGAGCCTGTGCAAATCAAATATGGTTATCATTGTTTCCCATCTCACGCGTACACTATCTACACAATTTTATGGTTCTCATCATATACCTATAAAGCTTGTGCTGCGTCAAGTGACTGCATTTTAGAATATGATAAAGCGAAGACCATTTCGTTTAGAAGCAACCAGGATTAGTAGAGAGGAATGTGAAAATGTTATAAACCGATAGTGGAAGGATCGTAAGAGCACGAACCCAATTGAAGATCTCATGTCTAAAAACGAGGAGTGCAAGCTTGTGTTGCTAGACTGGAGCAAAATGGCCATTAATAATCCGAGGAAGCAGATTGAGTTGCTGCATAAGAAAATCCGAGCTTTGACAGAGGGTGAGTACACATATAACAGGAGAGAGGAAATTCGGTCTCTTTGAGTTGAATTGGAGAAGGCTTATGCCGACAACGACATATACTAGCGCCAGAGAAGCAAAATTCAATGGATACGGGAATGTGATAGAAATACTAGTTTTTTTCCATTCCAAAGATACAATCCAAAATCGGACTAACAGAGTCTCTCGATTAAGAGACAACGATGGCGCGTGGAAGGAAAATGAGAAGCATATTGAGCAGATTATCACGACATATTTTGATCAGATTTTCAAGTCCCCAAATCCAAGCGAAAATGAGATAGATGAAGTACTGACAAACATTGAGTGCAGAGTGTCGGGAGCAGCTAGTCACCTTCTCTCCACACCATTCATGGCGGATGACGTAACCCAAGCCATCTCCCAAATGGCCGCACTTAAATCCCCCGGTCCAGGAGACACTGGAACCAAGGATATGCCAGTATTTATAATATATACTGGCATATCCTTGGTTCCAGTGTCTCTTCTTGTGTGCTTGATTTTCTTAACAATCACAAGCTCCCCTCGTCTATGAATTTTACATATATTGTCTTAATCCCGAAATTAAAAAATCCAGAAAGAATCTTTGAATACCGGTCGATTGGTCTTTGCATTGTTATCTACAAAATTGGCTCCAAAGTGGTGGCTAACCGGCTAAAACTAGTTCTTAATGAGTTGATCTCTCCTTGTCAATCTGTTTTTGTCGCAAAACGTCTTGTCACTGATAATGTCTTAATTTCTTGCGAGATCAATCATTTCATTAAAAAATAAGACTAATTTAATGGCTCTTAAACTGGACATTAGTAAGCCGTATGATCTAATTGAATGGGTTTTTCTGAGAAACATTCTTCTTCGCCTTAGCCTCCCTATTAAATTTGTTGAACTAATTATGCTCTGTGTTACTATTTTTTTATTATCATTTATGTTTATTGGCTCACAATTTGGATTGGTTCTTCCCACTCGAGGTCTCCGGCAGGGCAACCCCCTCTCGCTGTACTTGTTTATTAGCTGTGCCGACGCTCTTATTGCCTTGATCTCGAAAGCTACAGAAAGAGGCAAGTCAAGAGGGGTTCAAGTGGCACCAACGGCCCCGAAAATTTCCAACTTGTGCTTCGCCGACGATACCCGGATTTTTGGAGTTGCAACAGAGGGCCAGGTACAACCTACGGATGGAGAAGCTATGGCGGCATTGAAGGCTATACACTTGGCAAAGGAGAACAGAACGGTTGGAGGCATATTATTATTGAGGGGGACTGCATGCAGGTCATTAAGGCTTTAATCAATCGAGATGGGCGAGGTTTACCCTTTGGTGCAGTGGTAGAAGAATGTATCAACCTTGAGTTGCACTTTGATAAGGTGTTATTTCATTTCATCAAGCGTTCAGGCAACTGTTTAGCCGACGCTCTTGCTAAGTTTCCTTGTAGTGACATTTTAGAAGGGACTATCTTACTCATAAATTTAGCGTCAATCTCTTAGTAATATTATCCTTTTTTCAAAAAAAAATATAGGGTAATTTACACATTGCCCCAAACCTTTAAAACGTTCCAACATTTTTCTAGACTTCATTAGTTGTGCCATGGTCTGAAAGTTTCCTATTTTTGGAAAATTATGTTGGAATCACTACAAGTAATATTATATTTGACAACAAAATATTTTGTTGTTGAAAGGGTAAAATTTCGTTGCCAATACAATTCGCAACGAAAATCGAAAATCGTTGTGAATACACATTACTATAGCCAACAAATCTCAGATATATTGTTCCGAATACGTTTATAATCCAGAACGAATTTGTTTTGTTGACAACTATAATTTGTTTCCAAAACATTTATTATTCACAACAAATTTATTTCATTGCCAATGTATTTAGTAACACAACGAATTTATTTCATTGCAAAAGATATGTAAAATAGACAACACGGATCTACCAATATGGTCCGATTTTAGATAGAACTCGACCCTCATCTGCCACAACCCAACCTTTGATGATGGTCTGGTGTCCGATTTTAGATCGAAGTCGACCCGCATCCGCCAACCCAACCTTTGGACTATGGTCCGGTTTTAGATCGAAGCCGACCCGCATCCGCCAACCCATCTTTTGGACTATCAACCCGCATCCGTCGACCCAACCTTTGGACTATCGATCAGCATACACCGACCCGACTTTTGGATCGGCCAACCCGACCTTTGGACTGGCGACCCATATCCACCGACCGAACCTTTGTACTGCCGAGCCGCTTCGAAATCGGAACTGCTGGGTTGAACTCACGATTGGCCCAATGGGCTAATCCGTTTGATAAATGTCAAATATATGGAGACATGACAATGGAAGGAGTGGATCCCTAGTTGATTTGAAATTAGAAACCTTTCAAACCATTGGGGCAACACTACATTTGTGTAAACTGACTTGAAATAAATTTACGAAAACTAAATAGACAAGTTTAAATGATTAAATAGTTGCTAAATAATCACTACTAGCAACAAAATTAATTTCGTCGATAAAGAAATCGTTGCCTATTTAACATTTTTTTGTAGTGAATTTCACACATGCGCTTCACGTATGCGAAGGAAGCAATAAAGTATTTTCAAATCAGATTCATGAAAAGGGCAAGTCTGCATAATTTCTAGAATTCTAGGTAGTTGGTACCAAATACTGACGTCATCTTTGATTCATCAAAGCTTGTAGAAAAATGTTGAGTTTGTATTATATTGCATTATATTGTCCTGCAAGGGATGGCCTAACGGCTGGAACAAGTGAACACATGTCAACTGACCGAGGTTCGAATCCCCTTACCATTGGTCGCTAGGTGGAGCTTGTCACACATGGTTAGCCTAGTGCAATTTACGTGTCTTGTATGGTTTGTAAACTATTATACGAGAGTATATGTTTATTCGGTGCACCTATATGATTGTCTACGAGTCCTTTGATTACCAACAAAAAAGATCAATAATGCATTCAACATCATCTAAAAAAGAAAAGGAAAAAAATGTGTTCAATAAAATAAATGTTGACACCAAAAGATAACGACTATATTAAAAAGAATCTTTAAGTATTATCTATTAAGATATTATTTGTTATAATTATTATTAAACAATATATTCTTTTCTTGTAATGAAGGAACCCGTAGCCAACCTCAATATAGGTGTAAAACTACACTAGGCTAGCTGCGCGTGATAAGCTCCACCTAGCGACTGTTGACAAGGGGATTTGAACCAGATTATTAAAGAATATTTTATCTTTACTTTCACATGATATATAATTGACTTTTACTTTGCTTTAGCGTGCAAGAAAATGGCGGAGTAACCATTAATAATTTAGGGACGGCGTATATTTCAAGAGTGTAACAATTATATGATTTTTCAAAGGGGTTAATATTGTAAACTTCCTCAAATCTAAATCTGATAAGAACTAAATAATAATTCTATACTATTATTTTTAAATACATTCTTATTTCAAAATATAATATAAGCCACGTTCTTAAAAAGAAATTATCCCTAACTTGTCCTTATACTCTAAATATAACTTCTATACTTATGTTTATTCAACTCAAATCTATTTTTCTGTTTCTTTACTCTCTCTCTCTCTCTCTCTCTCTCTCTCTCTCTCTCTCTCTCTCTCTCTCTCTCTCTCTCTCTCTCTCTATCTCTCTCTCTCTCTCTCTTCATTTATGGTTGAGTGGTTATGGTGGTGATGGCGGCTATAGTGGGTGGCGGCAGCTATGGAGGTAGTGGGGTATGGTTATGGAGGAGGCTATGGTGGGTGGCGGCGGATATGGGGACTGAGGGTATGATGGAGGTAGTTATGAAGGCGGTTATGACGATGGTTGTCGCCATTACGATGGCAGTGATTATGCATTTTTTAATTTTTTTGTGTTTTTATTTTTATTTTTGTTTTCAATTTTTTTTTTATTTTTTTTCAGCATGTTTTACCAAATAGAAACTCGACTACAAACTTATTGAAATTTACTATGTAATCAACGTAATACGCTACAAAATTAAGGTAATTTCCTACAAAATTAACGTAATCCAGTTTAAAATTAATGTAACCACTAATAAATTAATGAAATCCACTATCAAGCCGACATAAGTGCTTCGTTTTTTCGAGATCCATTACCCATTTTCAACACGTACATTTGTTTTTTTTTCGTTTTTTGAAATTGTTTTCTTCTGGAATTTAATTTTCCCTCCATCGTCTTTGACTTTTTTTTTTGGCAGTTTGGCCACGATAAAATAATATTATTGTTGACACAATAATAGTATTGTGTTAACAATAATACGAAGTAATATTCTTGTGATAATTTTAATATTACTGTCTTGGGGATGTTTAGGGTTCGAGAGGGTTGTACTTCTGGACCATAAAATATTCAATCTGATACGTACAAAATAATTAAAAAAAATTCTTATCCATCAATTTTGTGTATGATTGTTGAATATAAATTTTTACATTCAATATGTTTACTTTACGTGGATCTGTTATTTAGATTTACTTATATTTGTGTTTTAATTGATATATTTTATGTTTTATAGTTGAAAAACGAGAATTAGGTGACCATTAAGGAAAAAATATCAAAAAGAAAGGAAAAAGTTGCAATTAAAGAAATAAAATCGAATTGGAAGAAGGAATCACGCATTAACTTTGGCAGTGTCCATAATATCGACCATATCTTCCTCATCCAAACTCAACATCGACCATAACTTCCTCATCCGAACTCCAAACCACCTTATTCCAACGGCATTTGAAGCTAACTTAAAGGGCTACAATTCGTATCTCATGTGTGTTCCCTAAATTTGAACTCTAACTAGAAGGGCTACAATTTGTATTCTATTGCATTATTTAAAAAATTAAGCTTCCTCATTAACTTCATAAAAAGTTTCAGGTATATTTAAAAAATTAAGCTTCCTCATTAACTGAGGTGTCTCAGTAAATGTTTTATCACTCATCTTGCCCCGAGATTTAATTTTGTAAAACTCCATGATAAATTAAAGTTTAGTATATACGCGGCATCCATCATAAACGGGGATGCACTACTCTTCAATTAGTTTACGGAAATCATCGGTTTCTGGGGTGGGTTCTTCAAGCGGATCTTGTTGACCATGATTAAAACATGCATGCAATAAATCATCCATGTTATGACCAACATCAACGCAAATACCGTCATATTCATTTACAACTGCAACTTCGGGAACTTCTACAACATTAGTATTGTTCATTTCATCGCCATTGTAATCTTCTTCAGACTCTTGATGCAAAGTCCATCGGCGTTGCCCATAAAGTTTATCCCAATCCCTCCAAAGTAAGTGCTTATGCACAAATTCACGATCCCCCCACTTACGACACTTACAATCTCTACATGGACATATTATTTTACTATGAGCGTCACAGTTAGCAAAAGCAAAATCCATAAATTCCACACAACCCTTTTGAACTATTTCCAAACGACGATCGTCTAACAAAACCCAACTCCTATCTTTTGGCATTCTTTACTTGGCAAGTATACCTAGAAATAGCGAGGGTTTTAAATTAAAAAAAAATATTCTATTAAGTGAAGACTATATAGAAAAACTAAAACTAAATTAAAGTTGAACATATACGAAGTGTAAATCAAGAGTTTGCTCATATTTACGTAATAATTTTAAATAGTAGCCCGATGGAGTTTCACTCTTCATTCACACAATTATTTTCAATTTCAATGGAGTTTCAAAAATTATTCACACAATATTTTCGAAAAAAACTAATTAATATACATCACCTTTTTCAAAACAAAATCTCAGAAAATCAAAAAAACATAAATAATAAAAGTCTTTTCTGAATTATTATTCCCCCTTCCACTGTATGACAAGTTGGATTTTGTAATAGTTAGTTAGATGACTTTGGTTAAACAGATTGCAACCAACCCGACTATTTCTTTTTCTTTTTTTTTTTTTTTTTTTATTTTTAACTTATTAGAATTCAATTGGTTATTTATGAAATCTTATATATAAAAGGAAGATATTTTGAACTAAACCCTAGACCTAGACCTAGACCTAGGGGCAATACTGTCCATTAATAAATCCTTAATTTAAAATTTACAATTCTACATTTTATATATGTTTTAAACTTTTCAATTCGTAATTTTAAATTTTAATTATTTGGATAAATATTACCTATTCTTTTGGGTAGTTCTATAACTCCACTTTAATTAAATATTTGCTCCAAGAATAACAAATTAACAATGTACGTTCGTTCACTTTTTTTTTTTTCATTTTCTATTTATCTTTTTCTTTCTCTTTTTCATTTTTTTGATTTTTTCACATACAATTTTTTTTTGTTTTTTTTTTTATTTGTTTTTATTTTTATTTGAATTTTCCTTCTTTCTAACCCCCACTAACTCCCCATGATCAACCCCATTACAATCCTTTAATTTTCAATTTCATTTTCAATTACGTCCACTAATTTATTTCATTTTCAATTTCTTTTTTTTCTTTTTCTTATTTTTTCACATGCATTTTTTTTTTTTTTCATTTGAATTTTCCTTCTTTAACTTTAACTCCCACTAACTCCTCATGGTCATGTTAGAACCCCATGATCTCAACCCCATTAATTTATACTCTATTTAAATCGATGGAGAACTCCAACAAAAAACATAATTTCTTTTGTTCGTCTTCTTCTTGCTCATTTTTTTTGGTTCGTCCTCTTCTTCCTCACCAAGATTTCTCAACGTAAGCAATTCATTTCTACAGGTATACAGTTATTTGTTTAGATTTATTTTCCATCTTATTTTAAAATTTCACACCACATAATAGTTGCTAACGATTTTGATTTTTTTATACAACCCATGCACAATTTTCGTTCACAATGACTCCCCGTATGTCAGCCATATGCCTTCTGTTCATCTCTTTGATTGTTGGGTTGACCATGGTATTTTTCTTTTGCATAAACCTATTATGCCATTTTTTTATTTTGTCGACTCATGTACGTTTTATGTATTCAACATTCACCGTCTGTTAACGTTGGAGGCACAACAATTGTTATAACGTTAGTCGTAGTGTCTGGCAAATTGGTGTTCCAACGTCTTCGCAGGAAACCTCGCGTTGAATCTGATTTCACTACATCACAATCCAGCAATGTATTTGGAGAAGAATTTGAATCAAATTCATCATGGAGTTCATCATATTGTGAGAAAATCTCAGCGAACGAGTTCTTTTTAAGCTGCATATATTGTGACCAGTGTGTGGAGCGTGTGAGAACTGACGAGTTGGTACGTTGCACGCATTGTAATCTCACCACAATGCACCGACAATGTGTACAAGCAATGGTGGCGGATCAATACAAACTTGATTCAGCTGATAATCCCAATTGAGGTTGGGTCTGTAAAATTTGCGCAATTAGATTTGTTTTTTTTTTTTTTTTATAAATTGTTTTCTCATTGAAAAAAAATGTTGCCGTACATTTCAAGTGTGTTTTCTTATTGTAATATCTGTTCACCGATGTAAAAAATTTGATTAATGCAATTTTAATGTTTTCTTACTCGACAACCATCATATATCCATTAGTAATGTTTATTTTGTTATTACTTTCCGTAATATAATCCCAGATTTTATATATTTTACATATTATATATAAGATATGTATATTTATTTATATCTTATATATAAAAGGAAGATATTTTGACCTATAACCCTAGATCTAACCCTAGGGGCAATATTGTCATTTCCTTTTTAACAATATTTTTTTTTTGCCTTTCTTCGGTAGTTTTTTCTCCTTTTTTGGGTAGTTTTCTTTTTTAGTTTTTTAAGCACGGAAGTTTTTTTTTCCTTCCATTATCTATTATGTCCATTTTTGTTGGAAGTTTTTTTATGATTTTTTGGCCGGTTTTTAGAATACATTATAACATTTAAAAAAAAACCAAAAAAGTAAATAAATAAAGAAAATGGAAAAAAACTTCCCACGACACAAACTGTTTTAATTTCTCAATTTCCCACGATATATTAAAACTACTTACCTTGCAACGCAAAAAACTCTCTGATTTAAACGCACGAATCCAACACAACTTCTTTTCGCAATCTTTCAGACTTTTAAGAAATTCTCCTGGGCATGATGCTAAGTTGGGTATGTTTTTTTGGGATTCTTCTATGGTGCCGTTTCAGAAATTAGAGGTACCTAAATATATTTTTTGGATTCTTCTACAATAAATTATGTGTGCTTTTTTTTTTATTAATTTTAGTAGACTATGGATCAGCAATACAGCTTGATTGTTTAAAGATTTCTCATTTCATTTTTGTACCAAGATCGATTCGTCTATTTTTTTTTTTTTATCTTGCAGTTATAGACCTATTTCTCTTATTTTGAGTTTAGGTATATTTGCAATCTCTAATCTAATTATATTTTTCAAGTAACCAACTTGAATATTTTCCTTCTACTTAATAACAGACGCAACAAATAATTATTTGGGGCAAATCTCAGTTTATTTTTGAATTTTATTTCCGTATGCCAATTTCATGAATAGTTTTTGTTCATATGTAGAATATTATTGTTTATTATATTTTTCCACTTCTTCTTTGTCGTGTTCTGCAAAATGTTTGAGGAGAAGGCACGTAACTTATGTTAATTTTCTCTTATAATTTACATTGTTTGTCACAAGTTTGAGTATGTTGAAGAGGTATGCATTTTGAAATTCATTTTTCACAAAAAATAATTTTGTTTTGATTGGATGTTTGAGAGTAAAGTATGCATGCATATGTCTTTTCTTTTTTACTTGGTTATTATACTTGATTCTATTTGCCCTTTAATTTAGCCAATTCACTACTTTTTTTAGGAGAAATACGATCACTTAAATTAGGCACCCGTGGCCGAATGAGAAGGGAGTAAAGGACCCTCTTAGTCACCCGTGGCCAATTCACTACTTATGTTTGTTAAATTAACACTTAAACTCATAATTATGTTAGTCTACATTTTAATGTTATCTCGAATTTGGAAGAATTTTAGTTTGTTATTATTATTTTGTCTGTTCTTAGTATTGACGCTATCAAATTCTGTAATTTAATAACAAGCGAATACAGAACACTTCTTGAATTTTCTTCGACTGTTGCATAAAGTCCTAAACATATACAACCATTTATCTCAAAAGTGGGATGGAAAGAAAAAATAGTGAAGATTGTTTTATAATTAAAACATGTAATTGTACTAATAGATTTCTGTAAAGAACTAACTAAGTATTAGGTGGAAAATGTATTTTTTTTATTTATAATTTTGGCTTCTAGACTGGAAATAGCACTCATGTAATACAAGTTTTTATAATTTTTTTTTTCAAATGGATTTTTAAGTATATTTTGCAAAAGTTTAAGTGGAATGTAATTTATTATTGTCCTTAAAATCATACATACAAAATTATCAATCCAAGTGGTAAGCTTAGAATGGTACTGAAGATCACTTTCAATTATTAATTACTTGGATTGGGTTGATTTATACAAATTAATACTCTGAATAACATTTTTAGGTGTGTTTTGTGACATCGACTTTAAAACCCTTTTTTTTTGTCGAGTGGAATTTTGTTGTCAAATGTGTAGGAGTTGATGCAATTATTGAAAATTAAATTTCACAACAAAGTATTTTAATATTGCGTTACTTTACTTATTTATTATTACAATTTATTTTTTTATCTTTTGAAATGCTACCCGTGCAACGCACGGGAACGATTACTAGTTAATTAAAAAGAAAAGATAGATAAGGTCGAAAAACGATGATTCACAGTAAAAAACAGAAGAAAAAACAAAAAGGGGTTATTTTACATACCCCCTAGCCACCAAATAAAATAGGGATAAACCCAAGCCCAAATCATCCTTTGGCATACCCCCCTGTGAAAGCGAAAGCACTATACTACCCTTATGTGCAATTTTCGGCCAAACTGCATTCAACATTTATGGTCCTGCATTTATCATTTTCGCTGATTTATTTATTATTATTTTCTTTTTTGTTAGTTAGTATTTTTTTTTTTTATAAATATGTTTGTTAACTATATATATATATATATAACTAACTATATATATATATATATATATATATATATATATATATATATA
>NW_012193720.1:902138-950712 GCF_000504015.1 Erythranthe guttata | reverse complement strand
ATATATATATATATATATATATATATATATATATATATATATATATATATATATATATATATATATATATATATATATATATATATATATATATATATATATATATATATATATATATTTTTAATTTTTTTATTTTTTTTTATTTTTTATTTTTTAATTTTTTTTTAATTTTCAAAACAATATGTTTACAGTACTGAAAATAACTACATGTAACTATAATACCTATAGTAATTCATAGTTATGTTCGTTTTTTCCCCATATTTTTAGTCGATCAATTGTATACACACACGAATACTGACTTATACAAAATAAATTCATAAAACCCCAACAAAAATTTACAAATTTAAATATTTTTATTACAAATCACATCAGAACCAATAAAATACAAATCGAAAATACATAAATATACGCATATGTAACAACATGTAACTACATGTTACTATAGTAATGTATACAGTCTGTTGAACAGATCTGATGTAACTTAAAAAAACAAAAATTTGACACCTTCAAGGAAAGGATCAATGGCCTTCATTAAGCTGCAATTGCAAAATCAAAACAAAAGGAAATTACTTTAGTGCAAATCAACTAATTTGAATAAAAACATCAAAACACTCAAAAATCACCAAACATTAAGAGATCGAGAGATAGAGAGAGAGGTTATTGACCCTCACGTGATTTTTTCTCTTTTAATTATGGGTGAGAATCGGATAGAATAGATCGGAAATGACTTTTTCGGAAAATTTCCAATTTTTCTCGGAAAAAAAAAATGTGTTCCAATTCCGTTCCAAAAAAACCGCAATGCAAAAGTTCATTCCGATTTCGGAATGCCTCGGAATCGGCAAAATTTCGGAAATTTCATAAATTACATTAGTTTATAATCTCTTGTTCCAAATTCGGATATAATGAAATTTTTTATAATATCTCTATCTTTTTTTTTGGAGTTTTTATGCAAAAGTCCTCAACCAAGCATGTTTATTATTCTAGGTTTAGGGGGACATATCTCTTTCACCAATAAGTCCATCCATTTAATATTTATTATAACTAAAGGAAACATTCATGTATATCCCACTATTACCCTCAACCATTTATACCCAATTCTTAATTGTAACCCCAATTTATCAATTTTGTCCACAAAAATCCAATTTTGACCACAAAAATTCAATTTTGACTTTTTTTGGAGCATAATTTAATATGCTCCAATTTCATCCTTAACTTAATTTAATCTCAAATTGACCCCAAATTTCACAAATTACTCAATTTTGACCCAAATTATTTTTTTCAAAAAAAATTTTTGCCGTCGGATTCCGGCGGTCAACGCCGGTCTCCGGCGTTGACTTTTCAACTTTTTTTTTTCTTTCTTCCGGATTTTTTCGCCGGTTTCCGGCGTTGACTTTTTTTTTTTTTTTTTTCTTTTTTTTTCTTTTCTTCCGGATTTTTTCGCCAGTTTCCGGCGGTCTCCGACGTTGACTTTTTTTAGTGTTTTTTTAGTTTTTTTTTTTTTTTTTATTGGTTTTTTTGTTTTTCCACGCCCGCCGCTAAACGTTGACCGTAATTGTGCTATCACTGATAGTAAATTAACGTAATTATACTGTCAATGATAGTTAATTGACGTAATTGTACTGCCGTTGACATTACATTTATGTAATTGTGCTGCCGTTGACAGTAAATTAATGTAATATTATTATTTTTTATTTTTTATTGTTTTTTTTATTTTGTTTGATTTGTTGACAAGTCAACGTAATTATATTATTGTCGTTGACAGTAAAATAACTGTAAACACAATAATATTACTATCAACAACATCAATATTATTATTTTTTTGGGGTTTTGTTTTGTTTGAGTTATTCACAGAGTAACGTAATAATATTACTGTCTATTATTGTAATATACTGTAAACACAATAATATTACTGTGGTTGACGGTAATATTATTGTTGTTATAGTAATATTGCTGTCAACCACATCAATATTATTATTTTGTTTGGATTTTTTGTTTGTTTGAGTTATTCACGGAGTAAGGTAATAATATTACTGTGTATTATTGTAATATTACTGTGGTTGACGGTAATATTACCGTTGCTATAGTAATATTACTGTCACTCACAGTAATATTAATTCTTTTGGTTTTTTTTTATTATGTTTACATTTGTTGAACGGTCAACATAGTAATATTACTTTATTACACAATAATAATGAGTTTTGTTGTGTTAATATTAATGTGTTAGAGATTAATATAGCAATATTACCGTGTTAAACTATAGTTTAGTTAATTTTACTGTGTTTAACAGTAATATAGTTAATATTACTGTCAATCACAGCAATATTGTTGTTTTAACAGAAAAAAAAAAAAAAATTTTGAAAAAGTCAACGCCGGAATCCGGCGAAAAACTTCGGCAGAAAGAAAAAAAAAGTTGAAAATTGACCGCGGGAGACCGGCGTTGACCGCTGGTCAACGCCGGAATCCGGCGGAAAAAAAAAAAGTTTTTGAAAATAAAAAAAAATTGAAAAAAAAAAATTGGGTCAAAATTGAATAATTTGTGAAATTTGGGTTCAAATTGAAGTTAAATTAAGTTAAGGATGAAATTGGAGCATATTAAAGTATGAGGGGTTATTTTAGTCATTTACAAAAATGTGGAGCATGTGTGAACTTATTGATAAAAGAGATTTTTGTCTGGATCTCTTTATGAATAAGTACCCATTGATGAGCTTATTTATAATATGCCTTTTTTTTTTTAATTTTAGCAGGGAAATGCAAGAAAAAACAAAAGAGAGTTCAACAAAACACAATAAATAAAAGGGCAAATAGCAAAAAGGCCCATCACATGGGATTTAAATACATTTTGGTCCACAAAAAAAAAACAATAAAATATCCTCAATAATATAATTCTTATCAATTCCACCCATTATACTCTAACTTCCTTAATATTACACATTGACCCCGAATTTAAACAAATATATCACATTAACCCCCAAAAATTTTTTTTTCAGAAAATAATTTTTTTTCTGAAATGTTTTTTTTTTCCGGCCAGATTCCGGCGTTGACTTTTTTTTTTTTTTTTTTTTTGAAACATTTTTTTTCCTGAAAATTTTTTCCGGCCGGTCAACTGCCGGGTCTCCGGCAACGGCGGCGACCGGCGGTCTCCGGTGGTGGCGGGTCAAAATTGGGGTCAAAATTGAAATTAGGGTTAAAATTGGTTAATTCATGAAATTGGGCTAAATTGGGGTGTAAATCATGAAATTGGAGTTAAATTGAGTTTCAATGAATTGGGGGTAATTTTGGTATATATAAAATGATTTTCCTTATTTGTAAATAAGTTTGAATGGGTTGGATTTATTTGAAAGACAAAAAAGTTGGATGTCCCTCTTTTAATTAAGTGCCCTTGTCATGAGCCTATTTGCCATTACCCCTAAATAAAAACACACATGTAATTAAGCCTTAGCTATTTATATTTTTCATATAAAATATAAAATAAGTTATATTATGCAATTACAAAATACATCATAAAATTATATTATATATTTCGAAAAATCATAGAAATATTTAGAACTCATATCAGATCGGAAATAGGAATTTCCAATAATTTTATATACTATTCCAATTCCGTTCCAAATAAATTCGGAAAAAAAAAAATCGAAATTTCGAAAATCGGAATGAAAAATCAAAACTATATGTTGATAATTCATGCAATTCAATATTAATGAACATCGTAATTGTAATTACGTAAATGTATTCTAAATATTTTGGTCATGCAAATAGTGAAAAAATATAGTGAACCCAAAGGTATACTTTTTCACTGTTCTATATGAAGAATTTTCAGTTCGTTTAATTTCGCATTTTTTCGTGTCCAGAAAACGGTTATGTTTTTTTTTTTTTTTGGCGGCAAGATGACATTAATAGACACGTGTTTTAACAATGCGTATATAGACGATCGCATTCATGGCTTACGTGTTTTAAAAACTTTCATGCATCAAATCACCAAAACGAGATAAATTTATTTCCGTCGAATCATTAAGAAGAACTATGAATTATAAGCTATGGTATAATAAGAACTTTTGGTACGGATGGTCTCTCATATATATACAGCTAAACAAAAGATTTTGTAATAATACCTACTCATTTATAAGTTTAGTCCTAATTTTCATTAGCCTTATCATTCTATTATTATCTGAGAAATTTCTTCAAGATCACGAATACATTATATTCTATTATTTTCAATTAATATAAGATATTTTCACCATTAATTAGTATCCAACTTCTGTAGTGATAATACTTCATTTGGTTCAAACCTGAGATTAATTAATTACTTTGGCCGCCTTTTGCATATCTATCGTTCCACTAATTATGTAGATATATAGCAATATGTGCATGAATATATATGCCTTTTATCTTACTGAGCTTTAATCTTATTTCGACCATTGAAGGTGACAACCAAAAGGCTTTGATATGTTTTGATTATATATTTAATTCTCGGTATCGCTTAGTTTCAGATACCAAGAAACGACGTAGACGAACAAGCACATTACAATTGCGAAAGAAACGAAGAAGATTATTGACACATATTCCATCACAAGATCCTGCAAGAAGATTAGGTCAGATGAGATCTCTTGCCATGGCTTTGACTTCACAGAATTTGGAATACAGTAACGAACTCACTTATAGCCCTAACATGGCTCCTAGATCAGCCAATCGATCTTCTTTCGAAAACGGGGGCATGCAGGTTCAATTTTAATTAGAAACCTTCTCTAATTAATTTATTTGTTTCCATTTTGGCTGCTCATTTTAATTTTTTCATCAGGTTCTTTGCAAAGAAGACGTAGAGACCATAAAAAACTGTAGGGCATTGTATAGAAGAGGCGAATTCCCACCTCTTGTTGTAGCATTTGATTCATTGGAAGGGTACTTAATTGTTTTTTTTTTCTTTTTGTTATTATATGATCATGCAATTATATATAGTAAATTATATAACCCTAATATCATATATACGTCAATACGAAAAAAAATTATATTGAATCTTTAGATTGATTTGAATTTGATTGTTGTCACGTGTAAATTTAATGGTGAAAAAGAAGGCGCCGATTACATGTGGCAGAGGTTAGTTGAATACAATTAATTATAAAATCAAGGTGAAACTTGTATGTACGTATACTGTAGAAGCTGACGAGCCCATAAAGGATATGACTTTGATCGCTGAATTTGTGGGCGACGTTGATTACATACGAAATCGGGAGGAAGATGATTGTGACAGTATGATGACTCTCCTTTCTTCAGCCGACCCGTCTAAAAGTCTTGTTGCATGTGCAGATAGGCTTGGAAACATCTCCCGATTTATAAGTGGCATTAACAATCACACAGCGTAAGTCTGTAAACCCAATCTTCTTCTCTTATAGTAGGTGATATACCTGGTGAATGCACATAATTGTTATATATCCGCTTCCATTTACACACATAGACATTGGTATGTGTGTATGAATGATGGAAACACATTTTAGTTAATGGTGAACAATGTATTAATTTTCAATAGTAGTTTAGTTCTAGCTATGCACTAATCGTACACTAGATACACTGCTCACTTATTCAATTTTTAGTCATATATTCCGATTAGGCTTACGATACTTAAATTTTATGTTTGTTCTTGGTTTTTTTTTCAATAAATTGTTGATCATTTTCATTTATTAAAAGAAAATGAATACAATATGTGATATTGTCTTGTTAATGACATCATTTGATCTTTTGCAGGAAAGGGAGAAAAAAACAAAATATAAAATGCGTGAGGTACAACGTAGACAAAGAATGCGTTGTGCTTCTCGTTGCCAATCGTGATATCGCAAAGGGTGAGAGGCTATACTACGATTACAATGGTTGTGAGTATGAATATCCAACCCATTATTTTGTATAAATTAAGTTTTTCCTTTGAAATATAAAGTTGTAAATTTATTTTTTCTTTAAATCAAACACTCACAACAAATAGAGAAATAAACAAAGTTTTTTACTTCAATTGTATTGTGCATATAAATTTACATTAGATTAAGCATGTTTTGCACAAACTTTTCACATATATGGAACTGGTATTGAGTATGAATTTGTTCATTGTGTTAGAATCAACAGTCCTATTGGATATTAGGTAAGTTCAACAAAATTTTCTCATTTTGTGTGGAAGTAAACTTAAAAAGAAATTAACGGTCCCATTTACTTTTATTAATCACTAAATATTTAATAAATAATTAGTAACCAATTATTTATTAATTGCTCATAAATTCCGAACAATCTACCACTACCACAACAACTACTACAACCACTACTACTACCACTATTTCTACTACTATTACAACATTTATTAATTACTAAGAAAATAATAAATAATTAGTAACCAATTATTTATTAATTAACCAATCATGTATTACTAAAACAATATGAACCAATTATTAATATATAATTTATTTTTTACTTTACACCTGAAAAAAATACACCAATAAAAAATGAAGTTGCTGTTATTAAGTTTTAAAAATTCATTTCAAGGGTGCAAAGTGCTATTAACTATTTTCGAGGATGCAAAGTGTCCACATCCTACATTTTAATTTTTAAGAGTGCAAAGTGGAATTACATCCTTACTAATTATAATGTTTTGCTTGTTGCGTAGACTTCGTGCTATGATCATGGGCTAAAGTATCTCAGTCTGTGAAAATAGGCTCGATAGGGTTGTCTCTGATTTTTTATTACCATTGTAGGGGTACTCTTTTTCCTTGTGTTAGGCCCAAAAGGTTTTAACGAGGCCCCCAAACGCTTTATCATAATGAAATAATAAAATCTTTTTGGCCACAAAAAAAAAATATCTTAAATCGAATCGAAAACCGGTTTGTCAAAAATACAAATCATAAATCGAATAGAATTGTAAACCGTAAGGTTTGCAATTCTTTCAAAATAATAAAGATAATTATTATATATAAATATTTTAAAGAAATTATAGTGTTATAGCAAAATCTACATGTCTTTTAAAATTTATAAAATCAAACTATAAAAGTTGAATCTTGAAGAATATCAAAAAATGATTGAATTAATAAATAAATAAATTACGTAATAGAAGCTCGGTTATGCTATCTAATCGATGGTGTGTCAGAAATTTGAGTAAAAGTACAAATATCTCTTGAGAACTAATTAAAATAAAATAATATTTATTTAACAAAAATAGAATTGAACTCATTTCAATTGATTCTCCTACTTTATAATGCAACAATAGATGAGCAATACAAGCAAAAGTAATACTATATTGTGATTTTCTTTTTGTATATATTTGATTTAATAGTATTTCATGGAAATAAAGTGTTGACAATAACGTAATAATTACATTAACTATCTTTAATGTATTTTAAAAAAATTCTTAAATAGAAAACATCGTAAATCGTAGAATCGAATCCTAAATCGTAAGATTTGTTCAATTTTTGACATGTAAGATTTGAATCGATTTGGGTATGAATCAAATCATATGATTTTAATGACCATGCCATTATGATTGGAAGGAAACTCGTGTTTTGAGCGTTGTAGTAAATATCGCGATACAATACAATTATATCAAAAATATATAAACCGGCATATGTATCGGTTTTATTTAAATATTGGTTAATATTTACCATATCTATCATGGTGGTGATTTATGTAATTTTCAGCTCACCTTGGTGATTTGTGCGATTTTCAGCACTTATTGGGGTGATTTTGTGCAATTTTCAGCATGTTTGGGGTGATTTTGTGGGATTTCAGCATATTTGGGATTATTTGTGTGATTTCCAGTACATTAGAGGTGATTTGGGCGATTGTTTTTTTTTTTTCTTTAATTAAGGCAAAGACAAATAAAATTTTTCAGATAAAATATTACTCTTCTCCCGGTTAAAATACAAAAAAAAATAAAAATTGAAAAAAATAAAATAAATAAAAACCATCAAATTTGTTCTACATTACATAATTGGAAGGCAATTTATATCAATAAAACCTACAGTAGCATTTCTAACCTTTAAATCCATTTTGATTCTTGAATGAGTGTTTGATTAAAAATATTAACTTGGGGCAATTTTTTTTTGGTGTGGCTTTAATAAGTAGTTTTTAAAATGGTGTTCTTTTAGAAAAGTAGTTACCAAATTGGGGTTGACCGCCGCCTGCAACGGCGGCACCGGCCGGAGACGCCACCGCCGGCGGGGGCACCAGGTGAAGACGCCACCCACAACGGCGGCAGGACTGGAGACGCCGCCACCGGTGGCATCTTCTCCCTACTAATATTTTAATATTTTAATCTTTTCTGATTTTTTAATATTTTTATTATTTTTTAATATTTTAATATTTTATTATTTTAATATTTTCTGATTTTTAATTTTTTTTTTACAAATAAAACAATTCTAACTACATTCATTAGTTTGATGTTAATATTAAATTTATTACATTTGATCAATTAGTGTTAAATTAATCATTGCATATATTTATCTAATCAACACAATAAAATATGGTACAATCTTAAAAACATGTAGACAAAAACAAAAGGAGTTCTAGAAAATAAAAGAGTTATATAAAATAAATAGGTCCAATAAAAGAGTTATATAAAATAAATAGGTTCAAAATGAGTACAAAGACAAAATGAGTACAAGAAAATAAAATTGGCACTATGAAGTCAGTGCCTATGTGAACCAGTGCCACATGCAGGTGCCTGTATAGTCCTACGCGGCCTACCATCTCGACGAATGTCAGGATCTGCCGGTACATCATCAACAAACTGGGTGTCATCCGGTGGATATGAAATAGGGGAAACATTATACTGTGGTCGGATCCGCTCTTGGGGTCTTGAGTATCCCAAATTGAGCTCCAAATGTGGACCCCATGAAGAGAACCGAGTATCAATAGCAGGAGGATATGGGGTAGCTAGAGAATCGGACCATGGCATATCTGGAACGTAATCATTCGCAGATGGACCAACTAAATCTGTAAATGTGGGTACCTGAGATGTAGACGCACCGAACATATCCATAAATCCCCGTGTAGTAGATAAATCGTCCATACCTCCATGCACAGAAACATCTGCATAAAAGGGTGTATGAGAAGCAAATGGACCGGCAACATCTCCAGATGGAGGTACCCGAGATGTAGATGCATACTAGTTCCCCTCTCTCGTCTGTCTCACGTCATGCTCCAATTCAGTTGCTCTTTCGGTAGCGCAAGACCTTCTTCTGGTACGTCTATCTCGATGCGAAGAAGGTATAGGTGGTATGGCAGGTATCGAAGGTAAGCAATGAAGTGTCACTGTCGTCTCCCCTGCTCGAAAATGAAACGTGTGTGTCTCTGGGCGCCATCTCTCCACTAAAGCTGCAATAAGATGCAAATGGACTACGAGACGACCACATCTATATACTCCATAGAACCTAGTATCAATTAAGTACTGCATCACTCTAGGGCGTGGATCATCATCACCATCATCTCCATATAAACCCCAAATCCAACCATCACAGCATCTCCCGCGCACAGTATCATCCACGTTTGCCGATGTAATCGATCTGGATACGTGCTCTGACTGGCGGTATAGCAATGAAGTGTCCCGCGGACCATAAACATAACTGACATCTGATACGCGTAAAACCTACGTATAAATAACCGCAAGTGTACAGTATCGCGTTTTGCAGAATAGTGAATTCCGGATATCGATCCACAGGGAATTAAGTTCCTAAATCTAGCAAGTACCGTAATTATAATATCCTAAACTTTATCTAGACGGGAGAAAAAAATGGGAGATGACATGAAGCCAAAAGGAAACAAAAATAAAAACAACGGTCCGCCAGGACAAGCGAGGAATTCCGACGTGTGATGGCTTTTAGGGTAAAATCCACCAGTGTACTATCGATAAAGATCTACAAATCCGAATCTAATGTCAATTCTATATTCGCTAACCCATACACTAAAATACCCTAACCCCCGTCTCCAGTGTAGTTAGAGTCTACCCACAGGTCCGACGTCTCCGTTCAGAACCTGATATTAAGAGAGCATTTAGGTCAAGTCCTTAAGGGCTACCCGAGGTGCATCACGTCTCCGTTTCCACAACCCGAGCTATGTTTTCCTAAAATCAAACGAGAAATCCTCTCTCGAGTTCATTCCCATTTAGAATCAATTCAACTGTTGGCCAAACAATCGAAAGCATTTAATACAGGAAAACATAAACATAATCAAAGAACGACAAATAGATCACAGATCTGGAAATCAAAATCAATATATACAAGGTTTCATTTCCCTAAAAGAAAATGCTCAGTTCATTACAAACATAGCATCAAAATAAAGAACACGAGAAATTATAAACTAAACGTAAAGAAAAGCTTATGAAAAACCCGAGTCGAAACCCTCGTCGAAGCTTCCCGCGAAGAACTGGCGAGAACCGAAGAGAAAACCGAAGAAGAAGTCGAGAGATAATCGAGAGTTGGTCGAGATCTTCTTAAATGAATAACAGACCTTCTCGAATTCTGTGCCCAGATCGCGATCTGGGCTTCTTGGATCGCGATCTGGCAGCCTTGGAAACTGCGCACAACCTTTCCAGATCGCGATACGGAATGGTGGATCGCGATCTGGTTCTTCATCAAAAAATGCACTGTGAGACCCCCAGATCGCGATCCAGGAAGGCTGGATCGCGATCTGGGTCCTGATCAAGAAAAGCTTCTGTTAGACCCCCCAGATCGAGATCCAGGAAGGCTGGATCGCGATCTGGGCTTCAGCGCCAACTTCAAACACTGTTTTGACCCCTTTTTAGCCCGAATTTTACAATTTCTCATTTCACAAAAGTTGTAGATCTTGAAGTGAGCTTTCTAACGCCACTTGAATCAGCTCAATTGGAGGTCTTATGCAAAAGTTATGCTTGAAATACGAAATAGTGCCACACCCGCGATAATGCACTTTTGCACGTGTTTGGTTTGATTTTCGGCTTCGCTTCCAAAATCGTTTCGAATCGGCAAAAATAGCTTCTCTTTACCTAAAATATAAATAAAACAAAAACAACATAATATATACAAATAAAGCCGAAAACTCGGACGAACGAAGACCAAAACTTGAAGAATTGATAAGCAAAAATCGTGCAAAATGAACACTTATCAACATCCACCCTGTATAATAATATACATAGAACACTCAGATAATAAGCAGAAGTGTAATAACAAATACACAATAATACATAGATAGACTCAGATAATAAGTATAAGTGCAATAACAAATACAAAGTCAAACACGATAATTAGAGACTACTTAGTCCGACATGAAAACACGATAATACATAGATAAACTCAGATAATAAGTACAAAGTGCAATAACAAATACAAAGTCAAACACGATAATTAGACACTACGTAGTCCGACGTGAAAACTAGAAACTAACAATATAAATAATACAAACTGCAATGAACTACATAAATTATACTATCGGAGCCGTCTTGCTTGTTCCTCTCTTCTAGATTGTTGTCTTGCCCTTGTTTGTGGCACATCAATCTCATTAGGAATTCGACTGCCTCTTCGATCCCCTAGTAGTGTTGGATCATGAATTAGTTCAAAAGCAACATCCTCCCAATAGTGTTCACTCAACAGGGGTTGGAATATCCCAGAATAAGTGTTCACTAATCGATCAACATTGTAGCAATCGTTCACATATACGGAGGCAGACAACATCCATTCACGGCACACGTGGAGGACATGACTGCAGGGGATTCCTGTCAGCTTCCATTTTCCACAAGTACAAGTTTGGTCCCTTAAACCGGTGTGTTTGTTATTTCCACCTCCACTTGGACGAGCTCTAGTCATCACCTCGGCAGAGAGTTGTTGTTGATTAAAACGAGTCGTGAAACATCTAACAGAGTTGGCTTCATGTGTCCGGTAAATGCCATAAGCATATGTGGACCACAACTGTCCATTCTGAACCATCACATTGGCCTCGTGGAGACGATTAAAAAAATACCTAACAATGCGGTTGAATGTAAGGTCATCTCGAACGGACTAAACCAATAAGGAAGCAATGTAGTTCCTGTCCAAATTCTTGTGTTCATTCGACATTTCATCCATTATGCAATTGTGGGGCCCACCATATCTCGTAATAAGGAAGAATCCTTTGCCCGATTTTTCGATTCCCGGTAACGACCATCTACAAGGCCTTTCAGGTGTGCTATGTTTGCACTTGACACTCCATAGCTTCGGCTTACTTTCGACAACTGTGAATTCCCGTTTAGAAATTCGAATCGAATGGTCACTCACCGCGGCGCAAAGGCGTTTTTTGTCCTCAAACACCATCCCGACCTCAAGAATACCTCGATCGCTATCGTAAAACTTATCATATCGGCCCCTTCCAACATCAACTGAATCTGCCGCCACTTATGGAAACGACATCAAGAAAAATGGGATTGACTCATACAACGTCGGTTGTTCATCTGCTTCCGCCTCGTTGTGCTGCAACCACGTCACCGGAACATCATCTTGTACGTCTTCATCTTCATTGTTGTCGTCTCCGTCATCGGATGGTTCAGAATTCAGAGGACTGTTCGGCCCAAATGAGTCACCTATAGGGTCATCATCTTCGAAAATGCTCCGTCTCGGGGCACTCGACTCACCAACAAATCCCCCTAAATTACCATAGTTAATTGTATAGGAATCTGTGTGCACCTCTCTCGCTCCACTAGTCTCACAATAGTTAGGGATGCCTTGTGTCGCCGCCAGAAAATCCGGAGTCACCTGTGGTTGTCAGAAATATGGTTCATTCAAATCAAATGCCTCTACGCTCACTTGTGGTGGGGCACTATCAATGTACTTCGGTTCAATCTCAACAAATACTTCGACATCCTCATTCCCTTCGTCCGGATCGATATACATTTGTAAATCTTCATTTGTTGTTATCTCGGTAATAATCTCTATCATTCTTTCTCCATTATAAATGTAAGATTTGCAACACACTCTTAGCCCAAACTGATTAACATCGACATCTAGACGTTGATACAACTTTGACAGAAAATGTGCAAAGGACAAGTCACGTTTAATTCGGAATGTTGTTTTGTGGGCAATACTATATTGCACTACCCAATCATCAGCAATTATGTGACCTCCAAAGTACATGTACACTTTGACATTATTTTTAGCCGCCATCAATCTTCAAAAGATTAAGGTGATAATTAATTCATCAATCCAGATTAATTAATAATGAGGCACATTAGTTAAAAATAATAATTTAATTAAGCATACCAAAAAAATAATTAGTTAATTTAATTTAATTGCCCCATGTTTTACAATACCATTTTAGCTACTGTTTTACAAAACAATACCAATTTTTTTTTGTGCCCATGCTTTTAAAATATAAATAGTACTAATACCAACTATAAAATAAATAATCTACTAACTAACTAACTACCCACATGCATCCTAAAAACACTAATCACATGTATTTACAATAATTAATTAAAAAATTTGAACATAATAAAAAATTATAATAATAACTTTTTTCTTTTTTAATTTTTTACAATAATAATAAAATATTACCTTGGTTGGGTGAAGAGAACCACCGAGCACCGGCGGCGGCGACTGGAGCACCGGCGGCGGCGGAGACGACGGCGGGGAAGGCGACGGCGAGGGAGGCAGCGGCGTCGGTGGCTGCCGGAGGTAATTATATTTATATATTTTATTTTTAATTTGAAAACTAAATTTGGTTTTTTGTTTTTGAAGTTTAACAGAGAGAGAAGAGAAAGGAGGAGTAACAGCTCGGGAAAAAGAAATGTGGGGAGGAGAGAGAGTGGAGACGCCGTTGTCGGTGGCGTCTTCACAAGACGCCGTTGTCAACGGCGTCTCCTGGTCAAGGCACAGCCCCCGAGGTGGCAGTCTTGATCTGGGCCGTCGGATCGAATTTTCACAGTGCAATCTGGACTATCTATATATTAAACTATTAAATGATAAAATATTAAAATATTAAAATAATAAAATATTAAAATATTAAATTATTAAATTATTAAAATATTAATAATTTAAAAAATTGGTAGAAGACGCCACCGGTGGCGGCGTCTCCAGCCCTGCCGCTGTTGAGGGTGGCGTCTTCACCTGGTGCCGCCTCCGGTGGTGGCGTCTCCAGCCGGTGCCGCCGTTGCAGGTGGCGGTCAACCCCAATTTGATAACTACTCCTAAAATAACACAATTTCAAAAACTACATATTAAAACCACACAAAAAAAAAAAAAAAAAAAATTGCCCCATATTAACTTTAACTATATTTTTACTATACAAATATATATATTTTGTACTATTTTCAATATTGCATCAAATTTCGTACGATACAATACGATAAACGATACGATAACATATGTATAGGAAAATGACACGTTTTGTATTTTCGATTTGATAACATTGGTTTTGAGATTTCTAAATCATTTTAATAACTTAAATAAGAAAATAGTGACTTCAAAAATATTCAATTTCCACATCACGAACATAAGTATAGTGGACATCATAAAAAAGCTCTTGTTTATTTTATATAATATCAAGAAATTTAATTAATTAAAAAAAAGTTGTAACTAAGAAATACGAAAGTGATCTATCATATGTTATTTTGGGATGGACACAATTATGTTATTTTATTTTTATTATATATTTGGATGCAATGTTTTGCTGGTGGAGTAGGGGTGGTAAACGAGCCGAGCCGGCTCGTGAACTGGACGAGCCGGCTCGAAAAAAGCTCGAACTGGAGCTTGAGCTCGAGCTCGAGCCCGAAATTAGTTGTTCGACAGCTCGCGAGCCGCCTTCTTTTTTTTTTTTTTTTTTTTTACATACACATATATATATACACGCACATATATATATATATATATATATATATATATATATATATATATATATATATATATAATTCGTATTCTTATTATTATTATTATTATTATTATTATTATTATTAATTAAATAGTAAATAGTCTATAATAATAAATATATCTAGTATTTAAATAGAAACAAATCTATATTACTTAAAAAATTCATAATAATATAAAATATTATAATAATGATAATAGAAAAAATAAAAAATATATATAAGTAGAGTTCATTATTTATTTTATATATTTTTTTATTTTCCTATGAATAATTTTTAATACAAAATAAAATGATTTTAATAAAAAAATTAAATTAAAAAAAAAATTAAATAAGCCTGAGCTCGAGCCAAAAAAAATTGGCTCGATGAGCTCGAGCTCGAGCTCGGGCCAAAAGGGCCGAGCTCGGCTCGTTCCCACCCCTGTGGTGGAGTCAGAAATTTGAAGGAGGGTGACCTTAAAAGGGTGTTTGGCTAAACTTATAATTTGTTAGAAAGAATTTATATGAGGCTTAAAACCTTATAAGTTCTTCCAAAGTGTTTGGTAATTTAATTTTAATGATCTTAAAATTTCAAAAAATAAGCTGCTTGAGAGCTATTAAGATTTTGTTTAAAGTACCTCTACCTCTTTTTGTTTAAGATCTTATCATGAGTAAAAATAGCTTACAAACACAATATTCAAAGACTTAAAAAATAAGACATAGCGGCTTATCAACTCTTAACATACTTTATTGGACGTAAGAGTTTATCAATTGTTTAAAATAAGTGTAGGCATTGACTCTAAATTTTACAAGGTTTAAGAAATGTTGTTAGAACTGGACCGAACCGGCTGGTCGGACCGGTTCGACCGTGATCTGGCGATAAAACGGTCCAGTCTGACATCTAAAACCCGGAAAGTTGAAAGACGGGGTCAAATGACCAAAATCCGGTTCAACCGGGTAAAACCCGAGAACCGACGAGTTAGTTAAAGAACCCGGTTTTCAGCCAAAACGTCTCGAATCACCGCTGAGTTGGATATTTATGGCTAGATTTGAGTGAACCTTCACAGACTTAGTACTGGGTGGCCAGATCTAGTCATGAGTGGTCGAAGAATTGTCCGTTATGATCATGGGTGATCGAATACAGGTGGCCGATTGCCGATTTTGAAGAATAAAAAATGGAAAAAATTAAACTATAAGCAATAAAATATAATAAAAATCGAGGTGAAGTACATAAAAGGAAAATAATAAGTGAGAGATTAATAATATAAAAAAAATTATTTTTAAACATTAAAATTAATAAAATAATGGCATATTAAAAAGAATTCAAAAACCCAGTTGAACCGGTTCGACCTATAAACCCATGATCCAAATAGTCATCCGATTCTATAGCCGATCTAGTTCTGAAAACATTGGGTTTAAAGACAACACCCCCTTTTTGTCATTAGATAATTTACACCGAATAGCACGAAATAATTAAAAAAATTATAAACTCTAACAACGTCATCATCAATTGAGCTGTTTAAAGTTACATTTCCAAATATAAACATATAACTCATTACAAATTACTAAGAGCATCTTGCATTGGTTTCACCATTTTTCACTAAATCTCATTTAATTTTTTGGGGTGAAAAAATTGGTTCATCTCCCATCGGTAGTACACCATTTTACCCTTCTATCATTTAGTGTGGAAAAATGGTGTTTTTGGCCCCCATGCATTTCACAAAATTTAGACCAAATAATAAAATAATAAAATAATAATATTTCACCATTTCACCACTTATAAGAAATGAAATTTGGTTTGGTCTCGCATGGCATTTCACCATATATATATCCCAAAACTATAAGTTTAATGTTTATCATAATTTTACTATATTTTATTTCCTAAATATTAATTATAGATCTAAATTTAAGTAATCATTTTTTTAACTAAATTAATTAAAAATTATATTAAATTTAAAAAAAAAACTATCTAAATATGAAATAAAATTAAATAAAATTATTTCACATATAATAAAATAATACATAAACAATATTCTCATAAACTATTGCATAAATTAATAATATTACAACATAAATTAATCTAAAATCATACTTAAATAAAAATTTCAATCGCCATTATTATCATCATCATCACCATCATAATCTTCAAAACCATCTATTTGACCACGTTTATCACGCAAGTGAGCTACCAATATCCCTTTTTGTTCATTGTGCTTTCCTTGATTTATCAAATTTCAATTTAAAAGGCTAAAAGGGCTCGTCATGTATTTCATCAATTAAATTGTATTTCGTCAATCATCCTATTATTGCTTATTATATTTTATTAGTAGCAATTAGCATATTTGGTAAGTAAATAAATAAACTAATCAACATTGATACAAAAGAAATACGCAAATTAATTAAAAATAAGCATATTTATATTTATTTTAATTAATGTTTTTATTAATAATAAAAAATGTATTTCTATTTTTAAAATTAATATATTAATTAACACTAATTTATTTACAAGGAATATGCTAATAAGTGGGTAATTACGTGCAATTAGTTAAAATCATTATTTTATATGCTAGTTAATAAAATGGTGTTGATTACATCAAATCCTATTTCACTTATATTTTTAATAGGAAAAATAGGACCTGGTGGAAAAAAAAATAGAAAAATGGCGAACCGATGGGAATGAAAATTCCTTCACCATAAAATTTGGTGAAAAAATGTCGATATCGAGACAGGTGGGAGATGCTCTAATGACCCTTTAGAGTCTTCGAATTCTGAAAACGCTCGACGATTGTTTCATTATCAAATCCTGTGGGGATATCTCTCAACAAACATAGGGTAAACAATACTTCATCCCTTGAATATAGGGTATTTTACAGAATGATCTAAGGTCCGCCTAAAGCCTATTAAAATAGTTGCGATTTTTTTTCCTCTCATTCGTGAGAGGCTTTCTCTTCTCTCGGAATGAGAGGCACTGTCCAACCTTCACCCCCATATATACCAACCATCAGTGATCTCTCAGAAACCGGCCGATATGATCATACACTATTACTTGTAACTTCTTTATCTAGCTATAATGTTGTCTTACGTTTTTAGGGTTTTCGCCTTATTAGGGTTTTATTATTATTTATGTTCTTTTCGTTTATTCTAGTATCTCCTTTCATATTTTTAAACCTATTGTCTTGCCGCCCTTTTTGTCTTTCTTAGTACAGCAATTTCTCACCGCCCCTGGATCTCACATCTTTGTTCACAGTACTGTCATCTATCTCAATTGACACGAATATGGAGGATTTTTATGATAATATGGCTCGATATCTGGCGCTCACACACGATGAAGAGAAAGGAATCACTATCGACACTATTGGCCCATTGACTAATGTTATGACTGGTTTCAATGCTATTGGGCGGATCGTTGCCTCAAGGGAGATCTCGGCCTATACTATTAAGGAGAATCTCTTACAGATTCTTCAGTCGGTTAAGGCACGTGAGATAAAAAATTAGGGCTCGAATAGATTTATCTTAAATTTCAAACACTGCATGGACTAGGGGTGAGCATAAACCCGCCGAACCCGACGCGCCCGCCCGCAACCCGCCAGTTTTACTATCGAAAATAATAGTAGCAGTTTGTGATTTGGGAAACCCGCCTGGTGTGGGTCGGGTTTCGGGTTTGACTACCAAAACCCGCCCACCACCCAACCCGCCATATCATATGTATATACATATATGTATATGTATTTATCTAGATGCCAACACCACATAAATCTCACCTGGTCGTTTATTTCATTTCTAGAAATCATATATTTTCTAGAAAATCATCCAAACTACAACCATTTTGTTCCACTATATATATTATATTTTTGTTGATATATTTACTATCAATGAGGACTGAATGAAGTCAAGGAAAAGGCAGAGGAAAAGAGAAAAATAAATAGGAAAGAGAGTGGAGCGAGAGGTGAGGAAAGAGAAATGAAGAAAGGGGGCGGCGGAAAAGTGTAGAGAGAACTAGGTTAGGAAAATTGAGATTGTGAGTATAAGAAAAACGATAGACAAACAGTGTAGACTACTAACTCATGAACCCGCCCACTAACCCGCCCATCGACCCGGCACCCTCTAAACCTGAATTGGGCAGTTTATAATTTTATTTGGGTGGTTTCGGGTTGTAATTTGGTAACACGCCTATCATTGGGTCGGGTTCCGTGTTCACCCCTAGCATGGACTTATACCCATGTCATGAATGGATGCCCGTAGTTAATAGGTATGAACGTTGTCCTGCGACATGAGTGGACACCACATGCCGATTCCACCTCTATGGATCTGTATATGATGAACATAGTAATTCGACTGCACCATCTCCCTACCTTGAGAAAAAAAATTCATGTCGATGAACAAATCGGAGGAATAATAGGCGAATTTGTATAGATCCTTAACCCCAATCAAATGGATTTCCACTCATATGTAAGGATCAAAGCGCGAATTGACGTGAATAAAAGCCTAAAAAAAGGCACGAATCTGCACAATGCAAATGGCTCTAAAAAATGGACCGCCTTCACCTACGAAAGGAGTCCCATTTTCTGTTTTTTATGAGGGGGTTATTGGGCATTTGGAAAATCGTTGCCCTTCAGATTACGAGGAGAACTTCAGCGAAGCAGGAGAACAATTTTCATATGGAGCATGGTTGATAGCTACAAAGCCATCCGACGATCACAAACCAAGATCCATTTTGCTTGCACTCGTTACTAACGAAACAGGGGTGGGACCCACTGATCGATCATCTCAACACGTTGCCAATATTTTTTATGCTTCAAGCTAGCGTGACAAAGCTACCAATGTTGGACATGATGCTGGGAAGGAGAACGCTAGTAGTATGGGATGGGACGACTCCACTCTTACTACTAATTCAATTGAATTCTAGGCCAGCGGATCCACCGTCACACCAAACCGAAGGAATATATGAATCACCAATAAGAACAAGAAGAAAAAAACAACAGAAGTAGGAATAAAGGACTCATATAGAGTGAGTAAGAAGCAACAACTTACTTTACGCGACGAGGACCTCGACTTAGCGGCGGGACTGCCCTGTTGTCCCGCCGAGAGCAATGAGTTGCATCTCCAGGAATTCTCAAGGGCCCGGGGCCCCCTTGACAATTCATGTGCTCGGAGATATTATCCGAGATCATAAGCCCTTGCTGGTGGTTCTCTCGGAAATGAGGGCAACACACCAAGTTACCGAGAAACTGAAAGCAAGATGGAATCTAAATGGTGTAAATGTTGATAAAGTTGGCTACTCTGGACATCTACCATTGTTATGGCAATTTTTTTTTGAAGTAAATCTCAGTGGTTACTCGAACAACCATATAGATATAGAGGTTCAGGAGTGGAATCACAATAGCAAATGGCGAGTAACCGGATTTTATGGTATCCCAGAGAAGGACCGAAAATACCTTTCATAGGAGCTCCTTCGGAATTTGAAAGATCAAAGTCCCCTCCCGTGGTTGGTGGGTGGGGACTTTAATGAAGTTCTTAGCAACAATGAGAAATTGGGGGGCAACACTCAACTGCCGGGTTCGATCGAGCCATTGGATCATTGCGATTTAGCTGATTTGGGTTATGAGGGTTCATGTTTCAGGTGGACAAATAGCTGTACTTCTTACTCGATCAAAAGTCGTTTGGGACAGAGCATGTGCAAATAAAATATGGTTATCATTGTTTCCCAGTCACGCGTACACCTTCTACACTATTCGGGTTCTGATCATATACCTATAAAGCTTGTGATGCGTGAAGTGATAGCATTTCAAAATATGAGAAAGCGAAGACAATTTCGTTTAGCAACAACCTAGATTAGTAAAGAGGATGTGAAAATATTATAAACCGGCAGTGGAAGGATCATAAGAGCACGGACCCAATTGAATTCTCATGTCTAAAAACGAGGAGTGCAAGCTTGCGTTGCTAGACTGTAGAAAAATGGTCGCTAATAATCCGAGGAAGAAGATTGAGTTGCTCCATAAGAAAATCCGAGCTTTGACAGAGGGTGAGTACACATATAGTAGGAGAGAGAAAAGTAGGTCTCTTCGAGCTGAATTGGAGAAGGCTTATGCCCACAACGACACATATTGGCGCCACGGAAGCAAAATTCAATGGATACTGGAAGGAGATACAAATACTAGTTTTTTCCATTCCAAAGCTACAATCCAAAATCGGACTAACGAAGTCTCTCGATTAAGAGGTAACGATGGCGCGTGGAAGGAAAAGAAGGATATATAGCGGGTTATCACGACATATTTTGATTACATTCTTAAGTCCACAAATCTGATTGTAAATGAGATAGATGAGGTACTGACAAATATTGAGTGCAGAGTGTCGGGAGCAGCGAGTCACCTTCTCTCCACGCCATTCATGGCGGATGAGGGAACCAAGGACATCTCCCAAATGGCCCCTCTTAAATCTCCCGGTCCATATGGACTCCCCGTCTTTTTTTATACTAAATACTGGCATATCCTTGGTTCCAGTGTCTCTTCTTGTGTAGATAACCAAATCATCAATACCAAAAAAACACAATGTACTTGGGCAGAAAAAAATAAAAACCGCTATAAAACAAAAAAAACAACAAAAAATGCTATCTCTTGAATTTATTTTAAAAAAGTGCACCAACAAAGGTCCCCACCACCCACCGCAACACTTAGCTTGCTCCAAAAACTGAAACAAACCGAAAAAAAAAAAACAAAAACAATAAATGTGCGAGTCGAGTTTATTCAAAAAAATCACTTTTCAAAGGTAAGAACTTGAAACCCACTACAGTTTTATCGAAATTCAATACAAAATTATTAATATCCACTATATACATAGCAAGTTTTCCAAGCTACGTTTAACTTTGGTACATAAAAATTATTGAAATCCACGATAAACATTTTACTCAACTAAAATCAGAAAGCAATATGTACATTGTATATATACATGTGAAATCTCGACATAAGGGATCAAATTCCAAAGCTCCCTTTAACCGCAAACCACCAACAACTCCATCGTTCACGCCAAATATGTTAGAAATACACACACACACACACACACACACACACACACACACATATATATATATATATATATATATATATATATATATATATATATATATATATATATATCTAATTTATGTGTTTCCATTTTGCAATTTCCATTCAAAACTTCCAGAGAGAGAGAGGGGATATTTGAAAAGAGAGAAAGAAGAGTATTTGTGTGGGTGGAGGAAGAATGTGAAGGCCTGCAATTTACGGCACAGACCTAATGGCCTCAAACTCGCCATTTTTCCCTACCAACCCCCAAAACAAGACAATGGTTTGCCAGAGTCAACATCCCCATCTACGTCAAGGGTGGTGCCCACAACTCGCAGATCTACGCCATCCGCAAGTGCATATTTCAAAGACCTCGTCGCCTTGTACATCTTTACGAGATGTACATTGATGTGCGGTGGTATGGGTGTTTGCGTCGGTTGTGGAGAGAAGAGGAATGAGAGAGACGACTATAGAAGAGACGTGATTAGATTAAAGAAATTGAGAAAGGGTAAAATAGGATATTTATAATATAATTTGCTGAATAAAATACAATTGGATTTATCTCAAAAATGAGGGAAAAAATGATCTAGTCGAATGATACAATGCATATGAGGGGTTTTTATTAAATAACCCCTTAATTCCCTATAATTAATAAATGTATATATCATAAATTTGAAAACCAATATACACAATTGACTTAACAAAAAATGCATGAGTTACTGCTAGTTAATATAAACAAGTAAGATTTTTCTGATCATATTTCATATATATATATATATATATATATGTATATATATATATATATATATATATATATATATATATATATGAGAATTAAGAAAAAAAGGTTGGTTTTTAAATTACAACGATTATATTTTGGTGCCAAATCACTAGGAGCATTTAAAAGAAAACATTTCGTTGTCTTTTGTCATTTATTGGCAACAAAATGAATTTGTTGCCGTTGTAAATATATTTTCTACAATTTTATATTGTACCAAAAAGAAATATTCTTTTGCAAGAAACAAAGTTGGTGTGTTATATTAATCCGTTGCGAAATATATGTGATACTATTCACAACAATATTTTTCGTTGCCTATGAGATTCAAATGCAGCAAAGATATCTTGTTACAAAAACTTTATTCTTTAACAACAAATACTATATTTCGTTACTAAAATATAACTATTGGCAACAAAAAATAATTTTGTAGATAACGAAATCGTTGCTTATTTTGCATTTTCTTGTATTGAATTTCACAAATGCGCTTCGCACATGCGAATGATGCTATGAGGTCTTTTCAAATCAGATTCATGAAAAGGGCTATTCTGCATAGTTTCTAGAATTCTAGGGAGTTGATCACAAATATTGGCTTCGTCTTTGATTCGTCAAAGCTTATAGAAAAATGTTGATTTTGTATTATATTGTCCTACAAGGGATGACCTAACCGGGTGGAACAAGTGAGCCTATGTCCATTGACCCATGTTTGAATCCCTTTACAATTGGTCGCTTGGTGGAGCTTGTCACACATGGTTAGCCTTGTGCAATTTAAGTTTCACCTACATGATTGACTACGAGACCTTTGATTACCAACAAAAAAGATCAATAATGCATTTAAGATCATCTCAAAAAGGAAAGGAAAAAACATGTGTTCAACAAAATAAATCTTGACACCAAAAGATAACGATCGAATTAAAAAGAATACTTAAGTATTATCTCTTAAGATATAGTGTTTGCTATAATCATTGTTGAAGAGTATTTTTTTTATTTTTTGGTAATGAAGGAACCCACAAGCAACTATATTGGTGCACTGGATAAACCTACATTTTCGCATAATACCTTACAAACCAGGAGATGTAAAACTACACTAAGCTAACCATATGTGACAAGCTCCACCTAGCGATTATTAACAAGGGGATTTGAACCTAATTGTTGAAGAATATTTTATCTTTAATTTCGCAGCATACATAATTGACTTTTAATTTACTTAAGCGTGCAAGAAAATTTTGAAGCCCACCGTGTTATCATTCCAGACTCTTCGTTCAACCACTAAAGTTTGAATAGCTTTGAGCCTTTGACTAAAATTTTGAATTCTCTTTTTATTTAGTATCGAGTGATTAACAAAGTTAAAAAAAAATCTATAAACAATTCGTCGATAATATCCTATTAAAATCATTATTTTTTTTTAATAATTAAAAAATAAATTAATCTAAAAAACATTATTTGAAGCTAAAGCAGTTTTATATATTTATATGAAAGGCTTATTTTACATACCCTTACTATGAAATAAATTAGAGATAAATCTAAACCAAAATCATCCTTTGACATAATTCTTCTGGAGAGACGAAAGTACTATACTACCTTTATATGCAATTTTTGGCCAAATTCCATTAAGCATATCTGATCCTGTATTTAGCATTTTCGCTAATTTATTTATTATTATTATTTTTTTTTCTTTTAATAAACATGTTTGTTAAATATATATATATATATATATATATATATATATATATAAACTATACTGAAATAACTAAATATGACTATATATAACTCTAGTAAACTATAGTAATTCGTAGTTATGTTTTTTTTTTTTTACCGCATATTTTTATTCGATCAATTATATACACACACGAATATTAGCTTATACAAAAGAAATTCATAAACCCAACAACAAAAAGTTAAAATTTCAATATTTTTATTACAAATCACTTCAGAACCAATAAAATACAAATAAAAAATACATAAACATATGCATATGTAACTACATGTTACTATATGTAACTAGCAACGTATAGTAATATATAGTAATGTACAGTAATGTATACAGTTTGTTGAACATTGTAACTTGATGCAGATGTAACTTAAACCGAATTTTGACACCTTCAAGGAGATGATGAATGACTTTCATTAAGCTGCAGTTGCAAAATCAAAAAAAAATAAAAATATTTTAGTGCAAATAAACAAAAATTGAAAAAACATCAAAACACTCAAAAATCAACAAACACTAAAAGATCGAGAGATAGAGAGAGATGCTATAGCTGGGAAATGCTACGGATTTTAAACCAAATAGCCAGTGACTCCTCACCCCAGTCGTCTCCTACCAAAATCCTAGCAGCCACTAATAACCACCCAAAGTTTCCGCGCTCCCGAATGAAAAAGATTATAAAAATAAATCTGAAAATATAAAATGAACGAAATTACCGTAAAAAAGATCTCGACCAGAGGAATCCAACGGTGGATAGCCCGTCAAATTCCGACTGCCAGAACACAAAATACACCTCCGGCAAGAACCACTGTCGTCGAAAATATGCACCACAAAAAACAATTAAAGAAACAGATCAAGTGCTCTAAATTGAATGAAATCACAACCGAAAGAAAGAGCTCGACTAGAGGAATCCAACGGTAGTTAAACCATCGAATTCCGACGACCGGAGAGAGAGTTATGACTCCGGGAAGCAACTTCGCCGGTTGAAGATCTATGGAGTCGGAATTTGAATCTGGGTATTGAGAGAGGAAGAGAGAGACAACTGTGAGTGGCTAGAATTTAAAACTAATTTTAAAAGAGCATTATAGGTACTTTAGGGTGGCCAAGGGGGTATGCCAAATTATTATCAAAATGAAGGAGATTTGCACAAGAATGTAATTAGCTTGATGGTTAGTCATATATAATTTTGAAATGAGGGGGCCTCCAAACTAATCCCTTATAAGAATACTTTAAAAAACATATCAAGGGAAAACTATTTTTATGATTAGAATGGCATCATGTCATTTTTCAGTTTGTTTAATTTCGCATTTTTTCGTGTCAACGGAAAACGGTTTTTTTTTGTTTTTGGCGGCAATATGACATTGATAGACACGTGTTTTAGCTATGCGTATATAGACGATCGCATTCATCGCTTACTTGGTTTGAAAAACTTCATGCATCAAGTTACCAAAACAAGATAAATTTCTTTGCGTCGAGTCATTAAGATGTTTTGAATTATGAGCTATGGTATAATAAGAACTTTTGGTAGGGATGGTCAGTTATATATACAGTTTAACAAAAGATTTTGTAATAATACCTACTCTTTTATAAGTTTAGTCGTGATTTTCATTAGCCTTATTGTTCTATTAATCCTATGAAAAGCTTCTTGCAAGATCACGAATACATTATATTCTATTATATTTCAATTACTATAAGCCATTTTCACCATTAATTAATATCCAACTTCTGTAGTAATAATACTTCATTTGGTTCAAATTTGAGATTAATTAATTACTTTGGCCACCTTTTGCATATCTATCGTTCCACTAATTATGCAGATATATAACAATATGTGCATGAATACATATGTTATTTTATCTTATTGAGCATTAATCTTATTTTGGACTATTGAAGGTGACAACCAAAAGCCTTTGATATGTTTTCATATATATTTAATTCTTGGTATCGCCTAATTTCAGATACCAAGAAACGACGTAGACGTACAAGCACATTAGAATTCCGAAAGAAACGAAGAAGATTATTGACACATATTCCATCACAAGATCCTGCAAAATGATTAGCTCAGATGAGATCTCTTGCAAGGGCTATGCACAGAATTTGGAATATAGCAATGAACTCACTTACAACCCTAGCATGGCTCCTAGATCAACCAATCGATCTTCTTTCGAAAACGGGGGCATGATGGTTCTATTTTAATTATAAATCTTCTCTAATTAATTTATTTTTTTCCATTTTAGTTGCTCATTTTAATTTTTTTTGTCAGGTTTTTTGCAAAGAAGATGTAGAGACGCTGAAACACTGTAGGGCGAATTCCCACCTCTTGTTGTAGCATTTGATTTGTTGGAAGGGTACTTAATAGTTTTTTTTTTCTTGTTTTTATATGATCAGTTCATGCAATTATATATAGTAACTAATAGCCCTAATATCATATATATGTCAATACGAAAAAATTCATATTGAATCTTTAGATTGATTTGAATTTGACTATTGTCACGTGTAAATTTAATGGTGACAAAGAAGGCGCCGATTACACGTGGCACAACTTAGTTGAATACAATAAATTTAAAATCAAGGTGAAACTTGTATGTAGGTATTCTGTAGAAGCTGATGGGCCCATAAAGGATATGACTTTGATCGCTGAATTTGCGGGCACAGTTGGTTACATAAGAAATCGGGAGGAAGATGATTGTGATAGTATGATGGCTCTTCTTTCTTCAGTCGACCAGTCTAAAAGTCTTGTTGTATGTGCAGATAGGCTTGGAAACATCTCCCGATTTGTTAGTGGCATTAACAATCACACAACGTAAGTCTCTAAACCCAATCTTCTTCTCCTATAGTAGATGCTATACCTGGTGAATGTACATAATTGTTATATATATGCTTCCATTTACACACATAGATATTGGTATGTGTGTATGAATGATAGAAACACATTTTAATTAATGGTGAACAGTGTATTAATATTCAAGAGTAGTTTTGTTCTAGTTATGCACTAAAACCATACACTAGATACACTGCTCACTTATTCAATTTTTAGTTATATATACCGATTAGGCTTACGATACTTAAATTTGATCTTTATTCTTGATTTTTTTTTTTATATAAAATTGTTGATCATTTTCATTTATTAAAAGAAAATGAATACAATGTGTGATGTTGTCTTGTTAATGACATCATTTGATCTTTTGCAGGAAAGGGAGAAAAAAACAAAATATAAAATGCGTGAGGTACAACGTAGACAAAGAATGCGTTGTGCTTCTCGTTGCCAATCGTGATATCGCAAAGGGTGAGAGGCTATATTATGACTACAACGGTTGTGAGTATGAATATCCAACCCATTATTTTTTATAAATTTAGTTTTTCCTTCAAAAATATAAAGCTGTAAATTTATTTTCACTTTAAATCAAACACTCACAACAGACAGAAAAATAAACCAAAGTTTTTACTTCAATTGTAATGTGCATAGAAATTTACATTAAATTGCGCATGTTTTGCACAACCTTTTCACATATATGGAACTGGCATTGAGCATAAATTTGATCATTTTGTTAGAATCAACAGACCTATTAGATATATATAAGGTAAGTTCAACAAAATTTACTCATCTTGTGAGGAAGTAAATTTAAAAAAATTAACGGTCCTATTTAATTTTATTAATCACTAAACAATTAATAAATAATTAGTAACCAATTATTTATTAATTTCTCATAAATTACTGAACAATCTACTACTACTACCACAACAACTACTATCACCACCACTACCACTATTTCTACTACAATTACTACATTTATTAATCACTAACAAAACAATAAATAGTTAGTAACCAATTATTTATTAATTACTCATATATTACTAAAAAAATATGAACCAATTATTAATTAATAATTTATTTTTTACTTTTTCCGACTTCGCGCAATGCTCATGGGCTAAAATATTTCAATCTGTGAAAATAGGCTCGATAGGGTTGTCTCTGATTTTTTATTACCATTGTAGGGGTACTCTTTTTCCTTGTAGGCCCAAAAGATTTTAACGAGGCCCCCAAACACTTTATCATAATAAAATCTTTTAGGCCCCCAAACACTTTATCATAATCGGAAATCGGTTTGTCAAATATTCCAATCGTAAATCGAATAGAATTGTAAATCTTAAGATTTGTAATCCTTTAAAAATAATATAGATAATTATTATATATAAATATTTTAAAGAAATTATAGTGTTTTAGCAAAATGTATATGCCTTTTAAATTTATAAAGTCAAACTATAAAAGTTGAATCTTGAAGAATATAAAATAAATGATTGAATTAATAAATAAATAAATTACATAATAGAAGCTCGGTTATGCTATCATAATCGGTGGTGCGTGAGAAATTCAAGTAAAAATACAAATGTCTCTTGAGAACTAATTAAAATAAAATAATATTTATTTAAAAAAAATAGAATTGAACTCATTTTTTTTGTATAAAATTGAACTTATTTCAGTTGATTGTCCTACTTTATAGTGCAACAATAGATGAGGAATAAAAGCAAAAGTAATATTATATTGTGATTTTCTTTTTGTATATATTTGATTTAATAGTATTTCAAGGGGATAAAGTGATAACAATAACGTAATAATCACATTAACTATATCTAATGTATTTTCAAAATTTTCTTAAATCGTAAACATCGTAAATCGTAAGAATCGAATCCTAAATCGTAAAATTTGTTCAATTTTTTGACATTTAAGATTTGAATCGATTTGGGTATGAATCGAATCGTAAGATTTTTATACCATGCCATTATGATTGATAGAAAACTCCTGTTTTGAGCGTTCTAGTAAATATGGCGATACGGCACGATCATATAAAAATTATATAAACTGGCATATGTACCGGTTTTCTTTAAATATTGGTAAATATTTACCATATCTATTATGGTGGTAATTTGTGCAATTTTCATCTCAACCTGGTGATTTGTGCGATTCTCAACACATATTGGGGTGATTTTGTGCAATTTTAAGCATGTTTGGATGATTTTGTGGGATTTTAGCATATTTGGGATTATTTGTATGATTTCCAACACAGTAGAGGTGGTCTGGGCGATTATCAGTAAAATAAATTTATAACACATGTGTTTGATTTTTTTCTCCTTTAATTAAGGCAAAGAAAAATAAATTGTTTCAGATAAATATTATTATTCTCCCGATTAAAATACGAAAAAATAATTAAAAAAAAAATATAAAATAAAAACCAACATATTTGTTCAACATTACATAATTGCAGGCAATTTATATCAATAAAACCAATAGTAGCATTTCTAACCATTAACAATGACTTTTTTTCTTGTTAGTAATTTGATGTTGAAACTGGCATTTAGATCTATTTTGATTCTTGAATGAGTGTTTGATAAAAAATATTAAATTTAACTATATTTTTATTTTACAAATATATATTTTGTACTTCTTTCGATTGCGTCAAATATCGTATGATACAATACGATAAACGATATGATACAATATGTATAGAAAAACGACATGTTTGTAACTTCGATTTGATAACATTGGTTTTGAGATTTCTAAATCATTTTAATACATTATTAACTTATATAAAAAATAGATATTTAAAAAATATTCAATTCCATATTACCAACATATGTATAGTGGACATCATAAAAAAGCTCTAATTTATTTTATATAATATCGAAAAATTTAATTAATTAAAAAAAGTTATAACTAACAAATATGAAAGTGGTCTATCATATGCTATTTTGGGATGGATACAATTGTGTTATTTTATTTTTATTATATATTTGTATGCAATGTTTTGCTGGCGGAGTCAGAAATTTAAAGGAGGGTGGCCTTAAAAGGGTGTTTGGCTAAGCTTATAAGTTTTTAAAAATAGTTTATATGAGACTTAAGACCTTATAAGTTCTTGCAAAGTGTTTGGTAATTTCATTTTAATGATCTTAAAAATTCAAAAAATAAGATGCTCGAGAGATATTAAGATTTTATTTAAAGTACGTGTACCCGCCTTTTAATTTAAGATCTTATCATGAGTATAAATAATTTATAAACACAATATTCAAAGACTTTAAAAACTAATTCTTAAAATAAGACATAGCAGCTTATCAGCTACTAAAATAGTTTATTGGACGTAAGAGTTTATCAATTATTTAAAATAAGTTTAGGCATTGACTTTAAATTTTACAAGGCTCACGGACAACACCCCAGTTTTATCTTTAGATAATTTACACCAAATAGCACAACACCCTTTGACCCTTCTACCATTTTTGGTGGAAAAATGGTGTTTTTGGCCCCAATGCATTTCACCAAAATTTAGACCAAACAATAAAATAATAATATTTTACCATTTCACCACTTATAAGAAATGAAATTTTGTTTGGTCTCGCATGACATTTCACCATATATGTCCAAAAAATATAAGTTTAATGTTTATCATAATTTTACTATTTTATTTCCTAAATACTAATTATAGATCTAAATTTAAGTAATAATTTTTTTAACTATACAATTTAAAAATTATGTTATAAAAAAAAAAAAAAACTATCTAAATATGAAATAAAATTAAATCAAATTATTTTACATATAATAAAATCATACATAAACAATAATCTCATAAACTATTGAATGAATAAATAATATTACAATATAAATTAATTTAAATCATAAATAAATAAAAGTTTCAGTTACCATTATTATCATCATCATCACCATCATAATTTTCAAAATCATCTATTTGACCACGTTTATTAGACAAGTGTGCTACCAATCTCCCTTTTAGTTCATTGTGCTTTCTTTGATTTATCAAATTTCAATTTAAAGGGCTCGTCATGTATTTCGTCAATTAAATTGTATTTCGTCAATCATCCTATTGTTGCTTATTATATTTTATTAGTAGCAATTAACGTATTAGTTAAATAAATAAATAAACTAACTAACATTGATACAAAATAAATACGCAAATTAATTAAAAATAAGCATATTTATATTTATTTTAATTAATGTTTTTACTAATAATTAAAAATGTATTTATATTTATAAAATTAATATATTAATTAACACTAATTTATTTACAATAAGTATGCTAATAAGTGGGTACTCACGTGCAATTAGTTAAAATCATTATTTTATATGCTAGTTAATAAAATGGTGTTGATTACATCAAATCCTATTTGACCTCTATTTTTTATAGGAAAAATAGGACTTGATGGAAAAAAAGATAGGAAAATGGCGAGCCGACGGGTGATGAAAATTCCTTCACCATAAAATTTGGTGAAAGAATGGCGATATAAAGACAAGTGGGAGATACTTTAATGACCCTTTTGCGTCTTCGAATTCTGAAAACTCTCGACGATTGTTTCATTATCAAATCATGTGGGGATATCTTTGAATAAACATAGGGTAAACAATACTTCATCCCTTGAATATAGGGTATTTTACAGAATGATCTAAGGTCTGCCTAAAGCCTATTAAAACAGTTGCGATTTTTTTTCCTCTCATTCATGAGAGAGCGAGAGAGAGAGAGAGAGAGAGAGGGAGAGAGAGAGGGGTTGATTTGTAAATTGACAACGATTATAATTTTGTTGGCAAATCACTTTGAGCATTTACAAAAAACATTCCGTTGTCTTTTGTTACTTATTGGCAACAAAATGAATTTGTTGTTGTAAATATATTTTCTACAATTTTATAGCTTAGCAAATATAAATATACTTTTGCAACAAACAATGTTGTTGTCTTACATGAAAGCGTTGCGAAATACTATTCAGAACAATATTTTTCGTTGCCTATGAGATTCAAAGGCAACAAAGATATCTTGTTACAAAAACGTTGTTTTTAGCCACAAACACTATATTTTGTTGCTAAAATATAACTATTATCCACGAAATTAATTTTGTCAATAAAGAAATCGTTGCATATTTTGCATTTTCTTATAGTGAATTTCACAACTGCGCTTCGCACAAGCGAATAAAGCAGTGAAGTCTTTTCAAATCAAGTTCATGAAAAGGGCTAGTCTGCATAATTTCTAGATTTCTAGGGAGTTGATCACAAATATTGACTTCGTCTTTGATTAATCTTCAAAGCTTGTAGAAACTTGTTGATTTTCTATTATATTGCATTACGTTTTCCTGCAAGGGATGACCTAATCGGGTGGAGCAAGTGAGCCTATGTCAATTGATTCAGGTTCGAATCCCCTTATAATTGGTCGCTAGGTGAAGCTTGTCACACATGGTTAGCCTTGTGCAATTTACGTCTCTTATATGGTTTGAAAACTATTATACGAAATTATATGTTTATTCAGTGCACCTATATGATTGTCTACGAGTCCTTTGATTACCAACAAAAAAGATCAATAATGCATTCAACATCATCTCAAAAAGAAAAAGAAAAAACATGTGTTGAACTAAACAAATCTTGACACCAAAAGATAACTATTGAATTAAAAAGAATATTTAAGTATTATCTCTTAAGATAGTGTTTGTTATAATCATTGTTGAAAAGTATTTTTTTTTTTTTGGTAATGAAGGAACTCGCAAGCAACCATATTGGTGCACTGGATAAACCTACACTCTCGTATAATACCTTGCAAATCAGGAGATGTCAAATTACACTAAGCTAACCATGTGTGACAAGCTCCACCTAGCAATTGTTGACAAGGGGATTTGAGCCTGATTGTTGAAGAATATTTTATCTTTAATTTCGCAGCATACATAATTGACTTTTACATTGTTTTAGCGTACAAGAAAATGGCGGGAGTAACCATTAATAATTTAGGGACGGTGTCTATTTAAAAATGGTGAAAAGGATATGATTTTTCAAAGGGTTAATATTGTATTTCCTCAAACTAAATCTAATTAGAACTAAATAATAATTCTTACTATTATTTAAAAGAAAAATATTTCAAAATATAATATAACCCACATTCTTCAAAAAAAATTATCCCTAACTTGTCCTTATATTCTAAATATAACTTCTATATTTATGTTTCATCAACTCAAATCTATTTATCTTCTTTGTTTTCTCTTTCTATACTATCTCTCTATCTTGCTTTCTTGCTCTGTCTCTCTGTCTCGCTCTGTCCATCTCTCGCTCGTCATTTAAGTTTGAGTCGTTATGGTGGTTGTGATGGTGGCTATAGTGGGTGGCGGCGGCTATGGAGGTAGTGAGGTAAGGTTATGGAGGAGGCTATGGTGAGTGGCGGCGGATACAGAGACTGAGGGTATGGTGGAGGTGGTTATGAAGGCGGTTAGAATGATGGTGGTCACCAATACGCTAGCCTAGGTTAAGCTTTTTAATTTTTTTTTCGATCTTCTTTATTTTTGTATTTTTGTTTTCAATTATTTTAATTTTTAATATATTTTTTGCAGCATGTATTACTAAATAGAAATCGACTACAAACTTATTGAAATCCACTGTGTAATCAACGTAATACGCTACAAAATCAAGGCAATTTCCTATCAAATTATCGTAATCCACTTTAAAATTAATATGATACACTATTAACTTATTGAAATCCACTGTGAAGCCGACTTAAGTGCTTCGTTTTTTGGAGGTCCATACGCATTTTCAACACGTACATTTGTTTTTTTTTTTTTTTTTCTGTAATTATGTTTTGAAATTGTTTTCTTCTGGTATTTAAATTTCCCGCCATTGCCTTTGAATATTTTTTGGCAGTTTGACCACGATAAAATAATATTATTGTTGACATAATAATAGTATTGTGTTAACTGTAATATGATGTAATATTCTCGTGGTAATTTTAATATTACTGTCTTGGTGTTGTTTAGGGTCCGAGAGGGTTGTTCTTCTTGGACCATAAAATGTTGCATCTGATTAGTACAAAATAGTTCGAATTTAATCTCATCCATCAATTTTGTGTACGATTATTGATTGTAGATTTTACACTCAATATGTTTACTTTATGTGGATCTTTTATTTAGATTTACTTATATTTGTGTTATAATTGATGGATTTTGTGTTTTATATGTGAATCATTAACTTGGCCGACCCTTGAAGACGAAGAAGGCGATTCTCAAGCAATGCAACCAAATGATGGTGAAAATGAGTCTCCACAAAATTCACCATCACCTCCGCCAAGAAAAACGAGGAGTTTGAGAGAACTCTATGATGAAACGGAGGAGTTGAATGCAACAAATCCTATTTTCTTTGCATTCTTTGTTTGGGAGGATCCAATCTCTTTTGAAGAAGCATCAAAAGAAGAAAAGTGGAATCAAGCGATGAAAGAAGAGATCAAGGCGATTGAAAAAAATGAAACTTGGGAGCTCACACCTTCACCTTCACACAAATCTCCTATTGGTGTAAAATGGGTGTTCAAAACAAAAACCAATCTTGACGGTTCCATCAACAAATACAAGGTGAGGCTCGTTGCAAAAGGATACAAGCAAAAAGAAGGAGAAAACTTCAATGAGGTATTTGCTCCCGTTTCAAGACTTGATACAATTCGCTTAATTATCTCTCTTGCGGAAATTTTCACTAAGCCAATTGGAGTCCCGTTTTTTCGAAAAAAAGTGGAAGGTTTGGAAATCAAAAGCAAATTCAATTTACGGGAGGCAATGTTGGAATAAATTGAATAAATGTGAATTCAATATTGGAATTAGTGGCAATTCAATATTGGAAGAAGTGGGCATTCATGTTGGACTAAGTGGGGATTGAAGGTTAGAAAATATGTGAATTTGAAGCACAATTGTCTAGATGTATCTAGACAATTGTCTTTTGATTTTCCTATGTAATAAATTAGAATTAGAAGAGTTGTTAGTGTAAGAGTCATTTTATAATTTATTAGTTGATTAATGTACACCTCACTATAAATATGGAGTACTAGAGATGATTGTAAGAAAGCCAAAAAAAAAAAAAAAAACAAAAACAAAAAAAAAACAGAGAGAAGTAATTTTTTCATCCACAAAACACTAGTCTTTTTAATTTACCCTACTCAAAAATATTATTTTTTCAAGTTTTCACAAAATCACTAAAATCCAAATTCGCGATTAATCATTCCAGACTCCTCGTTCAACCACTAAATTCGATTAATCATTCCAGAATCCAAGTTCGCGATTAATCCAAATATATATACATATATTTGAGTCGGGATCTCCTATTAGAGTCGAAATACTCAGATCTAGTTTGCAGAGAGAATAAACCCCTGAAAGATGATAAAAGTTGACTTTTGTATATTAAATTATCAAAACTTAAGTATATGGTTACAATATATATATATATATATATATATATATATATATATATATATATATATATATATATATATATATATATATATATATATATATATATATATATATATATATATATATATATATATATATATATATATATATATATATATATATATATATATATATATATATATATATATATATATATATATATATATATATATATGGGTTTTTATGCATAAATCTCCAACCAAACATTTTTATTATTTTAGGTTTAGGGGCTATATCTCTTTCACCAATAAGTCCATCCATTTAATATTTATTATAAATAAAGGAAACATTCATGTATATTCCAATATTACCCTCAACCATTTATACCCTATTCTTAATTGTAACCCCAATTTAATCAATTTTGTCCACAAAAATCCAAATTTGACCACAAAAATTCAATTTTGACTTTTGTTTGGAGCATACTTTAATATGCTCCAATTTCATCCTTAACTTAATTTAATCTCAATTTGACCCCAAATTTCACAAATTATTCAATTTTGCCCCAAAACTTTTTCTTTTTTAGAAAAAAAAAAATTTGCCGCCGGATTCCTGCATTGACATTTCACTTTTTTTTTCTTTCTTTCGGATTTTTTCGCCGGTTTCCGGCGTACAAATTAAGGTAATTATACTGTCAATGGCAGTTAATTAACGTAATTGTATTGCCGTTGACAATACATTTATGTAATTGTTCTGCTGTTGACAGTAAATTAACGTATTATTATTATTTTTTATTTTTTGTTATTTTTTTTATTTTGTTTGATTTGTTGACAAGGCAACGTAGTTATATTACTGTCGTTGACAGTAAAATAACTGTAAACACAATAATATTACTGTCAACAACATCAATATTATTACTTTTTTGGGTTTTTTTTGTTTTGTTTGAGTTATTCACGGAGTAACGTAATAATATTACTGTCTATTATTGTAATATTACTGTAAACACATTAATATTACTGTGGTTGACGGTAATATTACTGTTGTTATAGTAATATTGCTGTCAACCACATCAATATTATTATTTTGTTTGGAATTTTTTGTTTGTTTGAGTTATTCATGGAGTAACGTAATAATATTACTGTCTATTATTGTAATATTACTGTGGTTGACGGTAATATTACTATTGTTATAGCAATATTACTGTCACTCACAGTAATATTAATTCCTTTGGCTTTTTATTATGTTTACATTTGTTGAACGATCAACATAGTAATATTACTTTATTACACAATAATAATGAGTTTTGTTGTGTTAATATTACTGTGCTAGATATTAATATAGAAATATTACTGTGTTAAACTATAGTTTAGTTAATTTTATTGTGTTTAACATTAATATAGTTAATATTACTGTCAATCACAGCAATATGTTGTTTAAACGGGAAAAAAAAAAGTTAAAGAAAGAAAGAAAAGAAGAAGAAAAAAAAATTCAACGCCGGAATCCGGCGAAAAAATCCGGAAGAAAAATATATATATATATATATATATATATTACGCCGGAGACCGGCGTTGACCGACGGGAAAAAAAAATTGAAATTTTTTTTTTTTTGAAAAAAAAAACATTTTGGGTTAAAATTGAATAATTTGGAAATTTGGGGTCAAATTGAAGTTAAATTAAGTTAATGATGAAATTGGAACATATTAAAGTATGCTCCAAAAAAAAGTCAAAATTGAATTTTTGTGGTTAAAATTGGATTTTTGTGGACAAAATTTATTAAATTGGGGTTACAATTAAGAATCGGGTATAAATGGTTGAGGGTAATATTGAGATATAAATGTTTCCTTTATTTATAATAAATATTAAAGGGATGGGCTTATTGGTGAAAGAGATATAGCCCCTAAACCTAGAATAATAAAGATGTTTGGTTGGGAACTTATGCATAAAAACTCATATATATATATATATATATATATATATATATATATATATATATATATATATATATATATATATATATATATATAAAAATATGCACACATATATATACATATATATATATATATATATATATACATATATATATATATATATATATATATACATATATATATATATATATATATATATATATATATATATATATATATATATAGAGAGAGAGAGAGAGAGATATATATATATATATATATATATATATATATATATATATATATAGATATATATATATATATATATATATATATATATATATATATATATATATATATATATATATAAGAAAATATATATATATATATATATATATATATATATATATATATATCTATATTTATATATTTATTTATATATATATATATATATATATATATATATATATATATATATATATATATATATATTATATATATATATATATATATATATATATATATATATATATATATATATATATATATATATATATATATATATTTCTTTCTCTTTCTATTTTTATCTCTATTTCTCTCTTTCTTATATATATATATATATATATATATATATATATATATATATATATATATATATATATATATATATATATATATATATATATATATATATATATATATATATATATATATATATATATATATATATATATATATATATATATATATGCGTAAATGGCAAATAGGCCCATGACAAGGTCACTTAATTAAAAGAGGGATATCCAACTTTTTTGTCTTTCAAATAAATCCGGCCCATTCAAACATATTTGCAAATAAGGAAAATTCTTTTATATATACCAAAATTACCCCCAATTCAACTCCAATTTCATGATTTACACCACAATTTAGCCCAATTTCATCAATTAACCAATTTTAACCCTAATTTCAATTTTGACCCGCCACCACCGGAGACAGCCGGTCGCCGCCGTTGACCGCCGGTCTCCAGCGTTGACTTTTTTTTTTTTTTTTTTTTGAAAAACTTTTTTTTTCCTGAAATATTTTTTCGGCCGGTCAACTGCCGTTGACCGCCGGGTCTCCGGCGTTGACTTTTTTATTTTTTTTATATAATTTTGTTTTTTCTTAAAAAAACATTTTAATTAATATTACTGTCTTGGCTGCTAAATTAATGTCTCCGGCAGTTATTTAACTGTCGGGGACAGTAATTTAACTATTAATTGACTTTTTTTTTTCTTCAAAAATATTATAATTAATATTACTGTACTCGTTGCTAAATTATTGTCTCCAGCAGTTATTTAACTGTCAAAACAGTAATTTAACTGTTAATTGACTTTTTTATTCTTAAAATAAATATTTTTAATTAATATTACTGTATTCGTGGCTAAATTAATGTCTCCGGCAGTTATTTAACTGTCGGAGACAGTAATTTAACTGTTAATTGACTTTTTTATTCTTAAAAAAAATATTTTTAATTAATATTACTGTATTCGTTGCTAAATTACTGTCTCCAGCAGTTATTTAACTGTCGGAAACAAAAATTTAACTGTTAATTGACTGTTTTTTTTTTTTTCTTAAAAAAAGTTATTTTAATTACTATTACTGTCTTTGCTGCTAAATTACTGTCTCCAACAATAATTTAACTGTCTTAGACAATAATATTAATAATATTACTGTTCGGGAAAATAATATTCATAATATTACTGTCACAAACAGTAATATTACTGTCTGAGACAGTAATTTAGTAGCCAAAACAGTAATATTAATTAAAATGTTTTTTTCTAAGAAAAAAATTCCAAAAAAAAAAAAAAAGTCAACGCCGGAGACCGGCCAGAAAAAAATTTCAGGAAATTTTTTTTTTTCAAAAAAACTAAATAAATATATAAAAAAAAAAGTCAACGCCGGAATCTGGCCGGAAAAAAAACATTTCAGAAAAACAATTATTTTCTGAAAAAAAAAATGGGGGTTAATGTGGTATATTTGTTTAAATCCGGGGGTCAATGTGTAATATTAAGGAAGTTAGAGCATAATTGGTTGAATTGATAAGAATTATATTATGGAGGGTATTTTAGACTAAAGACATGGGGAGGGGTTTAATTGAATCACTTTTTTTTTGTGGACCAAAATACATTTAAGTCCCATGTGATGGGCATTTTTGCCGTTCGCCATATATACATACATATATATATATATATATATATATATATATATATATATATATATATATATATATATATATATATATATATATATATATAATAAATAGCTATGCCACATCAGCTTAAGTAACTAAAACTGAAAACGTGTTTTACCAAATAACAACTATATCTCAATAATATATATATAGGATATCCGCCAAGGTGCATATCTAAGATAGATATGTATAAATTCTCCCTATGCAATATGCTAAGGAGAAGATATACTCAAGTAATGCAGAAAAAGAAGAAATAATGATGAATAAAATTGAAAGAAATATAATTAAGAATTATCAGCTCAGTCTTCCAATTTTTCACACCAGAGATTCACACTTTTCCCACAATACACCACCAGAGTACCATAAGAAGAACAGATCTTCTTTCTGTCTCAATCACAAACCCTAGTTTCACCCAGAATTCCACAAAGGAAAGAACAAATCAAGCACTCAAGCTTACACTCTCACCAAAACCCCATTTTCAGAACTCCCAAAAGAAAAACTGAAGGATTTAGGTCGAGATTATGTTTGAATCTGTATCTTATCTTCTTGCAGCCTTCATACCCATATTTATAGAGAAAGAAGTCAAATAGAGCCGGAGAAGGTTGTACTGGAGGGTCAAAGTCAGCCATGTACCATGCACTTTGACCTCCAGCCATGACAGAGTCAAGGCAGTACAAGGGAGGAAGAAGACAGAAGACAGAATCAGGAGCGGCGGAGGAAGATGAAGAAGACTAGGGTTTTCAGAAATGAGGATAAAGAAGAGAAAAAAAAGAGTATTTAAGTGAGGGAATAAACGGTCCAGATTAATCCAGAAATCCAACGGATGGATTTGGTTACATATTATTTGGGCTCACTCATCCTCTCTACGGCTCAACTCATGGTGGTGTATATAAGATAGTCTAATTGGGCTTTCTGGCCCAAAACACAATTGGGCCACACCTTCCAAATGTGTATCATTAGTGAAAATTTCTTTTAAGTTTTGGAAGTCATCATTGCTGATTTTTGACACACAAGTAGAAACAAATAGTTAATACAAGTATATTATGTTGTATTCACTCAGAATACAACTCACATACATTTACACTAAAATGCAGTAATGAATCACATAGAAAGCATAATCTCATTCACACGGAATAGGTTTAACTAGTAATCACACAAAAATCACAAGTATAAAGTCACACAGACCACAAACAAGCACACAACAAGTCTAGTTTTGGAGAGAATGTTCAAGTTTTTCAAACAAGAACATAATTTTTCAGAAGGTAGACATTTTGTTCCCATGTCAGCTGGATTCAACTTAGATGGGATTTTCTCAAGATCAATAACCCCTTGTTAAACTATATCACGAATGAAATGGAACTACACATCAATATGTTTAGTTCTATCATGAAAAACAGGGATTTTGCACAATTGGATACTAGACTGGCTATCAGAAAATACTACCACTTTAGTGTTAAGAACATCAATCTCCAACAACAGTCCCTTAAACCAAATGGCTTCTTTTATAGCTTCAATAGCAGCTATATATTCAGATTCAGTAGTAGAGAGAGCAACAATGTATTGGAGTTGAGATTTCCAACTAACACAAGCACCATTTAAGGTAAACACATAAGAGGTGGAAGATTTTATGTTGTCCCTATCATTAGCAAAATTTGAGTCCACATAGCCACATAGTTCAATTTCAGCTTTGCCTTTAGAAAACATTACACCAGTATTAACAGTACTTTTCAAATATCTAAGCAGCCATTTTAATGCCTCCTAATAAGGCAAACCTGGATTAGACATATATCTACTCAAGCAACTCACAGAATATGCAATGTCAGGTCTGATACTAACCATCAAATACATAACACAACCAATGGCATTGGCATATGACACCTTTTTCATTTAAGAGATTTCAGGTTCAGTCTTGGGAGACTGTTCCTTACTTAGTAAAAAATGTGAAGCAAGAGGAACAGATACAAGTTTGGCAGACAACATTGAAAATGTATCAAGGATTTTTTCAGTATAGGAGGATTGATTCAAAAACAAAGTACAGCCAGATCTATCTCTGATTATATCCATAACAATAATTATTTTTGCATTACCAAGAAGTTTCATATCAAACTCATCATTATGGCATTTAATCACACGATTAATAGTTTGAATGCAAAGACTAGCAAGAAGCATGTCATCCACATAGATAAGCAAGAACACATGATTTTTTGCAGATTCTTTAAAATATAAGCAGGGGTCATATGAGATTCTTTTAAATTTTAAAGACATCATGCAAGCATCAAACATCTTGTTCCATTGCATAGGCGACTGTTTCAGTCCATACAAAGATTTCTTTAATAGACACACACAATCAAGATGTTTTTTGTCAATAAAACCCTCAGGCTGGCACATATATATTTGCTTATCTAATTCACCATGCAAAAAAGTAGTTTTCACATCCATTTGTTTTTATGCCCAGTCAAAGTGAGCAATTAAAACAAGCATGATTCTGACTGTAGTAAATTTCACAACAAGAGCAAATATCTCAGTATAATCAATACCTTCCTTTTGGGTAAACCATTAGCCACTAGCCTAACTTTGTATCTAACAGAATCAGACTCATGTTTGACCTTAAAAAACCATTTACAGTCAACTAACGAGCATATAGGAGGTTTAGGCACAAGAATCCAAGTATGGTTAACATATAAAGATTTCATTTCATCATTCATAGCATTTAACCAATGAACTGATTCATTAGAATTCAAAGCTTCCCTATAAGACTTAGCTTCATTACCATCTAGAGAGTCAAACACGTGAAACACATGAGAAGCAAGTTGGTAATCATTTAAATGATGAGGCCTAACAATGTTTCTTCTATCTCTGTCCCTAGCAAGTTGGTAATCACCAAGATCATTCACAGAGGGCACATCAAGATTAACATTTTGATCAAAAACAATGTGTTCAGGCATATCATTATTAACAACTTCATCTTCAGAGTTATCATTTCAGTTTGACCAAAATTAACAGGTGGAACCTCCACCTCATTGGAAGTAGTATCAGGAGAAGCAACATTAGAAACAGATAAGCCTGGGAATTCATTTTCATTAAACACAACATTCCTGCTAATAAGAGTTTTAAAACCCTGATTACCATACAATCAACACCTAGAACCCTTAACCTCTTCCGGGTATCCTAAGAAAACACATTTCACAAATCTGGGGTCAAGTTTATCAAGTTTTTGATGAAAAAATACAGAATAGCCAAAAACTTTCAAAATTGATAAATCAACAGGTTTGCCACACCACTTAGATTCAGGCAATTCCCCGCTCAAGTGCACAGAATGAGACCTATTTATCAAATAAGCAGCTGTAAGAACAGCTTCACCCCAAAAAGGTTTTTTCAAGCCAGAAGAATTTAACATAGATCTGACTCTATCAAGTAAAGTTATGTTCATTCTTTCTACAATTCCATGTTGTTGGGGTGTATAAACAACATTTTTATGTCTCTTAATGCCAGATTCATAACACAAAGTATCAAATTCAGCATTACAGAATTCAATTCCATTATCAGTTCTCAAAGTCTTGATTTTCTTTCAAGTTTGGTTTTCGATCAAGGTTTTCCAATTTTTAAATCTTTCACAAACATCAGATTTATTCTTGAGTAAAAACACAAAAACTTTTCTGGAAAAATCACCAACAATAGACATGAAATATCTATTACCGATATGAGAAGGAACTGGGGCTTGGCCCCACACACGAGAATGCACATATTCAAGTATGTCTGAGCATTTAGAGGAATTGGGAAATGGGGATACAGGAAATTTAACCTTAGTGTATTTCCCAAGGATGCATGAGTCACATATAGGCAAGTTGGTCACACAATCATCACTAAGATAATTATTCTTATGCAGAAGTTCAAGACCTTTATCACTTATATGACCTAACCTCTTATGCCACAGAATAGACATGTCATGATTAACAGTATTGGCATGCAAAACAGGTTCAGCAGAACACACGTAGAGGTTTTGCATTCTAACAACTTTGAAAACAAATTTATCATGCATCATGATTCTCTGACAATCATCTCCCCAATTACCATGAAAACCAATATCTTCAAGAATAGCAAGAGATAACAGGTTACTGCTTAGTTTAGGAACATGCCTAACATTTTTAAGAATTAATTCAAAACCAGATTCAAATTTCAGGCAAATAGTTCCAATTCCAACTACAGTTATTTCACTGTTATCAGTCATAGACACATTACCATTTTCAAGTTTCACATAAGAATAAAACAGATGTCTATTAGGTGTCATATGATGGGTGCATGCAGAGTCAAAAATCCAATCATTATCACACATAGAAGAGATCACAGAGTTCACATCACCCACCATAAACGCATCACCAAGATTTAATTTACGTGGATCTTTTGTTTAGATTTAATTATATTTGTGCTTTAATTGATTGATTTTGTGTTATATAGGTGAAAAACGAGAATTAGGTGTCCATGAAGGAAAAAAGATCAAAAAAAAATGGAAAAAGTTGCAAATAAGGATATAAATCAAATTGGAAGAAGGAATCTCGCCACAGCTTTGGAAAGCTAATTTCAAGGGCTACAATTCTTATTCGCGCAACATTCCAAAATTCGGAAATCATCATGGTGAAAATCGAAGAACAAACCCTGATGGGGGAAAGTGGCGGAAATTGTTTCCTATTAGGTTTCCACTACTTCCTTATCAAGAAAAGCCTATAAAAGCAACAAGTCTCTACACCATAAGCATGAAATTTTACACCACAAAACGCGAAGAACGAAGATCAACGAAGACTCGAGCATAGTTTTTCTTATTTCTTTTATTTTTATTTTGTTTATCATAGGAATTACGAGTAGCTAAGTTTTTAATCTAGGATTTTGTTAGAACCCTATGTGGTGATTCGAACCTATTTATTCTAATATTATGCAAGTTTAAATTCCCTGATTATTCCTTCTATTTGTTCTTATTTAGCGCATGAACCTAGCTAATTTATGTTGCTATGTGTTATTGTTAGAATTGATTGACAGATCGTTTTAATAATTAGAACATGCATAGAAGAGCCTTCGAGTAGTTTTCACCGAACGAGTGTATTAATTGCATGTGGTGTCGTAGGCATACAGATATCACCTTAGGTAGCCGTTTGTGAGACTTGTTAGTTAATGCTTTATTCATAATTGGTTTGCATAGACATATAGTGAATCGGTTATAAATAATAGACTCATAATACACGCGACAGCAGGTTATGAGTAAATTCGTGTCTCGGGTTAATAATCAGGAATCGTAACTTGCATGATAGAGGATTAATTGGGTGATAAATTATTGCATAGGGGAAGATAAACTCCTAGATCCGTTTTTATATTGATATTTTCTCGTGATTATTTGCTTTCTTTATTAGTTTAATTGTTTAATTGATTTAATTTGACCACCTTGCGTAGGCTGGATAAAAATCAGAATTGTTAGAATTTGGTACTTAGGATTAGATAATTTGAGTATTCCCTTAGGGATCGATATCCGAATCTCACGAGTCCACTTTTACTACTTGTTTGCGATACGTGCACTTGCGTGTTAGGTATTTAGCCCAACAAGTTTTTGGCGCCGTTGCCGGGGAATACGACTAAATTCTCTATTTATGCTAATATCAAATTTGAGCAATTTTTCTTTCTCCAGCCATTTAATTTTTTTTTTTTTTTTTTTTTAATTTATTATTATTTTTTTTTTTTTTTTTGCTGACATGTCTGGTTACAATGTTCAAGCACCTCAGGATATGAATGGCTTCCATCTGACGAATACCTCAAAAACACCTATGATATACCTCCGAATTTGTTCAGCATGTGGTGGAAATCATTATTCCGATCAATGTTGGGGATCACCAAAAGCGACAAATTTCGCCGAAATTGCCAACAAAGATTATTTGAACACTCACACCAACACATATGAGCAAAGCTTTCAAGACCAAGATTTGAACGAGTTTCAACATAGAGAGCCACAATTTTCTTATTTTCCAAATTATTATCCATCGCAGCAACAAACCACTGATGAACAACTTGATTTGGTATCCCTCATTACCGAATTCATGATGTCCACTCAAACATCATTTCGAAACATGGAGATACAACTGGAAGAGATGACGCTCAAATTAAAATCTAAGTCTCACGAAAATATTCCAGACGAAATCGGCAATGGTTATATAAAAGAAAATTCGGGTGAAACTTGCGGTGAGAGAAATCTTCCATGTCCAGAAAATAGTGTCGATATGAGAGAAATTGAAATTACGAAGACACTTGAGCATGATGAATCTGAGAAGGCAATTGAGCTAAACCCCAAAGATGCCTCAGAACAAGAGAAGAAGGAGATGGATGTAACGGTTGAAGATATTCTAGTTGTGGATCCTATCGTTCATCTAAATGTGGATTTGAAGGCATCAATTTTGCTTGATGAGAAGGCTAATGTGTTTGAGGTGGAGGTTATACACAGACTGGAGATTTTTTTTGTACCAATTTGAGGGAGCGGATGATGACCAACATCCTACCTTGGTATTGTACCGATTGCTTATTAACAAAGTAGGGTAACAACTACGGTGGATGTGCATATTGTAACCCTGTCCATGCATTGGTTGAAAGAGATGTAGTAAAACACATGGATGGATGTGCAATCAACAAGGCTTTGGATTGGACATAACAGTTTTAAGAAGCGAAGTCCGGCTGAAGACTTAAAACTTAGCGCTTTTGAGGAGGCAACCCGAGCATTTATCGATTTTCGTATTTTTTTTTTTGTTTTTATTTTTCTTAGGATTTTAGCATGCACAAACTAATAATTTAATCTTGTTTTAATTTTCAGGTCAAAAATCAAATACTAAGGGATCGGACGTTAAAAGTGGATCAAACGAACATCAAAGAGTGCATCCCAGAGAAGGACCTTTCGACTAATCAGGTGTATTCTATCCTTGAACTTTGTTCTAATTATATTGAGGGCAATGTAATTTTTAAGTTTGGGGGTGGAAAATTTTTTATTTTTATGTGCTTTAATTTTTTAGTTTGCATGCCTAAGGATTTTTTTTTTTTTAGTTTAGTTGTTTTACTTTATTTATTGCTTTCGAAAAAAATATGTTTTAGTTGACTGCATTGATGAATTTTGATGATGAAAGATGGCCAATGTTTGATGATCATATTACTTTCTTTGTTGTAGTTATACTTGAATTTTGGTGCGCTTTCGATTCAAAGTAATTTAGGAGTGAGTCATTGTTGAGAATCATGAATTATGTGTTGCTTTTGTTGAAAATTTTGTTTTTTAAATGTGTAGTTAATTTATGCTATATCATATGATATTGGGTTTTAGAACTCCCCTTATGCATTTACAAAGTGAAGTATTGAGTCGTTGAGTGATTTGGGATGTGATTTGGGCCTTCTTTGAACAGTTTGAGCATTTCAAGCCGACCTTTTATTGAAATTTTCCCTAGAACCTTGATTGTGACTTGGAGAAACGGTGTTCTTTCTTTTAGACAAAATAAAGTGGGTAGAGTAGATGGAGATTTCTTGATAAATTATCCCTTGGAGTTTAGTTGAAACTTTGCTACGTTTTTCTTCTTCTTCTCAAAAAAAACAAGAAAAAAAGAAAAAGAAGAAGAAAAGAACTAAAAGGGAAAAGGAGGACATGCACAAATATTCGAATAAAAACTCGAACCATACCTCAAGAGCAAAAGTGAAGACTATTGAACTCTTGAGAATTGAGTAGGATAATAAGTCCTTAGAGTTGAATAAACAATAACTCAAAAAGCCTAATCTTCAAATCTCGGCGAGAACACCTCGATTCAAGAAAATATATCTATCTATATATATCTATATCTATCTATATATATATATATATATATATATATATATATATATATATATATATATATATAATGTAATATAATTGATCCGATTTCAGCAACTCTTTATTCAATAATGAGAAGATGGAAAGGAGAAGAGTAGTCACTTATACCCATAATTCCTACCTTGCCCCAAAGAGCCCAACAATTGAAAGCCAAAAAGTCCCAATGATCCCAATAGCTCAATTATTCGATATTAGTAGAGTAGAAAGATTCGGTGAGTCTTTGGAGTCAAATATTATTATGTAAGTACAAATTTTCTTTATTTTCAGATTACAAATATTAGATGCTTGAAGCGATAACATGATTTTTGGTTATTGGCAATGGTAAGCAATTAACTTTCTTTGAATTTTAAGCTTGTGAATTTTCGAGAAGTGTCATAACAATTCCAAGTTAACGTGAAGTTGACAATATTAATTTATGTGATGATATGCATTCATTGATTCCGTTTATTTGCAAGTTGCTAGATATTGCTTGAGGACAAGCAAAAGTTCAAGTTTTGGAGTGTGTTATGTGTATAATCAAGTTCATCAAATTCAGCTTTCTTAGCAGCAGTAGTGGTGTCTTCATTTGCTAATGTAACAGCTTTAAAACATTTTTGTTGGAATAAAACACCTTTTATTTTCTGTTGCCAAATAGGAAAATCCCTTTTTCCATCAAAATGAGCCAAGGGATAAGCATTCATGATATCACACAGATAAAGGCACATAAATTACACATAATCACACAGAATCACTCAGTCACAGTCACAGAGAAGCACTCAGACAGAGAATTAACAGATAATTATTAGATTGCCCTCACCCCCCCCCCCCCCCCCCCCAAAATCCCGCGACACTGGGGGGGTCCAGAACAAAAAAGGGGTGTTGGAAGCAATCCCAAATTGAAAATAAATGCGGAAGTTAAGCAGAAATAAAGGAAAGAATCTAGTAAGGGCAAAAAATGCCCCACAGGGCCACCACGCCCCACAGGGGCCCCCAAATCCACCGGGCAAACTTTGGGGAAATTAAACTTGAGTTTTTAAGGTGTTACCCTGGGAAAACCAAATTTAGGTTTTGATACTAAC
>NW_012193720.1:859734-902038 GCF_000504015.1 Erythranthe guttata | reverse complement strand
AAAATTTCAATTTTGGGGGTGTGTAAGGGGTAAAACCAAGTTCATAAATTTCGGTTTTTTTGGCGGCGGTAGGGGGGTTTTCATTGGCAAAGGAAACGGTTTAAAAACTTTTTTGTGGGAAAAAAACCCTTTTTTTTTTTTTTTCCCAAATGGGAAAATCCCTTTTTCCTTCAAAATGGCCCAGGGGATAGCCTTTCTTGTTTTCCCCCGGAAAAGGGCCCATAATTTCCCCTTATTCCCCCGGATTCCTTCGTTCCCGTTCCCGGGGAGGCCTTCGGCCGGGGATTTACCAGATAATTTTTGGTTGGCCTTCACCCCCCCCCCCCCCCCCCCTCCAGATTCCTGCGACACTGAGGTGGTCCAGACAAGAAAAGGGTTGTTGAGAGCAATCCAGACTTGAAAATAAATGCGGAAGTAAAGCAGAAATAAGGGAAAGAATCAAGTAAGGTCAAATAATGCCACACAGGGCCACCACGCCACACAGGGCTCCCAAACTCCACAGGTCAAACTATAGGAAAATTAAACTAGAGTTTTAGAGGTGTTACCTTGGCAAAACCAAGTTAGGTTTTGATACTACGCTTTGAGTAGAGATAAGCTATAGCCATAGTTGTGATACCACTGTAGGGTATTTACCAAGCTCCATATCTAAGATAGATATGTATAAATTATCCCTATATAGTACGCTAAGGGGAAGATATACTCAAGTATTGTAGAAAAATAAGAAATAGTGATAAATAAAATTGAAAGAAATATAATTAAGAATTATCAGCTCAGTCTTCCAATTTTTCACACCAGAGATGCACACTTTTTCCACAATACACCACCAGAGTATCACAAGAAAAACATACCTTCTTTCACTCTCAATCACAAACCCTTGTTTTACCGAGAATTCCACAAAGAAAAGAACAGATCAAGCACTCAAGCTTACAGTCTCACCAAAACCCCATTTTCAGAACTCACAAAAGAAAAAGTGAAGGATTTAGGTCGAGATTAGGTTTGAATCAGTATCTTATTTCTTCCAGCCTTCATACCCATATTTATAGAAACATAAGTTAAATAGAATCGGTGAAGGTTGTACTAAAGGGTCAAAATCAGCCATGTACCATGCACTTTGACCTCCAGCCATGACAGAGTCAAGGCAGTACAAGGGAGGAAGAAGACAGTAGCAGGAGCGGCGGAGGAAGATGAAGAAGACTAAGGTTTTCTAAAATGAGGGATGAAGAGAGAGAAGAGAGTATTTAAGTGAGGGAATAAACGGTCCAGATTAATCCAGAAATCCAACGGATGGATTTGGTTACATCTGATTTGGGCTCACTCATCCTCTCTAGGGATCAACTCATGGTGGTGTATCTAGTTTAATTGGTCTTTCTGGCCGAAAACACATTTGGGCCAAAAACCAACAATATATATATATATATATATATATATATATATATATATATATATATATATATATATATATATATATATATATATATATATATATATGCAGGTTTTAAAGCTTTTACAGAGAAGGAGATTTTTTATTTCTTTCAGATTCGCAGAGAAAAGTGATGATGCACCCAAAGGTATACCATTTTTGTCACTATTGTATATCCTGATCAATCATGAAGAATTTTCAGTTTATTTAATTTCTCATTTCTTCGTGTCCATGTATGGAACACGGTTTTTTTTTTTTTTTTTTAATGTGGCAAGATGACATTAATAGACAAGTGTTTTAGCAATACGTAAATAGATGATATGTTCGCAATCATGGCTTACGTGTTTCGAAAAATTTCAAGCATCAAGTTACCAAATGACATAAATTTCTCCGTGTCGAGTCATGGCTGGATCGCCGGAACAGAATGGTGCATTGTCGCGGACACTACCGTTCCAATTCTGTTGCAACGTTGCGCGCGGAACGGACACATTTTAATTAGATTGTTACAAAAATACAATATATTTCAAATATGTTTTTAATAACAATATTACAATTCAATAATATGCAAAATATTATTACAATTTCAAAAAAAAAAATATTACAAAGAATATTATGAAAATACAAGCAATATTAATACCAAGTCGATTACCGAGCTGGAATTGTGTAATAAATAACTAAAGAGTGAGGCCAAATATTTGTCATTTAGGGGAACCTCCATTCTCTAACGTGGCCACCATCATCATATTATTTTTTTTTTCTTTTATGTTTTTTTTTTCCTTTTTTTTTTTGGTCAATTTTTTTTAGTTTTTTTCAAATTCTTTTTTTTTGTTCCGGCGTCGTTCCGGCCGCATTAGGGCCGTTCCGTGGCTCCGTCTCGTCCATCCCACCGATTTCTCGGCGTTTCAATGAGTCACGGTGAAAACACCGTTCTAAAAACACTGTCATGCATTAAGAAGTTTTGAATTATTAGTTATGGTATAATAAGAACTTTTGGTAGGGATGGTATGTTATATATACTTAACAAAAGATTTTGTAATAATACCTACTCATTTATAAGTTTAGTCCTGATTTTGATTAGCCTTATTGTTCTATTATTGTACGAAAAGGTTCTGCAAGATCATGAATTCATTATATTCTATTATATTTAAAATAATATAAGAAATTTTTCACTACTAATTAGTATCAAACCTGAGATTAATTAATTTGTTTGGCCGCCTTTTGCATATCTATCGTTCCACTAATTATGCAGACATGTAACAATATGTGCATGAATACATGTGTCTTTTATCTTAATGAGCTTTAATCTTATTTTAACCATTGAAGGTGACAACCAAAAGGCTTTGATATGTTTTGATTATATATTTAATCGTTGGTATTGTCTCATTGCAGATACCAAGAAACGACGTAGACGTACAAGCACAATAGAATTCTGCAAGAAACGAAGAAGATTATTGACACATATTCCGTCACAAGATCCTGCAAGAAAACTAGCTCAGATGAGATCTCTTGCCATGGCTATGACTTCATAGAATTTTGAATACAACAACGACCTCACTTACAGCTCTGTCATGGCTCCTAGATCAGCCAATCGATGTTCTTTTGAATACGGGGGCATGCTGCAGGTTCTATTTTAATTATAAACATTCTCTAATCAATTTCTTTGTTTTCATTTTAGTTGCTCATTATAATTTTTGTCAAGTTCATTGCAAAGAAGATGTAGACAGGCAAGGGTACTTAATTTTTTATTTTGTTTTGTTTTGATATGATCAGTTCATAAAAAAATATATATTATATTATAGCCCTAATATCATATATAGGTCAATAATAAAAAGTTCATGTTGAAACTTTAGATTGATTTGAATTGATTGTTGTCACGTGCAAATTTAATGGTAAAAAAGAATATGCCGATTACACGTGGCAGAGGTTAGTTGCATGTAGGTATATTGTAGAAGCTAACGGGCCCATAAAGGATAGGACTTTTATCGCTGAATACGCGGGCGATGTTGATTATATAAGAAATCGGGAGGAAGATGATTGTGACAGTATGATGACTCTTATTTTCTTCAGCCGACCCGTCTAAAAGTCTTGTTGCATATGTAGATAGGATTGGAAACATCTCCCGCATTATAAGTGGCATTCACAATCACACAGCGTAAGTCTCTCAAATCAATCCTCGTCTCCTATAATAGATGCTATATCAGGTGAATGCACATAATTGTTATATATCCGCATCCATTTACACTTGTATGCGTGTATGAATGATGGAAACACATTTTAATTTACGGTGAATGGTGTATTAATCTTCAAGAGTAGTTTTGTTCAAGTTATGCACTTAAACCGTACACTAGATACACCATTCACTTATTCAATTTTTAGTTATATATAACGATTAGGCTTACGATACTTAAATTTGTTGTTTATTCTTGATTTGTTTTTTTATATAAATTGTTGATCATTTTTATTTATTTAACGAAAATGAATACAATATGTGATATTGTCTAGTTAATGATATTATTTGATCTTTTGCAGTAAAGGGAAAAAAACAAAATATTAAATGCGTGAGGTACAACGTAGATAAAGAATGTGTAGTGCTTCTCGTTGCGAATCGCGATATAGCAAAGGGTGAGAGGCTATATTACGCTTAGAATGGTTGTGAGTATGAATATCCAACCCATTATTCTGTATAATTTAAATTTTTCCTTCAAAATATAAAGTTGTAAATTTATTTTTCCTTTAAATCAAACACTCATATCAGATATAAAGATAGAAACCAAGTTTTTCGTACTTCAATTGTATTGTGCATAGTAATTTACATTATATTGCGCATGTTTTGCACAAACATTTCACATATATGGAACTGGTATTGAGCATAAATTTGATCGTTTCGTTAGAATTAAAAAAAAACTATTACAAACAATATTATGAAAATACAAGCAATACTAATACCAAGTAGAATACCGAGCAGAAATTGTGTAATATATAATTGAAGAATTAGGCCAAATATTTGTGATTTAGAGGAATCTCCATTCTCTAACGTGGCCACCATCATTATAATCTTTATTTATTTTTTCTTTTTTTTTTAGTCAAATTTTTTTTTTTCAAATTCTTTTTTCTTGTTCCAACGTTGTTCCGGCCGCATTTAGGCCGTTACGTGGCTCCGTCTCGCCCATCCCACTAATTTCTCGTTGTTTCAATGAATCACGGTGAAAACACCGTTCTGAAAACACTGTCATGCATTAAGAAGTTTTGAATTATTAGCTATGGTATATTAAGAACTTTTTGGCGGGGATGGTATGTTATATATACTTAACAAAAGATTTTGTAATAATACCTACTCATTTATAAGTTTAATCCTAATTTTGATTAGCCTTATTATTCTATTATTGTATGAAAAGTTTCTGCAAGATCATGAATACATTATATTCTATTATATTTCAAATAATATAAGACATTTTTCACAGATAATTAGTATCAAACCTGAGATTAATTAATTACTTTGACCGTCTTTTGCATATCTATCGTTCCACTAATTATGCAGACATGTAACAATATGTGCATGAATACATGTGTCTTTTATCTTAACGAGCTTTAATCTTATTTTGAGCATTGAATGTGACAACCAAAAGGCTTTGATATGTTTTGATTATATATTTAATCGTTTGTATCGTCTAATTTCCGATACCAAGAAACGACCTAAACGTACAAGCACAATAGAATTCCGCAAGAAACGAAGAAGATTATTGAGAAATATTCCATCACAAGATCCTGCAAGAAAACTAGCTCATATGAGATCTATTTCCATGGCTATGCCTTCATAGAATTTGGAATACAACAACGAACTCACTTACAGCCCTGTCATGGCTCTTAGATCAGCCAATCGATGTTCTTTCAAATACGGGGGCATGCTTGCAGGTTCTATTTTAATTATAAACCTTCTCTAATTAATTTATTTGTTTCCATTTTAGTTGCTCATTATAATTTTTGTCAGGTTCTTTCCAAAGAAGATGTAGACAGGCAAGGGTACTTAATTTTTTATTTTGTTTTGTTATGATATGATCAGTTCATAAAAAAATATATATTATATTATAGCCCTAATATCATATATAGGTCAATAATAAAAAGTTCATGTTGAAACTTTAGATTGATTTGAATTAATTGTTGTCACGTGCAAATTTAATGGTAAAAAAAATATGCCGATTACACGTGGCAGAGGTTAGTTGCATGTAGGTATATTGTAGAAGCGAACGGGCTCATAAAGGATATGACTTTGATCGCTGAATACGTAGGAGATGTTGATTATATAAGAAATCGAGAGGAATATGATTGTCACAGTATGATGACTCTCCTTTTCTTCAGCCGACCCGTCTAAAAGTCTTGTTGCATATGGAGATAGGATTGGAAACATCTCCCGCATTATAAGTGGCATTCACAATCACACAACGTAAGTCTCTCAAATCAATCCTCTTCTCCCATAATAAATGCTATATCAGGTGAATGCACATAATTGTTATATATCCGCATCCATTATACACTTGTATGTATGTATGAATGATGGAAACATATTTTAATTTACGGTGAACGGTGTATTAATCTTCAAGAGTAGTTTTGTTCTAGTTATGCACTTAAACCGTACACCAGATACACCACTCACTTATTCAATTTTTAGTTATATATACCGATTAGGCTTACGATACTTAAATTTGATGGTTATTCTTGATTTGTTTTTTATATAAATTGTTGATCATTTTTATTTATTTAACGAAAATGAATACAATATGTGATATTGTCTACTTAATAATATTATTTGATCTTTTGCACTAAAGGGAGAAAAAAACAAAATATTAAATGCGTGAGGTACAACGTAGATAAAGAATGTGTAGTGCTTCTCGTTGTGAATCGTGATATAGCAAAGGGTGAGAGGCTATATTACGCTTAGAATGGTTGTGGGTATGAATATCCAACCTACTATTTTGTATAATTTAAGTTTTTACTTCAAATATAAAGTTGTAAATTTATTTTTCCTTTAAATCAAACACTCACATCAGATAGAAAGAAAGAAACCAAGTTTTTTTACTTCAATTGTATTGTGCATAGAAATTTACATTAGATTGCGCATGTTTTGCACAAACATTTCACATATATGGAACTGGTATTGAGCATAATTTTGATCATTTTGTTAGAATTAAAAAAACTATTACAAACAATATTATGAAAATACAAGCAATACTAATACCAAATAGAATACCGAGCAGAAATTGTGTAATATATAATTGAAGAGTGAGGCCAAATATTTGTGATTTAGGGGAATCTCCATTCTCTAACGTGGCCACCATCGTTACAATAAATATTCATTTTCTCTTTTATGTTTTTTTTTCTTATCTTTTGTTGTAATTTTTTTTTTTCAACTTCTTTTTTCCTGTCCCGACGTTGTTCCGGCTGCATTGGGGCCGTTCCGTGGCTACGTCTCGCCCATCCCACTAATTTCTCGGCGTTTCAATGAATCACGGTGAAAACACCACTCTGACAACACTGTCATGCATTATGAAGTTTTGAATTATTAGTTATGGTATAATAAGAACTTTTGGTAGGGCTGGTATGTTATATATACTTAACAAAATATTTTGTAATAATACCTACTCATTTATTAGTTTAGTCCTGATTTTGATTAACCTTATTATTCTATTATTGTATGAAAAGTTTCTGCAAGATCATGAATACATTATACTTTATTATATTTCAAATAATATAAGACATTTTTCACAGATAATTAGTATCAAACCTGAGATTAATTAATTACTTTGACTGTCTTTTGCATATCTATCGTTCCACTAATTATGCAGACATGTAACAATATGTGCATGAATACATGTGTCGTTTATCTTAATGAGCTTTAATCTTATTTTGAGCATTGAATGTGACAACCAAAAGGCTTTGATATGTTTTGATGATGTAATTAATCGTTGGTATCGTCTAATTTCCGATACCAAGAAACGACGTAGACGTACAAGCATAATAGAATTCTGCAAGAAACGAAGAAGATTATTGACACATATTCCATCACAAGATCCTGCAAGAAAACTAGCTCAGATGAGATCTCTTGCCGTGGCTATGATTTCATAGAATTTTCAATACAACAACGAACTCACTTACAGCTCTGTCATGGCTCCTAGATCAGACAATCGATCTTCTTTTGAATACAGGGGCATGCTGCAGGTTCTATTTTAATTATAAACCTTCTCTAGTTAATTTCTTTGTTTTCATTTTAGTTGCTCATTATACTTTTTGTCAAGTTCATTGCAAAGTAGATGTAGACAGGCAAGGGTACTTAATTTTTTATTTTGTTTTGTTATAATATGATCAGTTCATAAAAAAATATATATTACATTATAGCCCTAATATCATATATAAGTCAATAAAAAAAAGTTCATGTTGAAACTTTAGATTGATTAGAATTGATTGTTGTCACGTGCAAATTTAATGGTAAAAAAGAATATGCCGATTACACGTGGCAGAGGTTAGGTTCATGTAGGTATATTGTAGAAGCTAACGGGCCCATAAAGGATATGACTTTGATCGCTGAATACGCGGGCGATGTTGATTATATAAGAAATCGGGAGGAAGATGATTGTGACAGTATGATGACTCTCATTTTCTTCAGCCGACCCGTCTAAAAGTCTTATTGCATATGCAGATAGGATTGGAAACATCTCTCGCATTATAAGTGGCATTTACAATCACACACCGTAAGTCTCTCAAATCAATCCTCGTCTCCTATAATAGATGCTATATCAGGTGAATGCACATAATTGTTATATATCCGCATCCATTTACACTTGTATGCGTGTATGAATGATGGAAACACATTTTAATTTACGGTGAATGGTGTATTAATCTTCAAGAGTAGTTTTGTTCAAGTTATGCACTTAAACCGTACACTAGATACACCATTCACTTATTCAATTTTTAGTTATATATAACGATTAGGCTTACGATACTTAAATTTGTTATTTATTCTTGATTTGTTTTTTTATATAAATTGTTGATCATTTTTATTTATTTAACGAAAATGAATACAATATGTGATATTGTCTAGTTAATGATATTATTTGATCTTTTGCAGTAAAGGGAAAAAAAACAAAATATTAAATGCGTGAGGTACAACGTAGATAAAGAATGTGTAGTGCTTCTCGTTGCGAATCGCGATATAGCAAAGGGTGAGAGGCTATATTACGCTTAGAATGGTTGTGAGTATGAATATCCAACCCATTATTTTGTATAATTTAAGTTTTTCCTTCAAAATATAAAGTTGTAAATTTATTTTTCCTTTAAATCAAACACTCATATCAGATATAAAGATAGAAACCAAGTTTTTCGTACTTCAATTGTATTGTGCATAGTAATTTACATTAGATTGCGCATGTTTTGCACAAACATATGGAACTGGTATTGAGCATAAATTTGATCGTTTTGTTAGAATTAAAAAAAACTGTTACAAACAATATTTTGAAAATACAAGCAATACTAATATCAAGTAGAATACCGAGCAGAAATTGTGTAATATATAATTGAAGAATGAGGCCAAATATTTGTGATTTAGGGGAATCTCCATTCTCTAACGTGGCCACCATCATTATAATCTTTATTTATTTTTTCTTTTTTTTTGTAGTCAAAAAAAAATTTCAAATTCTTTTTTCTTGTTGCGACGTTGTTCCGGCCGCATTTGGGCCGTTCCGTGGCTCCGTCTCGCCCATCCCACTAATTTCTCGGCGTTTCAATGAATCACGGTGAAAACACCGTTCTGAAAACACTGTCATGCATTAAGAAGTTTTGAATTATTAGCTATGGTATATTAAGAACTTTTGGCAGGGATGGTATGTTATATATACTTAACAAAAGATTTTGTAATAATACCTACTCATTTATAAGTTTAATCCTAATTTTGATTAGCCTTATTATTCTATTATTGTATGAAAAGTTTCTGCAAGATCAAGAATACATTATATTCTATTATATTTCAAATAATATAAGACATTTTTCACAGATAATTAGTATCAAACCTGAGATTAATTAATTACTTTGACCGTCTTTTGCATATCTATCGTTCCACTAATTATGCAGACATGTAACAATATGTGCATGAATACATGTGTCTTTTATCTTAACGAGCTTTAATCTTATTTTGAGCATTGAATGTGACAACCAAAAGGCTTTGATATGTTTTGATTATATTTTTAATCGTTGGTATCGTCTAATTTCCGATACCAAGAAACGACGTAGACGTACAAGCACAATAGAATTCCGCTAAAAACGAAGAAGATTATTGACATATATTCCATCACAAGATCCTGCAAGAAAACTAGCTCATATGAGATCTATTTCCATGGCTATGCCTTCATAGAATTTGGAATACAACAACGAACTCACCTACAGCCCTGTCATGGCTCCTAGATCAGCCAATCGATGTTCTTTCGAATACGGGGGCATACTGCAGGTTCTATTTTAATTATAAACCTTCTCTAATTAATTTATTTGTTTCCATTTTATTTGCTCATTATATTTTTTGTCAGGTTCTTTGCAAAGAAGATGTAGACAGGCAAGGGTACTTAATTTTTTATTTTGTTTTTTTATGATATGATCATTTCATAAAAAAATATATATTATACTATAGCCCTAATATCATATAGAGGTTAATAAAAAAAAATTCATGTTGAAACTTTAGATTTATTTGAATTGATTGTTGTCACGTGCAAATTTTATGGTAAAAAAAGAATATGTCGATTACACGTGGCAAAGGTTAGTTGCATGTAGGTATACTGTAGAAGCTGATGGGCCCATAATGGATATGACTTTGATCGCTGAATACGCGGGCGATGTTGATTACATAAGAAATCGGGAGGAAGATGATTGTGGCAGTATGATGACTCTCCCTTCTTCAGTCGACCCGTCTAAAAGTCTTGTTGCATGTGCTGATAGAATTGGGAACATCTCCTGATTTATAAGTGGCATTAACAATCACACAACGTAAGTCTCTAAAATCAATCTTCGTCTCCTATAATAGATGCTATATATGGTGAATGCACATAATTGTTATATATCCGCGTCCATTTACACTTGTATGTGTGTATGAATAATGGAAACACATTTTAATTTATGTTGAACGGTGTATTAATCTTCAAGAGTAGTTTTGTTCTAGTTATGCACTTAAACCGTACACTAGATACAAAGCTCATTTATTCAATTTTAAGTTATATATACCGATTAGGATTACGATGCTTCAATTTCATGTTTATTCTTGATTTTTTTTATATAAATTGTTGATTATTTTTATTTATTTAACGAAAATGAATACAATGTGTGATATTCTCTTGTTAATGACATTATTTGATCTTTTGAAGGAAAGGGAAAAAAAAACAAAATATTAAATGCGTGAGGTACAACGTAGATAAAGAATGTGTGGTGCTTCTCGTTGCGAATCGTGATGTAGCAAAAGGTGAGAGGCTATATTACGATTAGAATGGTTGTGAGTATGAATATCCAACCCATTATTTTATATAATTTAAGTTTTTCCTTCAAAATTTAAAGTTGTAAATTTATTTTTCATTTAAATCAAACACTCACAGCAGATAGAAAGAAAGAAACCAAGTTTTTTTACTTCAATTGTATTGTGCATAGAAATTAACATTAGATGGCGCATGTTTTGCACAAACATTTCCCATATATGGAACTGGTATTGAGCATAAACTTGATCATTTTGTTAGCATTAAAAAAGCTATTACAAACAATATTATGAAAATACAAGCAATACTATTACCGAGTAGAATACCGAGCAGAAATTGTGTAATATATAATTGAAGAGTGAGGCCAAATGTTTGTGATTTAGGGGAATCTCCATTCTCTAACGTGGCCACCATCATTATAATATTTATTTATTTTGCTTTTATGTTTTTTATTTCTTTTTTTTTTTGAAGTCAAATTTTTTTTTTCAAATTCTTTTTTCCTGTTCGGACGTTGTTCCGGCCGCATTGGGGCCGTTATGTGGCTCCGTCTCGCCCATCCCACTAATTTCTCGGCGTTTCAATGAATCACGGTGAAAAGACCGTTCTGAAAACACTGTCATGCATTAAGAAGTTTTGAATTATTGGCTATGGTATAATAAGAATTTTTGGTAGGGATGGTATGTTATATATACTTAACAAAAGATTTTGTAATAATACCTGCTCATTCAAAAGTTTAGTCTTGATTTTGATTAGCCTTATTATTCTATTATTGTATGAAAAGTTTCTGCAAGATCATGAATACATTATATTCTACTATGTTTCAAATAATATAAGACATTTTTCACTGATATTTAGTATCAAACCTGAGATTAATTAATTACTTTGACCGTCTTGTGCATATCTATTGTTCCACTAATTATGCAAACATGTAACAATATATGCATGAATACATGTGCCTTTTATCTTAATGAGCTTTAATCTTATTTTGACCATTGAATGTGACAACTAAAAGGCTTTGATATGTTTTGAGTATATATTTAATCGTTGGTATCGTCTCATTTCAGATACCAAGAAACGACGTAGACGTACAAGCACAATAGAATTCCGCAAGAAACGAAGAAGATTATTGACACATATTCCATCACAAGATCCTGCAAGAAGACTTGCTCAGATGAGATCTCTTGCCATGGCTATGACTTCAAAGAATTTGGAATACAGCAACGAACTCACTTACAGCCCTGTCATGGCTCCTAGATCAGCCAATCGATCTTCTTACGAATACGGGGGCATGCTGCAGGTTCTATTTTTATTATAAACCTTCTCTAATTAATTTATTTGTTTCCGTTTTAGTTGCTCATTATAATTTTTGTCAGGTTCTTTGCAAAGAAGATGTAGACAGGCAAGGGTACTTAATTTTTTGTTTTGTTTTGTTATGATATGATCAGTTCATAAAAAAAAAAAATATTACATTAAAGCCCTAATATCAATATAGGTCAATAAAAAAAAAACTTCATGTTGAAACTTAAGATTGATTTGAATTGATTGTTGTCACGTGCAAATTTAATGGTAAAAAAAAAGATGCCGATTTCACGTGGCAGAGGTTAGTTGCATGTAGGTATCCTGTAGAAGCTGACGGGCCCATAAAGGACATGACTTTGATCGCTGAATATGCGGGCGGTGTTGATGGCATAAGAAATCGGGAGGAAGATGATTGTGATAGTATGATGACTTTCCTTTCTTCAGCCGAGCCGTCTAAAAGTCTTGTTGCATGTGCATATAGGATTGGAAACATCTCCCGATTTATAAGTGGCATTAACAATCATACAACGTTAAGTCTCTAAAATCAATCTTCGTCTCCTTTAATAGATGCTATATCTGGTGAATGCACATAATTGTTATATATCCGTGTCGATTTACACTTGTATGTGTCTATGAATGATGGTAATTTATAGTGAACGGTGTATTAATCTTCGAGAGTAGTTTTGTTCTAGTTATGCACTTAAACCGTACACTAGATACACCGCTCACTTATTCAATTTTTAGTTATATATACCGATTAGGCTTACGATACTTCAATTTGATGTTTATTCTTGATTTGTTTTATATAAATTGTTGATCATTATTATTTAATTAACGAAAATGAATACAATGTGTGATATTTTCTAGTTAATGACATTATTTGATCTTTTGCACTAAAGGGAGAAAAACACAAAATTAAATGCGTGAGGTACAACATATATAAAGAATGTGTGGTGCTTCTCGTTGCGAATCGTGATATAGCAAAGGGTGAGAGGCTATATTACGATTAGAACGGTTGTGAGTATGAATATCCAACCCATTATTTTGTATAATTTAAGCTTTTCCTTCAAAATTTAAAGTTGTAAATTTATTTTTTCCTTTTTATCAAACACTTACAGCAGATAGAAAGAAAGAAACCAAGATTTATTACTTCAATTGTATTGTGCATAGAAATTTACATTAGATTGCGCATGTTTTGCAAAAACATTTCACATATATGGAACTGGTATTGAGCATAAATTTGATCATTTTGTTATAATTAAAAGAACTATTACAAACAATATGATGAAAATACAAGCAATATTAATACCAAGTAGAATACCGAGAAAATATTGTGTAATATATAATTGAAGAGTGATGCCAAATATTTGTGATTTAGGGGAACCTCCATTCTCTAACGTGGCCACCATCATTATAATATTTCTTTTTCTTTTTTTATGTTTTATTTTCCTTTATTTTCTGTCAAATTTTTGTTTGTTTTTTTCAAATTCTTTTTTTCTGTTCTAGCGTCGTTCCGGCCGCATTGGGGCCGTTCCGTGGCTCCGTCTCGCCCATCCCACCGATTTCTCGGTGTTTCAATGAGTCACGGTAAAAACACCGTTCTGAAAACACTGTCATGCATTAAGAAGTTTTGAATTATTAGTTATGGTACAATAAGAACTTTTGGCAGGGGTGGTATGTTATATATACTTAACAAAAGATTTTGTAATAATACCTATTCATTTATAAGTTTAGTCTTGATTTTGATTGCACTTATTATTCTATTATTGTATGAAAAGGTCTAGCAAGATCATGAATACATTATATTCTATTACATTTCAAATAATATAAGACATTTTTCACAATTAATTAGTATCAAACGTGAGATTAATTAATTACTTTGGCCCCCTTTTGCATATCTATCGTTCCACTAATTATGCAGACATGTAACAATATGTGCATGAATACATGGGTCTTTTATCTTAATGAGCTTTAATCTTATTTTGACCATTGAATGTGACAACCAAAAGGCTTTGGTATGTTTTGATTACATATTTAATCGTTGGTATCGTCTAATTTCAGATACTAAGAAATGACGTAGACGTACAAACACAATAGAATTCCGCAAGAAAATAAGAAGATTATTGACACATATTCCATCACCAGATCCTCGAAGAAGACTAGCTCAAATGAGATCTCTTGCCATGGCTATGACTTCATAGAATTTGGGATACAACAACGAACTCACTTCCAGCCCTGTTATGGCTCCTAGATCAACCAATCGATCTTCTTTCGAATACGGGGGCATGTTGCAGGGTTCTATTTTAATTATAAACCTTCTCTAATTAATTTATTTGTTTCCATTTTAGTTGCTCATTATAATTTTTGTCAGGTTCTTTGCAATGAAGATGTAGACAGGCAAGGGTACTAAATTTTTTATTTTATTTTGTTATGATATGATCAGTTCATAAAAAAATATATATTTTATTATAGCCCTTATATCATATATATAGGTCAATAATAAAAAAGTTCATGTTGAAACTTTAGATTGATTTGAATTGATTGTTGTCACGTGCTAATTTAATGGTAAAAAAGAAGATGCCGATTACACGTGGCAGAGGTTAGTTGCATGTAGGTATATTGTAGAAGCTGACGGGCCCATAAATGATATGACTTTGATCGCTAAATACGCGGGCGATGTTGATTACATAAGAAATCGGGAGGAAGATGATTGTGACAGTATGATGACTCTCCTTTCTTCAGCCGACCCATCTATAAGTCTTGTTTCATGTGCAGATAGGATTGGAAACATCTCGCGATTTGTAAGTGGCGTTAAGAATCACACAACGTTAGTCTCTAAAATCAATCTTCGTCTCCTATAATAGATGCTATATCTGGTGAATGCACATAATTGTTATATATCCGCGTCCATTTACACTTGTATGTGTGTATGAATGATGGAAACACATTTTAATTTATGGTGAACGGTGTATTAATCTTCAAGAGTAGTCTTGTACTAGTTATGCACTTAAACCGTACACTAGATACACTGCTCACTTATACATTTTTTTGTAATAATACCTATTCATTTATAATAAGTTTAGTCCTGATTTTGATTAGCCTTATTGTTCTATAATTGTATGAAAAGGTTCAGCAAGATCATGAATACATTATATTCTATTATATTTCAAATAATATAAGACATTTTTCAAAATTAATTAGTATCAAACCTGAGATTAATTAATTACTTTGGCCGCCTTTTGCATATCTATCGTTCCATTAATTATGCAGACATGTAACACTATGTGCATGTATACATGTGTCTTTTATCTTAACGAGCTTTAATCTTATTTTGACCGTTGAAGGTGACCACCAAAAGGCTTTGATATGTTTTGATTATATATTTAATCGTTGGCATCGTCTAATGTCAGATGCCAAGAAACAACGTAGACGTAGAAGCACAATAGAATTCCGTAAGAAACGAAGAAGATTATTAACACATATTCCATCACAAGATCCTGCAAAAATACTAGCTCAGATGAGATCTCTTGCCATGGCTGTGACTTCTTAGAATTTGGAATACAACAACGAACTCACTTACAGCCCTTTCATGACTCATAGATCAGCCAATCGATCTTCTTTCGAAAACGTGCGCATGCTGCAGGTTCTATTTTAATTATAAACCTTCTCTAATTAATTTATTTGTTTCCATTTTGGTTGCTCACTATAATTTTTGTCAGGTTCTTTGCAAAGAAGATTTAGAGAGGCATTGTATAGAAGAGGCGAATTCCCAACTCTTGTTGTAGCATTTAATCTGTTGGAAGGGTACTTAATTTTTTATTTTGTTAAGTGATTATATGATCAGTTCATGAAAAAAATATATATATTTTCTTATAGCCCTAATATCATATATACGTTAATACAAAAAAGTTCATGTTGAAACTTTAGATTGATTTGAATTGATTGTGGTCACGTGTAAATTTAATGGTAAAAAGAAGATGCCGATTACACATGGCAGAGATTAGTTGCATGTACGTATACTGTAGTAGCTGAAGTGCCCATAAAGGATATGACATGATCGCTGAATACGTGGGCGATGTTGATTACATAAGAAATCGGGAGGAAGATGATTGTGACAGTATGATGACTCTCCTTTTGTTCAGCCGACCCGTCTAAAAGTCTTGTTGCATGTGCAGACAGGCTTGGAAACATCTCCCGATTTATAAGTAGCATTAACAATCACACAACGTTAAGTCTCTAAAACCAATCTTTTTCTCCTATAATAGATGTTATATCTGGTGAATGCTCATAATTTTTATATATCCGCGTCCATATACACTTGTATGTGTGTAAGAATGATGGAAACATATTTTAATTTATGGTGAACAGTGTATTAATCTTCAAGAGTAGTTTTGTTCTACTTATGCACTTAAATCGTACACTAGATACACCGCTCACTTATTCAATTTTGAGTTATATATACCGATTAGGCTTACGATACTTAAGTTTGATGTTTATTCTTGATTTTCTTTTTATATAAATTGTTGATCATTTTTATTTATTTAACGAAAATGAATACAATGTGTGATATTGTCTTGTTAATGACATCATTTGATCTTTTGCAGTAAAGGGAGAAAAAAACAAAATATTAATTGCGTGAGGTACAACGTAGATAAAGAATGTGTGGTGTTTCTCGTTGCGAATCGTGATATAGCAAATGGTGAGAGCCTATCTTACAATTACAATGGTCGTGAGTATGAATATCCAGCCCATTATTGTGTATACTTTAAGTTTTTCTTTTAAAATTTAAAGTTGTAAATTTGTTTTTCCGTTAAATCAAACACTCAGCGCAGATAGAAAGAAAGAAACCATTTTTTTTACTTCAATTGTATTGTGCATAGAAATTTACATTAGAATGCGCATGTTTTGCATAAACTTTTCACATATATGGAACTAGTATTGAGCATAAACTTGATCATGTTGTTAGAATCAGCGTCTTAATTGGATATTAGGTAAGTTCAACAAAATAAACTCATCTTGTGTGGAAGTAAACTTAAAAAAAAAAATTAATGGTCCTATTTGGTTTTATTAATCACTAAGCAAATAAAAAATAATTAGTAACCAACTATTTATTAATTGCTCATAAATTACTAAACAATATACTACTACGACAACAACTACTACCACTACAACTGCTACGACGACGACTACTAATACTATTTCTACAATATTACTACATTTATTAATCACTAAAAAAATAATAAATAATTCGTACTACCAGAAAATGAGATTCTTGCCCGGCTTTCTTTCGGCTTAAGAAAGACTGCTAACAGCCTCTCGCCGACAAACAGCTTTATCCCAGCTCGGAAATAAAATAATCAATGTCCTTTCCCATCTCTATCTTATTTTTCTAGCCTGATTTTTCCTAGGAGCGAGGCTTAGATCGAACAGAGAAGTTTGATGCTCGACCGGGTTCGAAAGAGGCTGCTAAAGGAGGGTGGTCGTAAGTATGCCAGCGAAGGTAAGGGTAGAAGTGAACCAATTATTTTTTAATTACTTATATATTACTAAAAAAAATATGAACAATTATTAATTAATAATTTATTTTTTACTATGCACCCTGAAAAAAATACACCAATAAAAAATGAAGTTGTCGTCATTAAGTTTTAAAAATTCAATTCAAGGGTGCAAAGTGCTATTAACTATTTTCGAGGATGCAAGGTGCCCAAATCCTACATTTCAATTTTTAAGAGTGCAAAGTGGAATTACATCTTTATTAATTATAATTTTTTGCTTGTTTTGTAGACTTTGTGCAATGCTCATTGGCTAAAATATCTCAATCTGTGAAAATGGCTGTTCAATATATGTATTAGTTTTTATTGCAAAATATACATTATTTTGACGATGTATTGGACTATGTTGTACATACAAGTTGACAATTTTTGTTTGTTTTGGAAATTATTCCATTATGGATGGTTATTAAACCGTAAATCGAATTGAAAATCGATTTGTCAAAAATTCGAATCGTAAATTGAATAGAATTTTAAATCGTAAGATTTGTAATTTTTTCAAAAAATAATATAGGTAATTATTATATATAAATATTTTAAAGAAATTATATAGTGTTATAGCAAAATCTATGTCTTTTAAAATTGATAAAGTCAAACTATAAAAGTAGTATCTTGAAGAATATAAAAAAATGATTGAATTAAGTATAAAAAACTAATTATGTAATAGAAGCTCGGTTATGCTATTATAATCGGTGGCGTGTGAGAAATTCGAGGAAAATACAAATGACTCTTGAGAACTAATTAAAATAAAATAATATTTATTTAACAAATATAGAATTGAACTCTTTCCAATTGATTTTTCTACTTTATAGTGCAACAATAGATGAGGAATAAAAGCAAAAGTAATACTATATTGTGATTTTCTTTTCGTATATACATGATTTAATAGTATTTCACGGGGATAAAGTGTTGACAATAACGTAATAATCACATTAACTATTTCTAATGTCATTTCAAAATTTTCCGAAATCGTAAACATCATAAATCGTAAGATTTGATCAATTTTTGGACATTTAAGATTTGTTTTAAGATTTGAATCAATTTGGGTATGAATCAAATCGAATCGTAAGATTTGAATCATAAATCGTAAGATTTTAATAACCATGCCATTACGATCGATAGGAAACTCGTGTTATGGCGTTCTAGTCAATATCGCGATACGGTACGATTATAAATGATATAAACGGGCATATGTATCGGGTTTCTTTAAATATTGGTAAATATTTACCATATCTATTTTGGTGGTAATTTGTGCATTTTCAGTTCACCCTGGTGATTTGTGTAATTTTCAGCACATATTGGGGTGATTTTGTGCAATTTTCAGCATGTTTGGGGTGGTTTTGTGGGATTTTAGCACATTGAAGATTATTTGTGTGATTTCCAGCACATTATAGGTGATTTGGCCAACTATCTGTAAAATAAATTTATAACAACTGCGTTTGGTTTTTTTTTTCTTTAATCAAGACAAAGACAAAATAAATTATTTCACATAAATATTATCTTTTTTTCCCGATTAAAATACGAAAACAAATAATTTTTAAAAAATAAAAACAACAAAAACCAAAAAAATTGTTCAGCATTACATAATTGCGAGGCAATTTATATCAACAAAACCAACATTAGCATTTCTAACCATTAACTATGAATTTTTTTTTTAATAATTTAATGTTAAAACTGGCTTTTAGATCTATTTTGATTATTGAATAGTGTTTTATTAAAAATATTAGATAAATATATATTTTGTTATAGTTTTAATATTGCATCAAATATGGTATGATACAATACGATAAACGATACGATACAATATATATGTATAGAAAAAGGACACATTTTGTATTTTCGATTTGATAACATTAGTTTTAAGATTTCTAATCATTTTAACCCATTATTAACTTATATAAAAAATAAACCTTAGGATATAGGTCCCTAGTGACAATACTTATTAGAACCTAATGACAAGTCTAACTAAACATTTGCTTCACATCCTTTATAAATTTCATTCAAAAAGTGCCCCCACACGAAAAAATAAATTATGCACCAAGTAATATTTAAACTGCATTTATCATTTTTTATTCTGCACTAAACATTCTCATTTTTGCATCTAGCATTTTTGTTATTATTTTTTTTCTGTAGGACATGTTTTTTTTTTTCATTGTTTGCATTTTCGTATTTTTTCATTTATTTTCTATGTACTATTGCAAATTATGAAAAAAAAATTGTTTTTTAATTTTTTCGGCCGTAGTCATCTATAGAAACCTGTAGGAAACCGTAGTAGTCCGTAGTCCAGTATAGACACTCGTAGGAACTGTAGTAATATGTAGTCACATATTCTTAAAATTCTAACTCCTCCTTTGAACCCTAGCCGCCTGCTGTGGGTCGAAACCCACAATGGAAAGAGACAGAAAACGACAAAGAACCGGGAATCACTCAACCGGCGGCAGCAGACTCACTCGACGCTACTAATCACGGAATCACTCAACGCGACCAATTTACTCACTTATATAAAGAGGAATCACTCACTCTCACTGCAATTTACTTGCAAGATATTCTAAACTGAAAACAATCATCTCCCATTTTATTTATCTAAAGGGTGCTTATAAACGAGTTTTGGAACATCCCTCCAAAACATAGGAAATTACAAAGCTTGAATGACTTATCATCTTTTAATTCTAGAAAATAAATAAACTTGACCTTTACTCATGAAATACACAGAATATGACCTGATTAATTGATAACAAGATAAATAATTCGAACTTAGACTAATAAAATAAGTAGAACACTAAGAAATACCAAAAGACACAAGACCTTCGGATTTCCCGAGTGCAGTTGGCAGGTTCTAGAACATTAAGCATAACTTCCTCCTCGGACCTGTGTTTCGTAAACCGGTTTTTTTTTTTTTTTTTTCTTTGGCTAGAAACTAGAATTCTAGAGCTTTCTAACCATATACACCAATCAATCAAACTCTTTGGGAATCTAAACTGGTGATTTTTTAAAGTTGACTGATCTACAAACATGAATTCCGCATCATTCTCTCCTTCTTGAAAAGAACTCGTCCTCGAGTTCGAACCAAAACATCGATTGTCTGTTTTTTTTTTTGGTTTTTTTAAATGTTTGTTAGATAGTAAGTTCACTGGAGTTTTGAGACAGTAGTGACTTGGTGTACATTTTAAAGGAAGCAAAACATACCTAGTCACCTTCTTGAACAACGAAAAAATGTACGAATTTGGATATTTCTCGAACTTGAATTTCGACATGTCAATCATAAACTGAGGCACCATATCCACACAACTCCATGAATCAATCATCAAAATATACTCTTTCCATATGGAGAGACAAGGCGTCTGAAATGTATTGTTGCGAAACCATACATCATCTTGTTGGATCGAGATCTCCCCTTGAATAACAATACTTTCCATCTCCCAATTTTCATGATGATTCTCTTCTTCAGCCTCATGCTCAAATTCTTCATCAAAACGAGGGGGTTTGTCTTCTTCATCATATTGATCTTCCTCGACAAGGTTAATTTCATCAAGATTTTTCCACTAAAAAAAAAAACCTCTGGTGAAGCTTTCCAGTCACGGTAGTCATCCGCATTTACTGTTGTATCAGTTTCACCGGCGACTGGATTTTCAAAAATATTGGTTGAACTTGAGAAATTTTCAAGTTCTCCATGGGCTTCGCTTATAGAATTTTGAGAAATATTTTCTCTACTTTGAGTAGGAGAATTTTGTCTTGCCAGAAGTTCATCTACCCTTTGTCGAAGTTCAACAATTTCCGCGTGGACATTGACTTCGACAATATTTCTTCGGCGACGGGGTGGCATTTTATTTAATCAGATTATGAACAACAGTGTGACCTGATACCACTTGATGCATGCCGAAACCCACAACAGAAAAGAGATAGAAAATGATAGAGGACCGGGAATCACTTAACTGGTGGCAGCGGACTCACTCGACGCTACTAATCATGGAATCACTCAACGCGACCAATTCACTCACTTGTATAAAGAGTAATCACTCACTGTCAATGCAATTAACTTGCAAGATATATTTAAACTTAAACAATCATCTCTCATTTTATTCATCTAACGGTTTCTTATAAAGGAGTTTTGGAACATCCCTCCAAAACATAGGAAATTACAAATCTTGAATGACTTATCATCATCTAATTCTAGAAAATAAATAAACTTGACCTTGACTCATAAAATACATAGAATATGACCTAATTAATTGATAACAAGATGAATAATTCGAACTTAGACTAATAAAACAAGTAGAACACTAAGAAATACCAAAAGACACAAGACATTCGAAATTTCCCGAGTGCAGTTGGCAGGTTCTAGAACATTAAGCATAACTTCCTCCTTGGACCTTTGTTTTGTAAACCGTTTTTTTGTTGGAAACTAGAATTCCAGAGCATTCGGACCATATATAGCAATCAATCTAACTCTTCAGGAATCTAAACTGGTTATTGTTCAAAGTTGATTGATCTGGAAACACCAATTTTGCATCACCGCCAGACACCCATACACACTCACACACATTTGTAGATATGAAATTGAAAAATCTTAGACACGCCCCCACCAACCCTAGATCCGCAACACCAGCATCACCCACGTCGCGTCGCTATCCCCACCCCAACATCGTTGTGCCACCGACACCAACCCCCAATCGCGAGCACCACCGAGCGAGCCCTATCCTCATACCCAACGCCGTGTCACCACCAGCACCTCCCCCAGACTTGTCGATGCCGCCGCTATCTTCATCCCTCCTCCCCACGCCGCTGCCTCCAGCGCCATAGTCGATTCCATCGTCATAGACATAGCCTCAAGCTATAGTGGATCGTTCAGAGCCTGACTCACACATGAAGGTTCTATGGAGTGTGGTATATGTTTACTAGAGAAAGTTGTTTAGGCTTGTGAATGACATGCATAGATCTAGTAGCTATCGACAAGATAATGCGAACGATAATTGGTTTAACCACATGACTAAAATTCTCAAAGTTATCTAGGCATGGACATTGATTAGATCCCTTTGTGACCACCTGTTATTTGAATCGATCCACAGAACCATCTGATTTTCCTTAATTCAAACCCCATCGACAACCAACCAAGTTAATACCTTTGAGGGCAAACACTAATTCACAAATACAATGACACATAAGAGCAGTAAGCTTATTAGACATAGCCTCAAGCCATAGTGGATCGTTGATGGTCTGACTCACACATGAGGGTTCTATGGTGGGTCGTATCGGGTGTTTGGTTACTAGGGAAAGCTGCTTAGGATTGTGAATGACATGCATAGATCTAGTAGTCATGTTATGTGTTCGAACATATTGTACTTCAGGCATATGTTCTTAGTTAATAAGCTTAGAAATAGGAATTGGGCCTGGGAGTGGGAGATTGCTGGGAGAGTTTATGGGTAGCGTTTGGTGATTAAAAATTCCATTATCTAATAAAGGTAAATGAAAAGGTGATATGCCTGAAGGAGCATGAGAAATAGAGATGATCCCCATCCATTATTGCAAGCTTTGGTGATGATAGTAGTGATTCGGGTAAACTAGACTTGTAGTGTTGAACGGCTACCAGAGATGAATTGGTTACTTATAGAGAAAAGAGAAACATGGTTTCATCAAAGAGAACGTGTCGTTATAGATAGAGTCGTTGAGCATGAGTTTCGTAGCAAAAATAAACATGTTCATTTGGAAAATAAACATGTTCATCAGAAGGATTTCCATTCTCTTATTGTGGAATCGTGGAGCTTGTTACATGACTTTGAAGCAGTGGATATAAAGTTTGGATACGGAGAAGTGAATGGAGTGGCAGATTTCTTCGCAAGACTTGGGTTTACGTTGAAGAATAATCTGCTTTGACTTTTGATAATTGTCCGGATTTTTTGCACGATGCTTTTGACAAGAATTTAGACTTTGTAGTTTTCCTTGTTGGGAATCAGGCACGTGTACACAGCGGAAAAAAAAAAATTTATATGAAAAACACGATTTAATTCATATAAACACATGCCCGATATATTAAGAAATTAATTACGTACCTTAACGTTTTCACTGAAAATTAAAATCAGCATGCATATTAATTCGATACTGAAAAACACATAGCATGCTCGCAACGAAACGTAATATACATACATATAATTTCATGAAAAATGATCAAGTAAAACATACAAAATCAATTTCATGAAAAACATATAACGTGCAATTTATTAATCTAATTAAATTAAACCTTATATCTAATCGATCCGAAAGATTACCTCTGGAAGCGTGAGGCGAACTATCGGATCGAAGCAAACTGCCACGGAAACCAATCCGTGCAGTCGGGAGAGTAACGGCGTTGCAGCGGTGATGGACGTGCTGGTCGACGATGGCGCGTGAGATTCACGCGCTGTCTTCGGGCGGCGCATGGAGGCGGCGGTGATTCAGCGACGGCTTATTGGCAATTCGACTCATTTGTATTCCTCCTCTCAAATTTCACCTCGTATACTGAGATCTACTAAATACGTGGCACTAGACACGCAAAAGTTAGAATAGACAGAAGAAAAAGACAAAAGGAAAGAAGCTACCAAAGGTGATCGGCGCATGAGGCCGATTCCGACGACGAGCGACGGTGGTGGCGACGGCTGTGAGTGAGAATGGTCGTGGGTTGTGAGATTCGAATGGCTAGGGTTATGATTGTGTGTTGTATTGTGCAAGACCTATAAATCTTGTATTTATAGTGTCTTGTATAAAAGCCCTAACGGGCTTAAGTTGAACCGGGCCCAACAGCTTAAGTTCGTTAGTCTTTATTCGCTCGTTTCTCACAACACAATGATCGGAAAATTATAGCGATTATATTTTCGGAGTCATTGAAACGTCCTCATCAATACAAATGTCAATTCTCGATTTCCAATTTCTAAAAGGGGAAACCCTAATCCCGTGGACCTTCTAAATTTGGAAACTTCCCAATTTAGAAAGTTCACTAAGATGTTCGCCTAGTTCTTTTCCTTTTTTAAACTCATTCATAATTCCAAATTACGAATGTTGGACTAAATCACATTGACTTCCAATCATGCAAAGATTAAACATTTTATCTTTGACCGTTTATTCAAAGAACTCGAGTGCACGAGCAGTGTCACCCTTGATGGTTCGGGTGTAAGCTAGCCGTGGGTCCACAACCCTTTGTGGTTCAAACTCGTCCCTAGAGCTATGATTAAGATGAAGCTCGTTTCAACTTAATCACCCAACGAATCAAGATTGGCGTCTAGCAACTACGCATCATGATTCCCTAGATACAAATGAAGTGCCTGCAAGAACCTTTTGATATAGTTAATGTATAGTACGATCCCTCCGATTCATATGTCCTGATCGAACTAGAGGAATTGGTTCTTTGAGACCTCCTTAGTAGTTCAATAAATGTGCCATCATTCTAAGTGTTGCAATCGGTATTTGCATGACTCAGAGAATCGAATTCCCTAATCATCACTTAGTCATCCCTGGCCAGAGACTTAAAGATTACAAACTATGAGAACACACAGGACATCCAAGACTATTCTAGCATTCGTACCCCCGACTACAATGCACAGACCTCCCACTAGATTTCGGATTACACGAACACTGGCCCTTGGGGCGGTCCTTGGTGGAATTTAGGAAAATGTCACGATACGGCTGGTCTTCTAGTGTAGTCATGGTGATGTCTAGGTGATAAGGAACGTCAAATTGGATTCGAGTTGCAAAATAACTTGATAAGGAACGTCAAATTGGATTCGAGTTGCAAAATAACTATTTAATTCGGAGAAGAGTTATTAATGGGCATTGGTGGAAATATCGCAAGAAATTATGGAAAAATAAGGGTTTTCGACGAACTCAATTTGTATTTGAGTACGAAACGAACTCTATCTCACGTGAAACGGTGCAAAGAACAAAACTCATGAGCAAAGCTCATGAATCACGTTCAATTTTAGCAATCCAACGTCGTTTAGACTCGTAAAAGTTTGTTTTTGCTATTTTAGGCAAGTTTTAGAAATATAATATCAAATCATAGAAAATTCGGATTAGGATTCCGTAAATTGGGTTGTTCCCAAAATTACGAGATCTACTAGAATCAGACTCTAACTCGTTTTTGCCGTTTTTTGTAATTTTTAGTATTTTCTTAGTTTAATTAGGGTTTTCAGTTTTTTAGTATAAATAGTTGCCTGAGAACTTTATTTTGAAAAAGAATTTCGAATTTTAATAAAATATTTAGAGTTTTCTCTATTTTTCTGGTGGATTCCAGAGTATTCGGTGGATTCCGAATGTTATTTTGTTCTATAGGATTAATTCGTAGAAATTAATTCTTTACCGTGCTTCCGTTCTGCGTCAGTTGGTATCAGAGCGAGGTTTTTCCTGGTTAGATGGCGAAAGGTGCGAAACATGGAGACAACAACTACGTTGGCGATGACCGCGGGGTTGAAAAACTGCAAAATCTGCGGTTGGTGCGCGAGGGATTTGCCCTTGACAACAACAACAGAAGGACTGAATCTAACACGACGATTGCCGATGGTGTAACCCGAGGTGCATATGTTAGACACAATTATCATGGACCTATTCAACTTCAGTCAAGGTATGACGACTATTCAATGGTAAGCGGCAATTCTGAGTTTGAAGAAAACCCGCCTAGAAGGAGGCAAAAGGACCGTGATAAATATCGGGTAAGAGCTGAAATTCCTTCTTTTATTGGAAATTTTCTTGAAGTTGAGGATTTTATCGATTGGGTGTCAGAAGTCGAAAATTATTTTGAATTCATGGATATTTTGCCGAATAAGATGGTAAAATTGGTTAGGTGTGAGTTAAAGGGTTGTGCAGCCGCATGGTGGGATGAAATACAGTGAAAGAGAGTTAGACAAGAAAAAGTGCCAATTCAATCATGGAGGAGGATGAGAAAAATGTTGATGGATCGTTTTTTAGCCCTAGGTTATGAGCAACGTCTATTTCAACTATATCGTAATTGTTCGCAAGGGAGTAGATATGTTAACAAGTATACTGCTGAGTTTATGAGACTAGCAAACTTAAATAACCTGCAAGAATCCGAAAGTATGGAAATTTCACGGTACTTGGCAGGTCTGAATATTTCAATACGTCTTAGGATGGGGTGGCGTATATGCTACACCCTTGAAGAGGCTCAAGAGTTAGCATGGAGGGCGGAATATTATGAGCGAAATAGTGTTTCTAGAAAACCCGAAGATGTTCCTCCCGTTGTCAAAGTTAAGGAGGCACAAGATACTTCATTCGTTATTCAACCTCCAAATTTGGTGGAGGATCATGACATAGGATTTGGGGAATTTGAAGAGGAAATTGTCGTAAAGGTTAAAAGTAGCGTAGCTATTATTAACGATGACATTAACGAAATCAAAGTGAACATCGACGAAGTTGAAGGGACAGTCAACGAGTTTGAAGCGAGCATCAACAAAGTTGAAGAGAGTGACAATGGGGTAGAAGACAATGTTAGCAAGCTTGAAGAAGAAGTCGACGAGTTTAAAGAGGGTGTTACAATTAAATTTGAGGACAATTTGGAAGTTGCAGAATTTGTTCAAGAAGAGGAAGGTGCACGAGAAGATAAAGAACAAGTGGATTGCGTTGAAGTATGTGATCTAATTGTAGATAGTGTTTGCTATGAAGTTCTTGTATCGGAGAAATTAGTGGAGCCATTGGAATTTTCGATTAAGAAGCCAATTTTTCTAATGCCTCTGTTGGAGGAAGATTTTGTAAGCGAGAGTTTTGTGCTGGGAAGATTGGTAGAGCAATTGAAGTTGTTGTTGGGTTTCGGGCACGCATACGCAGCGGAAAACAAAAAATTAATGTGATTTAAACGACTTTAAAACACACAAGTACATGCCCGACAAATTAAATCAATTAATTGCGTACCTTTGCGCTTCCAGCGAAATTAAAAACAACATACATGCTAAGTAATTTAACCGAATTTAAATCAATTAACATGCTCGCGTTTAAACCAATAATCATGCTTGCAAAGATTAAAACGATTACACATAATCACATAAAATCATACGATAGCAAACATGAATTCATAGTTTAAACATAAACGAATCGAAACTAGGGTTTCGAGTATTTACCTCTTGAAGCGTGAGGTAGGAGCGTTTAGCAAGTCGAGATTCCTACGGAAACCAATCCGTACAATCGGGGCAGCAGCGGTGCAGCGGCAGCAGCGGCGAATCAGCCACGGCGGCGCGTGAGGTACACGCGCGGTCTTCTGGGGCGGCGCGTGGGGCAGCGTGCGGCTTCGGCTCGTGCGCTGCTCTTCGATTCCTCGATCTTCGATCTTCCTCCTCTCGGATTTCACCTCGTATACTTCGATCTACTAAACACGTGGCACTAGACACGTAATAGTTAGAAAAACGGAAGAAAAAAAGAAGGAAAAAGACTACCAAGGCAGTCGGCCGATGAACGGCCGATTCCGGCGAGAATCCGGCGACGGCGCCGGTGATGGCCGCGGGAGAGAGGCCGAGAGAGAGAGGTGGACGGCTGCTAGGGTTAGGGTTGTGTTGTGTTTTTGTGCAAGACCTATAAATCAAGTATTTATATGTCTTGCATAAAACCCTAGCGGGCTTAAGTTGGACCGGGCCCAACTGCTTAAGTCCGTTAGTATCTTTACTTGCTCGTCTCTCTTAATTCACTGACCGAAAAATTGCAACGATTACATTTTCGGATTCATTATAACTTCCTCGTCATTACGAGTGCCATCTCTCATTTTCCAACTTTCCAAAAGTGGAAACCCTAGTTCAGTGCACTTTCTAAATTTGGAAACTTCCCGATTTAGAAAGTTCACTAATACGTTCGCCTATTCTTTTCCTTTTCTTATTCTCATTCATAATTCCAAATTACGAATGTTGGACTCAATCATATTGACTTCCAATCATGCAAAGATAAACTATTTTATCTCTGACCGTTTATTCAAAGATCTCATGTGCACGAGCAGTGTGACCCTCGATGGTTCAGGTGTAAGCTAGCCGTGGGCCCACAACTCTTTGTGGTCAAAACTCGTCCCTTAGAGTTACGATTAAGATGAAGCTCGTTTCACCTTAATCACCCAACGAATCAAGATAGGCGTCTAGCAACTACGCGTCATGATTCCCTAGATACAAATGAAGTGCCTGCAAGAACCTTCAGATATAGTTAACGTACAGTACGGTCCCTTCGATTCATATGTCCCGATCGAACTAGAGGCATTGGTTCATCGAGACCTCTTTATATGTTCGATGACGGTGCGATCGTTCTAAGTGTTGTAATCCTTACGTGCATGACTTAGAGAATCGAATTCTCTAATCATCACTTAGTCAGCTCTGGCCAGAGACTTAGAATGATTACAAACTTTCTGAACACACAGGACATCCAAGACTATTCTAGCGATCGAATCCCCGACTACAATGCACAGACCTCCCACTAGATTTCGGACTGCACGAACACTGGCCCTTGGGATGGTCCTCGGTGGAACTCAGGGACAGGTCACGATACAGCTGGTCCTCTAGTGAAGTCACGGTGATGTCTAGGTCATAAGGACTAATGGTGTACAACTATACCATAGATTTCTCTACTCGATTATTGGGAACCACTTAGAGATTTCTAGGGTGAGGGAGTTCAGTGAACTCGTCAACTTACGAGCACCCACTTATGCATGCCGATATCACAATACCGTTTACGGATGAGATGCAGTACACATACACTAAGTGCTAGTCTTAATGGGAAAGGCCGATATCCTCATTAGTGGCGTAACCCTTCGACTAGGAACACGTTTAACAGTTATAATACTTGAGTAAATATCTCACGATCCTAACGATCAATTACTAGTACTTGTAATAACTGTAAGGACTATATCTATGCTTGTGACAAAGGGACAAAGATATAGAATGCCAAGGTGTTTTATCATTAATACGAATAAAGGTTCGTTTATTACAATAATAAATACGAAAGACCACAGCCACAAGTTGGCTTGTTGGTCACCTACTCTAACAATCTCCCACTTGACCTAAAGCCAACTACCCATAAATCGCAATCCCATCGACTCTCGATGTTTCTCATGGACCGATCTCGGTAAAGGCTTCGTGAAGGGGTCTGCAATGTTCTCTTCCGAGGTGACTCGTTCAACCTTGACTTCACCTCTATCAATGATCTCTCGGATCACGTGATACTTCCTCAGAATATGCTTCGACTTCTGATGAGATCGTGGCTCCGTAGCTTGCGCTACGGCTCCGGTGTTATCACAGTACAACGGTACTAGATCACTAGCATCAGGAATGACACCCAACTCTTGGATGAATTTCCTTATCCAAGTCCCTTCTTTTGCAGCTTCGGACGCTGCAATATATTCCGCTTCGGTAGTGGAATCGGCCGTCGTGCTTTGCTTGGAACTCTTCCAACACACGGCACCACCATTAAGCGTGAATATAAATCCAGAATTCGACTTTGAGTCGTCCACATCCGATTGAAAACTAGAGTCAGTAAAACCCTCTAATTTCAACTCGGCACCCCCATAGACCAAAAATATATCCTTAGTTCTTCGCAAGTACTTGAGGATATCTTTCACGGCTTTCCAGTGAGTCGGGCCGGGGTTAGACTGATATCTGCTTGTGACACTCACAGCATACGCAATATCGGGTCTCGTACATAGCATGCCATACATTATGCTTCCTATGGCAGAAGCATAGGGCGTCCTTTTCATCTCCTCGATTTCACTAGGTGTTTGCGGACACATAGATTTCGAGAGACGAACCCCATGGGACATTGGCAAGAATCCCTTCTTGGATTCTTCCATGCTAAACTGTTTCATAACGGTGTCTATGTACAGGCTTTGGGATAAGCCAAGCATCTTCCTCGCTCTATCTCTATAGATGCGTATTACTAATACGTAAGATGCTTCTCCCAAATCCTTCATTGAGAAACGTGTGGACAACCATGCTTTCGTTTGTTGCAGCATTCCTACGTCATTCCCAATGAGTAGAATGTGATCAACGTAAAGCACTAAAAATATCACTGCCCTCCCACTAACCTTCTTGTATACACAAGGTTCCTCCGGATTCTTCTCAAAATCAAACTCTTTGATAGTTGAGTCGAATCTAATGTTCCAACTACGGGATGCTTGCTTCAATCCATAAATGGATCGCTGGAGCTTGCAAACCTTTTGCTCACTTCCAGAAGATATGAAGCCTTCCGGCTTCGCCATGTAAATTTCTTCCTCAATGTCTCCATTAAGGAAGGCGGTCTTCACATCCATTTGCCATATCTCGTAGTCGTACCACGCAGCTATGGCCAGCAAAATCCTAATGGACTTTAGCATCGCGACTGGTGAAAAGGTTTCCTCATAGTCAACACCTTGCCTTTGAGTGTATCCTTTTGCTACCAATCTAGCTTTATAGGTCGATACCTTTCCATCAACTCCAATTTTCTTCTTATAGATCCACTTGCAGCCTATAGTAACAATTCCTTTGGGTGGATCTACCAAGGTCCATACCTTGTTGGAGTACATGGAGTCCATTTCGGATTTCATGGCAGTTAGCCAATGTCCCATGTCCGCATCCGATACGGCCTCATTGTATGTTCTTGGATCTTGTCCAAGCTCAACATGATCTTCATCATTTTCGAGGAGGAATAACCTATCCAGCATTTTCCGAACTCTTTCGGATCTACGTACCGTAGGTTCAGGAGGTATATTAGTGGTTTGTTGTATTGGTCCGATTACTTGTTCTTGCGTTTGAACTTCACTTTGTGGTTCTTGAACTACTTCAAGTTCTATCATGCTGCCCTTTCTATCGGATAGAAACTCCCTTTCCAAAAAGGTGGCATTTCTCGAAACAAACGTCTTCGCTTCTTTGACATAGTAGAACTCGTATCCCATCGAGTCTTCGGGATACCCCACAAAATAGCACAAGTCGGATTTACTATCCAACTTATCTCCCACTAATCGCTTCACATAAGCGGGACAACCCCATATCCTAATATGTTTGTAGTTGGGTTTCCGGGAATGCCAAAGTTCATAAGGTGTGGATTTAACTGCTTTGGTGTTAACTCTATTCAGCAAATACGCGGCAGTACGAAGTGCATGACCCCACAAGTATGCCGGTAAGTTTGTGAACCCCATCATTGATCGAACCATATCTAATAAAGTTCGATTCCAACGTTCGGAGACTCCATTAAGTTGAGGAGTTCCCGGTGGAGTCCATTGGGATTGTATCCCATTCTCTTTTAGATAGTCAATGAACTCGATGCTCAAGTATTCTCCACCACGATCGGATCGTAGCTTCTTAATACTTCGTCCGAGTTGCTTCTCTACTTCGTGTCTAAAATCTTTGAACCTTTCAAATGTTTCAGACTTGTACTTCATCAAGTACACATACCCATACCTAGAATAATCGTCGGTAAAGGTAGCGAAGTAGTTATATCCACCCTTCGCACTAACATTTAGTGGACCACATACGTCTGTATGGATCGAATCCAAAAGACCCTCGGCTCGTTCCATTTTCCCTTTGTAGGGTGACTTGGTCATTTTCCCTTTAAGGCAGGATTCACAAGTTTGTAGTGATTTCACGTCCTCCAAAGAGAACAATCCTTCACTGACAAAATCGTTCATCCTTCTTAAAGAGACACGACCTAATCTAGCGTGCCAAAGTTGTGCGGGGTTTTGATCTATCTCCTTACGTTTTGCTGAATTTCGCCTTAGGGGCCCCCACTACCTTCACCCACTTCGAACTTGCTGTTTGGAAAGGGAACTCTTTCATTTCTCTTCGTTTGGGGAGAACTATTCTTTCCAGAAGTAACAGCAATGAGAACAGACTTCTCTTTCTTAATGGTGGACTCGAAACTGACCAACATGTTCATTAACTAATCCAAGGGAGGATCTAGTTTGTTCATGTTGAAGTTCACTATGAACAATTCATAAGAACTAGGAAGAGACAACAGGATCAAATCCAACCAGAGCTCGGCCGGGAGGGTGACATCGAGATGCACTAGCTTTTCAAGGAGAGTGATCATTTTGAGACAGTGTTCGAGGACTGAAGTCCCTTCGCGCAGTTTCGCTGTGATCAACTCCTTTGTAGCAATGTACCTCGATGCCCTAATATTCTCACAATACATGCTATCAAGATGAGCCTTTATATCGAAAGCATGCATGTGAGACTCATATTTCCTCGCAAGCGCGGGCTCCATGGCGGCTATCATATAGCACCTAGCATGTGTGTCATCTTTCTTCCAAACTTCATAAGTTTCCTTTTCAGCATCAGTCGCTGTGGCAGGTATAGTGGCGGGAAGCCTCTCGTTCAAAACATAGAGACGCCCCTCAACAGTTAGCACAAGCTTAAGACTACGCAACCAATCTAGGTAATTAGGGCCATTGAGTTTATTGTCGAGGATTGACATTATGGGATTCTTATACATGATTATCTGAGAGGTATAGGGAAGAGGATTATTAGAGATTCGCGTTAAATGATTATTACAATTAAATGTTTGGACTTATGTTATTTAATTGTTCTCCCACTTATTTTATCGAGTTCCACTTCCCTCTAGTAGACAAACGAGAAAACTGATTTTTCTTAATGGGTTTTAGGTCCAATAGACAAATATAACCCGTAGTTAATCTAGCCCGATTATACTTGCCCAAAGGTAGATCACAATCAATCATATCCACAATATGACCCTAAATTAATTTTCCTCACACTTGATAATGACCTAAGTTAATCTCGCGAATATCAAAATCGTCGTGTGTCAAGTCTAACCTACCAATCAAAGATGCTCATAGAACTTGATTATGCCAAACTAATGCAGTCCCTAGTTAATCTAGCCGACCACGTTAATCCAACATAACCCTTTTCTATGGCTACCTTCATCGTTATGTCAATTGAATTACAGCTTACTCTACCATAGCACTCCCCGCTAACACGGCTTACTGCACTACAGCAAAGGGCTACACATAATCCAACCGTTGGCAGAAGGAAAGAAATAACTCAACAGATTGGGTCATTCTTTATAGCTTGAAATGTTCTCAATTAGATTAAGAATGAGGGGTTTTATTAAAAGTTTTATCTCATCAGAAGGTTCGGATTGGTCTATGTGATTCCTACATCTATGTTCTCTAAAGGTATATGGAAACGCATATTGTCCTAAGAGGAACATACGACCTAACTACATAATTAATTACATTAATTAATTATCGTATTTTCAAAATAATTATAGAACCTCAACTAGCATAAATCATTCACATAATGTTGAGGTACTACTAATTAAGTTGAACTTATAATCAATATTGTATATGTGTTCTATTAATTGAAATCAATTTAACAATTTAAATCAATTTAATTAATCTAACACCTATTTACTAAAATAGATGATTGTTGATCCAATTATCTAATTGGGATTAATTGAAAATAATTTTCCAAAAATTAAAATCAATTTGTTTTAAGTTTAATTTTAGAAATCTGAAATAATTTTTTTTTTTTTTTTTTTTTTTTTTTATTTTTTTTTTTTTTTTCAGTGAACCGGTTCGGCCCAACCGGTCTGACCGGTTCGGACCGAAGCGGTCCGGTTCTGTCCGGTCCAGCTGACCCAAATCAGTGGGCCGGGTCAGTCGGACCGGGAACCGGTCTGACCGACCCGAATCCACGTGGATTCGGTCAACTAAATCGCACACAACCATCGAATCGGCCGGTTCGACCGGTTCGATCCGAACAACAAAAACCGACGTTTTTAAAAACAATTTCAGATCCGAGTTTCCAATTTTAAACAATTTTAAAGCTGGAAAAATTCTAAACAATATTTCAAAATATTTTAAACTTACGAAAACTCCCAATTACATAATACAACAATCACTACTTTAATAAATCGAACATGCATAAAATCATAGCATATTATATAACGCAATTAATTACGCAACGAGCTCTGATACCACTGTTGGGTTTCGGGCACGCATACGCAGCGGAAAACAAAAATTTAATGTGATTTAAACGACTTTAAAACACACAAGTACATGCCCGACAAATTAAATCAATTAATTGCGTACCTTTGCGCTTCCAGCGAAATTAAAAACAACATACATGCTAAGTAATTTAACCGAATTTAAATCAATTAACATGCTCGCGTTTAAACCAATAATCATGCTTGCAAAGATTAAAACGATTACACATAATCACATAAAATCATACGATAGCAAACATGAATTCATAGTTTAAACATAAACGAATCGAAACTAGGGTTTCGAGTATTTACCTCTTGAAGCGTGAGGTAGGAGCGTTTAGCAAGTCGAGATTGCTACGGAAACCAATCCGTACAATCGGGGCAGCAGCGGTGCAGCGGCAGCAGTGGCGAATCAGCCACGGCGGCGCGTGAGGTACACGCGCGGTCTTCCGGGGCGGCGCGTGGGGCAGCGTGCGGCTTCGGCTCGTGCGCTGCTCTTCAATTCCTCGATCTTCGATCTTCCTCCTCTCGGATTTCACCTCGTATACTTCGATCTACTAAACACGTGGCACTAGACACGTAATAGTTAGAAAAACGGAAGAAAAAGAGAAGGAAAAAGACTACCAAGGCAGTCGGCCGATGAACGGCCGATTCCGGCGAGAATCCGGCGACGGCGCCGGTGATGGCCGCGGGAGAGAGGCCGAGAGAGAGAGGTGGACGGCTGCTAGGGTTAGGGTTGTGTTGTGTTTTTGTGCAAGACCTATAAATCAAGTATTTATATGTCTTGCATAAAACCCTAGCGGGCTTAAGTTGGACCGGGCCCAACAGCTTAAGTCCGTTAGTATCTTTACTTGCTCGTCTCTCTTAATTCACTGACCGAAAAATTGCAACGATTACATTTTCGGATTCATTATAACTTCCTCGTCATTACGAGTGCCATCTCTCATTTTCCAACTTTCCAAAAGTGGAAACCCTAGTTCAGTGCACTTTCTAAATTTGGAAACTTCCCGATTTAGAAAGTTCACTAATACGTTCGCCTATTCTTTTCCTTTTCTTATTCTCATTCATAAATTACGAATGTTGGACTCAATCATATTGACTTCCAATCATGCAAAGATAAACTATTTTATCTCTGACCGTTTATTCAAAGATCTCATGTGCACGAGCAGTGTGACCCTCGATGGTTCAGGTGTAAGCTAGCCGTGGGCCCACAACTCTTTGTGGTCAAAACTCGTCCCTTAGAGTTACGATTAAGATGAAGCTCGTTTCACCTTAATCACCCAACGAATCAAGATAGGCGTCTAGCAACTACGCGTCATGATTCCCTAGATACAAATGAAGTGCCTGCAAGAACCTTCAGATATAGTTAACGTACAGTACGGTCCCTTCGATTCATATGTCCCGATCGAACTAGAGGCATTGGTTCATCGAGACCTCTTTATATGTTCGATGACGGTGCGATCGTTCTAAGTGTTGTAATCCTTACGTGCATGACTTAGAGAATCGAATTCTCTAATCATCACTTAGTCAGCTCTGGCCAGAGACTTAGAATGATTACAAACTTTCAGAACACACCGGACATCCAAGACTATTCTAGCGATCGAATCCCCGACTACAATGCACAGACCTCCCACTAGATTTCGGACTGCACGAACACTGGCCCTTGGGATGGTCCTCGGTGGAACTCAGGGACAGGTCACGATACAGCTGGTCCTCTAGTGAAGTCACGGTGATGTCTAGGTCATAAGGACTAATGGTGTACAACTATACCATATATTTCTCTACTCGATTATTGGGAACCACTTAGAGATTTCTAGGGTGAGGGAGTTCAGTGAACTCGTCAACTTACGAGCACCCACTTATGCATGCCGATATCACAATACCGTTTACTGATGAGATGCAGTACACATACACTAAGTGCTAGTCTTAATGGGAAAGGCCGATATCCTCATTAGTGGCGTAACCCTTCGACTAGGAACACGTTTAACAGTTATAATACTTGAGTAAATATCTCACGATCCTAACGATCAATTACTAGTACTTGTAATAACTGTAAGGACTATATATATGCTTGTGACAAAGGGACAAAGATATAGAATGCCAAGGTGTTTTATCATTAATATGAATAAAGGTTCGTTTATTACAATAATAAATACGAAAGACCACAGCCACAAGTTGGCTTGTTGGTCACCTACTCTAACAGTTGTTTGCAAAGAAGTATGCATTGTTATATTTTGATCATAGCTCGAGGTCGAGCTCTTTTGAAGAAGAGGAGATTGATAAGGAACGTCAAATTGGATTCGAGTTTCAAAATAACTATTTAATTCGGAGAAGAGTTATTAATGGGCATTGGTGGAAATATCGCAAGAAATTATGGAAACATAAGGGTTTTCGACGAATTCAATTTGTATTTGAGTACGAAACGAACTCTATCTCACGTGAAACGACGCAAGGAACAAAACTCATGAGCAAAGCTCATGAATCACGTTCAATTTTAGCAATCCAACGTCATTTAGACTCGTAAAAGTTTGTTTTTGCTATTTTAAGCAAGTTTTAGAAAATTAATATCAAATCATAGAAAATTCGGATTAGGCTCCCAATTGGTTGGACCGTAGGTGCGATGATTTACTTCACGGGCGAGGTCTCTGGTTCAAGTCTAGGATGGCCCAGCTGCGCCAGGGAAAAGAATAGAAGAAGCATCTGACTACTTCAGGCATGCTCCACTTGGCTCGGGGGGATATAGCTCAGTTGGTAGAGCTCCGCTCTTGCAATTGGGTCGTTGCGATTACGGGTTGGATGTCTAATTGTCCAGGCAGTAATGATAGTATCTTGTACCTGAACCGGTGGCTCACTTTTTCTATGATTCCGTAAATTGGGTTGTTCCCAAAATTACGAGATCTACTAGAATCAGACTTTAACTCGTTTTTGCCGTTTTTTGTAATTTTTAGTATTTTCTTAGTTTAATTAGGGTTTTCAGTTTTTTAGTATAAATAGTTGCCTTGGAACTTTATTTTGAAAAAGAATTTCGAATTTTAATAAAATATTTAGAGTTTTCTCTATTTTTCTGGTGAATTCCAGAGTATTCGGTGGATTCCGAATGTTATTTTGTTCTATAGGATTAATTCGTAGAAATTAATTCTTTACCGTGCTTTCGTTCTGCGTCATAGGTCTTAAGGACTAATGGTGTACAACTATACCATAGAGATCTCTACTCGATTATTGACAACCACTTGGAGATTTCTAGGGTGAGAGAGTTCAGTGAACTCGTCAACTTACGAGCACCCACTTATGCATGCCGATATCACAATACCATTTACTGATGAGACGCGGTACACATACACAAAGTGTTAGTCTCTTAACGGGCCGGTATCCTCATTGGGGGCGTAACCCTTCGACTAGGAACACGTTTAACAATTGTAATACTTAAGTAAATATCTCACGATCCTCATAGATCAATTACAAGTACTTGTAATAACTGTAAGGACTATATTTATGTTTGAACAAGGGACAAAGATATAGAATGACAACATGTTTTATCATTACTACAAAAAAAGATTATTTATTACAAGAATAAATGGAAAGACCACAACCACAAGTTGGCTTGTTGGTCACCTACTCTAACATTCACTGGTACTACAATTGTTGTTTTGAAGCATTGTGATAATTAAATTTGGTTTATGCTAAAAAATGATCTGGAAATGAAAATGGAGAAAAGTTGTTTAAAAATAATGGAGAGTTGTTTGAAATAATCGTTGTTTTTGGTAATACAATGTCCTTTATTGTAATTATTGCGTACTTAAGAGATAACTATTTATAAATTTTAGTAATCCATTGTCCTTTCTTGTCATTATAACATTAAAAAGATCGTATATTGTCAAACACTTTAAGAGGATATAACGAGTAAAATAACTTATAAGATCCTTATCCAAATACTTTCAAAACTAATCCTAAAACTAAGACGATCAGCTCTTAAAACAACTTATTAGATGTAAGAGATCACCAGATGTTAAAAAAAAAAGCTTAGCAAAACACGCTCGAAGTGATATTAAGATTTCTCGAGAGGTGTGATTAGGGATGATGGCAATGGGGCGGGTTTTGCAATCCCGATCCCCGCCCCGCAAAAGAAATCCCCAACCCCATCCGCGTCAAAATCCCAAACTTTACAAAGATAATCTCCATACCCGCCCCATAAAATCGCAACGGGTACCGGGCGGGTAAAAATCCCATCTATGTTTTTTTTTAATAAATAAATATGCAATATACTTATAATTTAAAGGTTTATTTCAACAAACAAACAAATATTTAATTATATTACTAATATTTAATTATATAACCAAAACCTAATAATCCCATCTATACCTAATATTTAATAATATATTACCACTATTTAATTATTTATATTTGATATAATAATTAATAAATATATATTATATACATAAATAATGTGGGGCGAGGGCAAACCCGTCCCCGTCCCCGTACCTGTACCCGATCGGAAAAAATATCAATCCCCATACGCGGCCTATTTTTTCCAAGCGAGTAATGCGGGGTGAGGCGGGTCAAATTGGCATCCCTAAGTGTGATTTTCAAATCTCTTTAAAATGTTTATAAAAAAAAAAATTATTTCGTCAACTTATAAATATAGTCTTCTGAGGTTTCTGTCTAAATCTTATTTGGTTTAATGAATTGAAGCTAATAATTTTAAATCCAAAGTGATATTTATTGGTTTTATTCCAATAATTCAATACAGTTAATTAAATCATCAAACTTCAATTCTAATTTCTATGTTTTTTTTAAGGGTTAAATAAAAAAACACCTCTTTACTATAAACTTTATATCATATACGCCATTTGCTATACATAAATATAAAAACCCCTCTATTATTACATTTTTTCAAATATGACGAAAATACCCCTACTAAAGCATATATATATATATATATATATATATATATATATATATATATATATATATATATAAAATATAAGAGTTTGTTTGAGTCATTTTCCATTATATATTTTTTACCATTTTCAGTCAATTTTTTTTCTCCAAAACATCTAATTGCTTAGATTTTTGTAATTTTCTGAATAAAACCTTTTATTTTTGTCATTTTGAGTTTTTTCATTTTTTTTCTTAAATGTCTTCCAGTAGTTCAAACATCCTAAGAACACAAACATTTTTACAATCCTATGATTGTTGAGAATTTGAACTACCGAAAGACATCTTAAAAAAAAATGAGAAAATTCAAAATAAAAAAAAGTAAAAAGTTATATTCAGAAAATTAAAAAAAAAATCTAAGCAATTAGATGTTTTATAGAAAAAAATAAAAAACCTAAATTTCCCAAGTAAAATTGACCGAAAATGTTTAAAAAATATAGTGAAAAATGGCTCAAACAGGCCCTTATATTTATAGGTTTTAGCATGGGTATTTTCGTTCAATTTTGGAAAAAATGTAACAGTACGAGAATTTTTGTATTCTATGTATAGTACAGGAGTATATCATACAAGTCCATAGTACATGGGTGTTTTTGTATTTATTTTTATTTTTTTATTTTTTTATTTTTATTTTTATTATGGTGCATTATAAGTTTGTAACTCCCCGTACAAATACAACAATGCATAATTTGAACTTTGAGGAATTTGTTCTAGGATTGAAAATTTTGGATCCGAATGGGTACAATTTGTTCTATTCACCTATGTAATATGAAATACACTATGTGATATGCCTAATTGGGCCAGCCCAATGGGCCCACAAATTATTTACCTAAAGGGCCACGAGCCCAATATTGAAGACCACTCTCACCGAGGCCCAATCACCTTCAAGTAAGGTTTGGGCCCGACAATCTCGACTAAGCTATAAATAAATGTTTGAACTCATTCCTTAAGGTACGTCCTATTAACTGAGCAATACTACAATACGTATTCTCTGGACTATTTCTATGATCAGCACGTCTGACTTGAGCGTCGGAGGGGTTTCCGCCGGATCAACCCCCGGCGTAGTTCATGTGTGTTCATTTCGCAGGAACCTCAGGATCATCAAGTTGTCAAGCTATTGATCTGCTTTGCTCTCCCAGCTCATTTTCTACACTACCCCAGGTGATCTACATTTTAGCATCATCATTTTGGCGCCGTCTGTGGGAACGATGCAAACCAAATCAAATAGCCAACAAGATCCTCCTGAGGAGTCTGCTCGGAAAGAAATGACACAGCTAACGACCTCCCACCTCGTTGAGGCTCTGGCTTGCCACCTCCTCCACATCCCATGGATCCGCCTCGCGAGGTTCAGGTGATCCCCCTCAGGACCCACCACTCGCCGATCCACCACTCCCTGCTCCTCGAATGGTTCAAATAACCAAGGATGCGCTTCAACGCATGATAGCAGAAGCTTCAACTCGCGCTGCCACAGAGGCCGTGACCCAATATATCGCCACGATGGGAGCAGATGCTCCCAACGCGATACCAGCACCTGCTCCACATGTGGAGCCACCTATGGCACCACCGCCATCGACTCCCTGGGGGCTTACATAGCCACCTATGGCACCACCGCCATCGACTCCCTGGGGGCTTACATCTGCCCCCAAAATATTTCGTTCGCCAAGGGTTATCGACTCCCTGGGGGCTTACATCGCCCCCAAAATATTTCGTTCGCCAAGGGTTATCGACTCCCTGGGGGCTTACATCTGCCCCCAAAATATTTCGTTCGCCAAGGGTTATCGACTCCCTGGGGGCTTACATCTGCCCCCAAAATATTTCGCTCGCCAAGGGTTATCGAATCCCTAGGGCTTACATCGCCCCCAAAATATTTCGTTCGCCAAGGGTTATTAACTCCCTGGGGGTTCACATCGCCCCCAAAATATTTCGTTCGTCATAGCAGGAGCCAACGCTCCTCCTCGTGAGGCCCCACTGGGTACTCGACATGATCAATTTCTACTTACTTCTCGAACGGTTCTGATAACCGAAGAAGACCTTCAGCGTATGATCACGGAAGATTCAACTCGTGCTGCCACTGAATCAGTGGCACCATATATCGCCAAGGTGGGGCATCTCACCCCAATGGTTCGTGATCGCCTCATCCTAAATGGGGGGCTATCCCATCCTAAAGTTGGGCATCTCATCTCAAGGGTGGTACATCCACTGACCTTTCAACCCCAAGGGGTTTCACATCCCATCAAGTGTTTCACGTCCCTACTAAAAAAATAGAACATTCCCAAGGGGGTGCACATCCCATCTCAAGGAACGAGGATAATCTCCCTACTAAAAAAAATAGAACATCCCCAAGGGGGTGCACATCTCATCTCAAGGAACGAGGATAATCTCCCTACTAAAAAAATAAATAAATAGAACATCCCCAAGGGGGCGCACATCCCATCTCAAGGAACGAGGATAATCTCCCTACTAAAAAAATAGAACATCCCCAAGGAACGAGGGTAATCTCCCTATTCAAAAAATAGAAGAAAAAAGAAGATGATGAAAAAAGAGAAGAAGAAAGAAGAAGAAAAAAGAAGATGAAAAAATAGAAGAAAAAAGAAGATGATGAAAAAAGAGAAGAAAAAAGAAGGATGGTGTTAAAGGGAAAAAAAAAAAAAAAAAAAAAAAAAAAAAAACCAATTCAAGCTGCATCGCGC